>NW_026847549.1:1142416-1287416 GCF_025583915.1 Anolis sagrei ordinatus | reverse complement strand
CCCCGACTGCCATGGCTCTATAGGATGGTATCCTGGGAATTGTAGTTTGCTGAGGAGTTTGTTTGTTTATTTATATATTTACAGTATTTCTATTCTGTATATTTATATTTATATTCTGTATATTTATACAATGAGAGTGATCCACATTGCAGAATTATAGCAGTTTGGCCCCCACTGCCATGGCTCCATATGATGGTATCCTGGGATTTGTAGTTTGCTGAGGAGTTTATTTATTTATTTATTTACAGTATTTCTATTCTGCCCTTCTCAGGGCAGATTACAATGTACATATACATGACAAACATTCAATGCCATAGACACACATATATAGACAGACACACAGAGGCTATTTAATTTTCCAGCTTCATGAGGGTATGCTTCGAATTCTGACCACTGGGGGAGCTATTGCTTCACCGTCCACTTGTAACACCAATGGAGTACTTCCTCATTCTTTTGCATGCAGCTGGAGAGTTTTATGGCATCGCAAATTAATTAAGTGCTGGTGTTGACCTATAAAGCCCTAAACGACTCCGGCCCTGTTTACCTCTCCGAACGTATTCTCCCCTATGAACCATCAAGATTATTAAGATCGTCTGGAGAGGCCCTGCTCTCGGTCCCACCGGCCTTGCAAGCGCGTCTGGTGGGGACGAGGGACAGGGCCTTCTCGGTGGTGGCCCCTCGACTCTGGAACTCTCTCCCTCCGGAGGTCAGAACTGCCCCGTCTATCCTGACTTTCAGGAAACGGGTGAAGACGTGGCTGTGGAGTCAGGCTTTCAATGAATAAGACAACACCCTAGGATCCTGGATGGAAGTGGATAGGCAGGCTTCTGACGACTGACCATCGTAGTTTTATATATAATGTTATTTTAAATCTGTTACGGTAATTTGTGATATATGATATTTTAATTATTGTATGCTGTTTTTTATGTCTGGAAACTGGGCTGAGTCCCTCGATGAGGTTGAGAAGCTCGGTATAGAAAACCTCGAAATAAATAAATAAATTAGCCTTCCTGCATAAGTGGTACCTAAATTTCCTACTTGACAGATGCAACTGTCTTTCGGGCTGCAAAGGTCGACAACAAGCTACACAAATTTGGTCGGAAGCTCACTCCGACCTGGGCTGGCTTCGAACTCATGACCTTTTGGTCAGTAGTGATCTTAATGCAGCTGACTCCCAGCCAGCTGCGCCACAGTCCCAGTGCACAGTTTATCCTTCTATTTTAGGGAGTGGTAGTGCTACGCCAAACTACACATCCCATGGCAGATGCCAAACTGTTATAATTCTGCAATGTGGATCAGCGTCAGAGTGCCTTTGGTGTTGGTGGATTCTCCTTTGGATACACCTGGGCTGTTGAAATAATGCAGCTGCTTGGTGCAATGGAATCCTGGGAGTTGTCGTTTGGAACGCTTCAGCAGAGTAGGCAAAATCCCTTGCAATCCCGATGCATAGCTTCCTGGTGTGCAATGCATTCTGTTGTGCAATGGGTCCTGGTGTTCAGTATTTCCTACTGTACATTTTCTGCTGTGCAATGCATTCTGGTGTTTCAATGCGCGGTGTTTTCCGATGTGCAATATATTTCCACGAGCAGTGTGTCCTGACGTTCAGTATATCCTGATACGTAATGGTGTTCTCAACCCACAAGAAGACACATTTGTGCATTAGGACATTTTGCATCATATCCCGTTGCACATGGCTGCAATGCATTCGATATCTCATCAGTAGCATTCCTCCGTCATGCCAAAATGGTGCATTGAAGATGCTGATACATATGGTCTTGGAGTGACGCCCAGCTCTCCATGTTGCTTTCCCCCCTTTGGCCCAAAACACCCTAAAATTGTGCTGAGAGGGTCAGAATAAAACTTTCAAACTGAGCTTTCGATGCCATCGACCGTGGTATCCTTCTGGGGCGGCTCTCCGGAATGGGTCTTGGGGGCATTGCTCTGCAGTGGCTCCGCTCCCTCCAGGAGGGTCGCTCCCAGTTGGTTATTTATTTGTCGTGTCAGGGCAACCAGTCAAATTATATTACATTTCTAACAGAACAAAGCAAACAAGCAAATTACAACATTTGTGAGTGTGGTAGATTAAATGTCCTTTGACCAGTATCTGGCCACTTGGAGTGCTTCTGGTGTTGCTGCAAGAAGGTCCTCCATTGTGCATGTAGTAGGGCTCAGGTTGCATTGCAGCAGGTGGTCAGTGGTTTGCTCTTCTCCACACTCGCATGTCGTGGATTCCACTTTGTAGCCCCATTTCTGAAGGTTGGCTCTGCATCTCGTGGTGCCAGAGCGCAGTCTGTTCAGTTCCTTCCAAGTTGCTGTGTGCCCAGCAGGGAGTCTCTCATTTGGTATCAGCCATTGATTGAGGTTCTGGGTTTGAGCCTGCCACTTTTGGACTCTCGCTTGCTGAGGTGTTCCAGCGAGTGTCTCTGTAGATCTTAGAAAACTATTTCTAGTTTTAAGTCGTTGACGTGCTGGCTGATACCCAAACAAGGGATGAGCTGGAGATGTCTCTGCCTTGGTCCTTTCACTATTGGCTGCTACTTCCCGGCGGATGTCAGGTGGTACAATACCGGCTAAGCAGTGTAATGCTCTAAACGGTTCTGGCCCCGCTTACCTCTCCGAACGCATTTCCGCCTACGAACCGACTAGAACATTAAGATCGTCTGGGGAGGCCCTGCTCTCGATCCCGCCTGCGTCACAGGTGCGCTTGGCGGGGACGAGAGACAGGGCCTTCTCAGCGGTGGCCCCTCGGCTATGGAATGCCCTGCCAGTAGACATCAGACAGGCACCTTCATTGCTGGCATTTCGGAGAATGGTCAAGACCTGGCTCTTTGAGCAAGCGTTTGGCTAAGTAATTGCAACTAACTAAGGAAGATGGTAACTGAATATAGGAATGGCATAATGACTATGAGAATGGATCTGACTTTAACGGAGGCGTTATATATGTTGTTTGTGGGTTGTCTGTCTGATGTTAATTGTTGTGGAGCGACTTGTCGTTCCGGCTTTTGTATTATTGTGTTTTAATTGCACTGTGAACCGCATTGAGTCGCCTGTCAAAGGCTGAAATATGCGGTATAAAAGTGAAGCAAATAAATAAATAAATAAATAAATTATCAGTAGAAGCAGCCTATAAGAGCCACATATACTGTTTTAGTGTGGTGAGATGTGTTCCACACTGGGCATGCATACTCAGCAGCAGAGTAGCACAGCGCAAGGGCAGATGTCTTTACTGTGTCTGGTTTTGATCCCCAGGTTGTGCCAGTCAGCTTTCGTATGATATTGACAGAAACAACCAGCTCCCAGTTGGTGACGCTGGGGGATACCTGCTCGGACCCCTGGCTCTTGACCTGTGGGGTCACACAAGGTTCCATTCTATCCCTCATCCTTTTAAATATCTACATGAAACCACTGGGTGAGGTCATCCGGAGTTTTGGAGTTGGGTGCCACCTGTACGCAGATGATACTCAACTCTACTACTAATTTCCACCAAATTCCAAGGAAGCCTCCCAGACCCTGAACCAGTGTCTGACTGCTGTGATGGGCTGAATGAGGGCTAACAAGTTGAAGCTTAATCCAGACAAGACAGAGGTCCTCCTGGTCAGTCGTGGGGCCGACCGGGGTATTGGGTGGCAACCTGTGCTCAACAAGGTTACACTCCCCCTGAGGGCGCAGGTCCGTAGCTTGGGGGTCCTCCTGGACTCCATGCTGTCGCTTGATGCTCAGGTGTCAGTGGTGGTCGGGAGGGCCTTTGCACAACTCAAACTTGTGCGTGAAGTATGACTTGACCAGGGTGGCCCACACCTTGGTTACATCCAGACTGGACTACTGCAATGCACTCTACGTGGGGCTGCCCTTGAAGGTGACCCAGAAGTTTCAACTGGTACAACGGGCGGGGAGACAGAGCGGTATATAAATAAAGTTTTGTTGTTGTTCTGGAGCGCATTTGGTGGCACCTGGAGGTTTTTCAACAGAGGCTGGATGGCCATCTGTCAGGAGAGCTTCGGTAGTGCCTGGCATATGGGGGTTGGACTAGATGGCCTTTGATGGTTGAATCCGTGGGTGCAGAATCAGTGGTACTAACATTGTAGTGCAGATCAGACCTGTGGACAATATGTTTGAACTATTGCACTGTGATTGTCAAATTCGAATATTGCGCTCTCTTGGGGAAGGCATTTGTAATGAAAAGTAATGCAAAACAATCTCCGTTGTGTTGGCTGCAAAGCCACCCTCTTGCCAACCCATTTGCCCTCCATCCCTTGGCTCTCAGGGCCAGTTTTGCTGAAGCTCAACAAAGGAGCGGTCAAGCGCCGGAGTGGACGGAGCCCTCCGCAAGCCCCAATTCTGGTTGCCTTCGGCCTCCCAGGCAGGAAGTCCTTCTCGGGAGTAGGTAAAGTCTCTCCTGTTCAGCAGAGGTTCATGCTGGGAATGGAAGATGTGGCACTCACGACACTCGTGACATCACTACCGTGGACCCGTTGTGTTCCTTGTGGCATCTGTGCCACACTCATTTAGAACTTGAAACCTGCATGTGTGCCGTATTTGCAATGACATTCCCACATCGTTGCAAACATGGCATAAGTTGCCTTGTTTGTTTTGCAGTTTGATTCTCACCTTCCCGAAGGGCACAGATGTATTTTCACATTAAATGACTTCTTTGCCACTTGAGTCTCTGCAGCACTCATTTAGAACTTGAAACCTGTTTGCACGCAGGCTTTGCAATGCTGCAATGGGGGCCCATTTTCACCTTTGTCACTCGGCTTTGTTTGTTTCACAGTCGTTTTGCAATCACGAAGTCTGCCTTGCGTCGTTTCCTTCCACCTTTCACTGCCCTTCCTAATGATCTCCCCATTAGGGAATACTATGGCTCACAAATCTCTTCCTGCATCGCCCTTCCATGTGTTTGTGTCCACTAGAGCTCTCTCTCTAAATGACCTGTTTCAGCCCTGTTTTGTCAATGGAAAGAAGAAGGGGGAGAACGGGGGTCTTACTGGTGGGCTGTCTTTGCATCAGGGGTCTGCAATGGCAGGATCAACCTGTGTGCGTGTTACAACAAGAGGGACATGAGCTTTCATTTGTAAATTCATGAAGGGACCCCCAAGGGTCACCTAGACCAGGTCTTCTTAAACCTTTCCAATTGGGACCCCTTTTGGCCTGAGAAATGTTAACATGACTCCAGGTATATAGGCATTTAAAATAGGTATAAAATGTAATAGATCAGCATTATTTACAAGGCTAGCTAAACAGGGTGATTTTCCTTTTTATGATGGAAGTTTTATTATTATTATTAAGTACAGCTGAAGCATCTTCTGCAGAGTCTAATGTAAACGCTGTACAACAGATTTGTGTAAATGCCCAAAACAACCATTAGGTGGCATTTGGAAACTTTTTATTGTTACTGAATTTTTCAGGAGCCTAACATTGAGTGTAAGGGATCCCACAGTTTGAGCAGTGATCTCAACCCATTGAGGTTCCCAGAATGCTTTACTCCCGCCCTCGTGTTGCACTCCAGGATAGGAAAAGCTCTATGAATGTAAACATCACACCGTTAATTGGGAAACAATCCTTTTATTGAAGATAATTAAAAACAGCAAGTAAAAAATACCTCAAAGAAATAAGTAAATCCAATTAGGTAAGAAGATAAGCAGGAGCAAAAATAGTCCAGGGTAAAGTTCAGCGAAGTCCATAAAAATAAAGTCCACACTAATATAACTCAGGAAAAACAGGAAACATTAATCCAAGGCATGAGTAAGCATTCATACATCCCAAGAGTCCAAACCATGAACAAGAAATATGTAGACAAATATCTTCCAAGCAAAGCTTCCATGAAACAAAGGACGAGAACTACACATGATTCCAACAGTGCTTCATCTGACTATATTTCCCATACTTGGAACTTTTTATCCCCTCGTTAAGCTATTCCACGCACTCAGGAATTGGTTTCATTTTACTTGAGATTCCCTTATCTTTTTTCCATTGAAGCCTGGCAGATCGCCAAAGGCACTGTTCGGCCTATCTATTTTGACTAATTTCCTCTTGTCTATCTATTTGCTCATTAAGTCTCGCAGCTGGACCAGGTGCCCAGTTCTTTTCAAGCCCCAAATCCTGCAAACTTTCTGGTAACAATTCAAGGAGTACACTGTCATCCCCACACCCTTCAGGGACATTCTCATGGGAAACTACACTTTGCTCAGGGGTCTCCTGGTCCTTCTTCTGCATTAGTATCATTGACCAAACCATTGCCATCTTGAAATTAATTGGCATCACTCCCCACATCCAAAGCACCCTGATCCTGAAACACAACCACAGGTTGAACTCCAACACCTCAAAGTAACTGGGAGGAATCTCAGGGCGAGAGAAGTGCATTTCAAATAAAGACAGGTCTGTATGTTCTTAGCTCCATTGCTGCTTGGGAACGGCTACTGTTTATTTATTATTTATTTAAAAGTTTTATATACCGACCTTCTCACCTCTTTTGAGGGACTCAGACCGGTTTCCAACCATAAAATCACATACAGTCAGTAAAACAACATAATTCATATTACAATAACACATTAAAACAGCAAATATATTCAATAACTACAATGGTCAGTCGTCATACTAAAATTGATTGTACATCATCTTCTATCCATATCTCAGGGTGTTGGCTCACTCATCGAATGCCTGTCTCCATAACCACGTCTTCACCTGTTTCCTGAATGTCAGGATAGAAGGGGCGGTCCTGATCTCCAGTGGGAGAGAGTTCCAGAGTCACAGGGCCACCACTGAGAAGGCCCTGTCCCTCGTCCCCACCAGGCGCGCTTGCGAGGCTGGTGGGACCGAGAACAGGGCCTCTCCAGACGATCTTAATAATCTTGATGGTTCATAGGGGAGAATACGTTCGGAGAGGTAAACAGGGGGAGAGAGTTCCAGAGTCGAGGGGCCACCACCGAGAAGGCCCTGTCCCTCGTCCCCACCAGACTCGCTTGCGAGGCCGGTGGGACCGAGAGCAGGGCCTCTCCAGACGATCTTAATAATCTTGATGGTTCATAGGGGAGAATACGTTCGGAGAGGGAAGGAGGTTCTGATCTCCAGTGGGAGAGAGTTCCAGAGTCAGGGGCCACCACCGAGAAGGCCCTGTCCCTTGTCCCCACCAGACGCGCTTGTGAGGCCGGTGGGACCGAGAGCAGGGCCCCTCCAGACGATCTTAATAATCTTGATGGTTCATAGGGGAGAATACGTTCGGAGAGGTAAACAGGGGGAGAGAGTTCCAGAGTCGAGGGGCCACCACCGAGAAGGCCCTGTCCCTCGTCCCCACCAGACGCGCTTGTGAGGCCGGTGGGACCGAGAGCAGGGCCTCTCCAGACGATCTTAATAATCTTGATGGTTCATAGGGGAGAATACGTTCGGAGAGGTAAACAGAGGGAGAGAGTTCCAGAGTCGAGGGGCCACCACCGAGAAGGCCCTGTCCCTCGTCCCCACCAGGCGCTTGCGAGGCCGGTGGGACCGAGAGCAGGGCCTCTCCAGACGATCTTAATAATCTTGATGGTTCATAGGGGAGAATATGTTCGGAGAGGTAAACAGGGGGAGAGAGTTCCAGAGTCGAGGGGCCACCACCGAGAAGGCCCTGTCCCTCGTCCCCACCAGATGTGCTTGTGAGGCCGGTGGGACCGAGAGCAGGGCCTCTCCAGACGATCTTAATAATCTTGATGGTTCATAGGGGAGAATACGTTCGGAGAGGTAAACAGAGGGAGAGAGTTCCAGAGTCGAGGGGCCACCACCGAGAAGGCCCTGTCCCTCGTCCCCACCAGACGCGCTTGCGAGGCCGGTGGGACCGAGAGCAGGGCCTCTCCAGACGATCTTAACAATCTTGATGGTTCATAGGGGAGAATACGTTCGGAGAGGTAAACAGGGCCGGAGTCGTTTAGGGCTTTATAGGTTAACACCAGCACTTTGAATTGTGCTCGGAAGCTAATTGGCAGCCAGTGGAGCTGGTGTAACAGCGGAGTGGTGTGCTCCCTGTACCCAGCACCCGTTAGTAGTCTGGCTGCCGAGCGTTGGACTAGCTGCAGCTTCCGGGCAGTCTTCAGAGGCAACCCCACGTAGAGAGCGTTGCAGTAATCTAAATGGGATTACTTCTAAACGGGTTTATTTTTCAGGACTACAGGCCGAAAGCGTCCTTTTGGTTGGACTACAACTCCCATGTGTGCTTAACAGAACCCCTTCTGCTAGGAGCAGGGATCCAAGGAGGGCCTTAGTTTGTGAGTGTAGCAGAGTCTCCTTTAAGGCCGGGATTGGAGGAAGAGACCGGGCATCCGCATCCCGCCGCCGCCGCCTTCCTTGGCAGCCGGTCTTTGGCCTCCATGTGGAACATCTGCTTCTCAAGTGCTTCTGATGGTCAGAGACAGGGAAGCAGATGCTCGCTCGAAGGGTCAGAAGGTTAAACACTTCCCAAGCTGCTTTTGGGCAAAGGACGCGCCCCACCTGGTGGCCAAGGTGGGCATTGCAGCACCTTCAGAAAAGTTCACATTTTGTTACAGTATGTAACAACATCTGAAACAAATTCTGTTCCTGATTTGGAAGTGTTTCCTGTTTAATTGTGCGGTCCTGGTTTTGAAAGGAGTTGTTCTACTCCAGAAACCTTTGTTTTTTGTACCACAAACTAACAAACTGGATGGCCATCTGTCGGGGGTGCTTTGAATGCAATATTCCTGCTTCTTGGCAGAATGGGGTTGGACTGGAGGATGCCCCAGGAGGTCTCTTCCATCTCTAGGATTCTATGAATTGATTGAGACTCTATGAGAGATTCATTGGAAAACTGGAGCAAAATGTGCTATAGCAGGATGCCCTTCCTGCAGAAACAAAGTTGGTGCAGCCTAATAAACTTTATATTATAATAATAATAATAATAATAATAATAATATATTTTATTTCTAGACAAACATTCAATGCCAACCCTAACTTTTCCCATGTTTTTCTGATAAAACCAATTAGGAAATGACATTGATAACCCAGGGACAAATATGTGTCACATTGTGTAATCTATATAAATAAAAATGTAATGTTTGTTTGTGGGATTAAAATAACTCAAAAACCACTGGACAAATTGACACCAAATTTGGACACTATACCCCTAACAGACCAACGAGTGACCATCACTCATAAAAACACTGAAAAACACAGCAGACGGGACTTAAAAGCCAAAAAAGCAAAAAGACGCTACAGCGCATGTGCAAAACCACACACACACACACACATATATATATATACACTCACAAAATACATATACATAGACTGGGCCACCGCCACACGTGGCAGGGGATGGCTAGTATATTATAATAAAATAATATACTATAATTATAAATATGATAATATAATATTTATTTATTTCTTTACTGTATTTGTATACTGCCTTTCTCAGCCAATCGGCGACTCAAGGCAGTTTCCAACAAATCAGTACACAAAAAACATAATATAAATTAAAATAATAATGCATATAATTATAATATAACATATAATAATTGAATAATATAATATTATAATATAATGTGCTATAGCAGGATGTCTCTCCTGCAAAGTTTGTGCAGTTCTTGTAATAATAATAATAATAATAATCCTTTATTTATACCCCGCTACCATCTCCCAAAGGACTCAGTGCGGCTTACAAGAGGCCGAGCCCAAATACAACAGCAATACAGACAATAAATAAACTCATAAATAAAGCAATAAACAGTAACAATAACACCATGACGCATTAAACACCTATGGCAGGGACAAATGTAATAATTAAAATTTTTAAAAATGCTGGGCATGACAAGGTGACATATAACTAGGATGGGTATTTGGAGAGAGATGGAGCGAGCAGACAATCCTAGATCATTAGTAAAGTGCGATTAGGGACATGTTGCTTAGGGTTTCCTTATTCTGGGAAGGCACACTGGAACAACCATGTTTTCAGGCTCCTAGAATCATAGAATCCTAGAATCCAAGAGTTGGAAGAGACCTCCTGGGCCATCATCCAGTCCAACCCCATTCTGCCAAGAAGCAGGAATATTGCATTCAAATCACCCCTGACAGATGGCCATCCAGCCTCTGTTTCAAAGCTTCCAAAGAAGGAGCCTCCACTACACTCCGGGGCAGAGAGTTCCACTGCTGAACGGCTCTCACAGTCAGGAAGTTCTTCCTCATGTTCAGATGGAATCTCCTCTCTTGTAGTTTGAAGCCATTGTTCCATTGCGTCCTAGTCTCCAGGGAAGTAGAAAGGAAGCTTGCTCCCTCCTCCTCCCTGTGGCTTCCTCTCACATATTTATACATGGCTATCATATCCCCTCTCAGCCTTCTCTTCTTCAGGCTAAACATGCCCAGCTCCTTTAGCCGCTCCTCATAAGGCTTGTTCTCCAGACCTTTTATCATTTTAGTCGCTCTCCTCTGTACACATTCCAGCTTGTCAATATCTCTCTTCAATTGTGGTGCCCAGAATTGGACACAATATTCCAGGTAGTGGTCTAACCAAAGCAGAATAGAGGGGTAGCATTACTTCCCTGATCTAGACACTATGCTCCTATTGATGCAGGCCAAAATCCCATTGGCGTTTTTTGCCGCCACATCACATTGTTATTATTATTATTATTATTTTATTATTATTATTAAACTTTATTTGTACCCCGCTAGCATCTCCCGAAGGACTCGATGTGGCTTACAAAGGCCAAGGCCTCAACACACAACATAACAATACAAAACCCAAGGCAAATTAAAAACAATTAAAGCAATATAACAACAAGCAATTCTTCCATTGCGTCCTAGTCTCCAGGGAAGCAGAAAGGAAGCTTGCTCCCTCCTCCTCCCTGTGGCTTCCTCTCACATATTTATACATGGCTCCTCCTAAAGACTGCCAGAGTTGGGGCATGTCTGATGTCCTTGGGGAGCAAGTTCCAGAGTCGAGGGGCCACCACCGAGAAGGCCCTTTCCCTCGTCCCCACCAATTGCGCTTGCAATGCAGGTGGGAGTGCAAGCAGGACCTCTCCAGATGAACGAAGAGATCGTGTGGGTTCGTATACAGAGATGCGGTCACGCAGGTAGGCAGGTCCCAAACCGTTCAGGGCTTTGTAGGTAAGCACCTGCACCTTGAATTGGGTCCGGTAAATGAACGGCAGCCAGTGGAGCTCCTTAAACAGGAGGGTTGACCTCTCCCTGTAAGGAGCACCCGTTAACAACTGTAAGTCAGGGCACTATAATATAATTATTATAGTAATAATGTAATAATATAATATAACAGTATAATATTATTATAATATAATAATATAATATAATTATAATGGTATAATAATTAATATATAATATATAATGTAATATTGTAATAATATAATGTGCTGCAGAATGTCCCTCCCGCGAAGACAAAGTTTTTGCAGTTTCATAAAGTGTTGCACTTTACCATAAGGGTTCAATGCTATGGGCTTCTGGGATTTGTAGTTGAGCAAGGCACCATCACTCTGTGGCAAAGACCTGGTAAAACTACAATTCCCGTAGCATTGAACACCAGCAGTTAAAGCTGAATAGGCAGTTGTTTTCATTCTTATGGAGTGAAATGGTGGGAAGAGAGAGGACTCCCTGCCTGCGCACAAGAAGGCTTGAAAGGCCCCTGTGGCGTGGGCAATGTGCGAGATTGCGCTCCCGTTTGTGCCCATTGTCCTCCTCTTTTCAGGGGAGCCTGGCCCCCCTTTTAATGCACAAAGAGACCATTAAACCAGTCCGAGGATGTTCTTTTTCCCACTTGAAGGCTGCCGCTTTTATATTCTTGAGCTCTGCAGGAGGGAACTTGGTTGCCTTGATGTCCACAGTTAACCAGCATGCAGATATATATATATATATATATATATATATATATATATATATATCTCCCCCCTACAATTAGACCCCTCAGGACCACATTAACACACACACACACACACACACATATTGCTTAAACTATGGATGGAAGTTACTTGAGATCCTCCAAACAGGTTTGTTTTGCCCTCAGAGACCGCCAGAATTGCACCAGCTGGAGTTGGACTAGATGGCCTTTGGGGGTCCCTTTCCAATTCTGGGAGGGAAATAAACAGAAGAGGAAGAGAGGAATCGAAGAAGATGAACAGGGAAGAGGAAGAATAGGAAGAAAAGAGGAAAAGGTGTAGGAGAAGGAAGGAGGGCTGGAAGAGGAGGAAGGAGTAGAGGAGGAAGAGGAGGCAGAGGAAGAAGAAGAGGGGGAAGGGGGAGAAGAGAAGGAGGAAGGGAAGGATGAAAGAGGGAGAAAAGAAGAAGAAAAGGTGGAGGAAGAGGTAGAGAGGAAGAGGAGAAGGAGGAAGAAGAAGAGGGGGAAGGGGGAGAAGAGAAGTAGGGAAGGATGAAAGGGATGAAAAAAGAAGAAAAGGTGGAGGAAGATGTGAAGAGGAAGAGTAGAGGAGGCAGAGGAAGAAGAGAAGGAATAGACAAATMAAGAAGGAAAGAAGGGTGAGGAAGAAGGGAGGAAGGAAATGAAGAAGAGGAAGGGAGGATGTGGAGATGAAGTAGAGAAGAAAACAGTAGAGGAAATAGAAGAAGGAGATGAGGAAGAAATAGGAGATGAATAAGCAGAGGACAAAGGGACAGAGGGAAGGGGAAGGGGGAAGAAGATGGGCAGGATACAGGGAGAAGAGAAGGAGGAAGGAGGAAAAGAGGAAAAGAAGGAGAAATTGAAGAGGAAAAGGAAGAAGTAGAGGAGGAGGAAGAGGAAGAGTTGGCGTGGAAGAAAAGGTGGAGAAGAGAAGGAATAGGCAAATGAAGAAGAAGAAGAGGATGAGGAAGAAGGGAGGAGGAAGGAAATGAAGAAGAGGAAGGGAAAATGGAGATGAAACACAGCAGTAGAGGAAATAGAAGAGGATGAGGAAGAAATAGGAAATGAATAAGCAGAAGACAAAAAGAAGAAGGGGAGGGGAAAGGGGAAGTTGAAGAGGATACAGGAAGAGGAGAAGGAGGGAGAGAAGGATGAAATGGGAGGAAGAAAAGAGAAAGAGGAGGAAGAGTAGAGGAGGCAGAGGAAGAAGAGAAGGAATAGCCAAAGGAAGGAGGAGAGGAGGGTGAAGAGGAAGCGAATATGCAGGGGAAGAAGTAGTGAAGGAAGCAGAGGAGGAAAAGCAGAGGAAAGGGATGAAGAAATAGGGGATGAATAAGCAGAGGAAGAACAAGAAGAAGGAGAGGGGAAGGGGGAAGAAGATGGGGACAAGACAGGAAGAAGAGAAGGACGGAGGGAAGGATGAAAGGGGAGGAAGAAAAGAGAAAGAGGAGGAGACGAAGAGAAGGTGGAGGAGGAAGATGAGAAGGAATAGGCAAGTGAAGAAGGAGAGGAGTGCGAGGAAGTGGTGAGGAGGAGGAAGAAGAGGATGAACAGGTGGAGGAAGGGAGCGAAGGCAGGTGAGGGCCGAGTGTGCAAAAGGTGGGGAGGGGACTTGGAGGCGTGTGCAAGGGCTGACCTTCTTCCTCTTCTCCTTTTTCCCGGCAGAAACCCGAGAGGACCGGACCAAGCGGCTCTTCCGGCACTACACCGTGGGCTCCTATGACAACTTCACTTCCCACAGGTGAGTCTGAGAGAGTGTGACCCCCCTCATTCACCAAAGGAAGGGAGGGAGGAAGTAAGGCTGCAAGTGGGCTGGGAGTCCTTCGCCAAGTTGGATTCAGAGATGTCGTGCATCTCTTGACATTGACCAAAGCGGAGCGTCCCTTGACCTCCTTGGGATCGTTTATCTACGTAGGAGTCAGGAGGTGGGGAGCCAAGCGTATACACATCTTAAAGTTCATTTCACTTGTTAGTAGATTATTATTGCTTCATATCAAAAGCAATTCATAAATTAGTATAAAACTGATAAAAATAGAAGGAGCGCAGGTGGCTAAATATCTTTTGACCAAAAACGGGCAACAGCAACAACATTGTCTGTAGCCCCCAGCAATTCTTCCTCTGTGCATGAGGCAGGGCATAATGGACAAGCATACAGATGCGGAGTTGTCTGTTCCGCAGTCACACAAGGTGTGGGATTCTTTTTGTTAGTAGATTAGTATTATACATGTACATATGTATTAGAATTATCAGTCACGTAGGATCTACATGTAATAAATCTTATATAATCATAACAGGAACAAAATTACAGTTATAAAGTAGCAATGGAAATAATATTATGTTTGGGGGTCACCACTACATGAGGAAATGCATTAAGGGGTCCCGGCATTAGGAAGGTTGAGAACCACTGATCTATGGGATCATGGGAGTTGTAGTTTTACAAGTCCCTTGTCCTTTTCTCTCTGCCAGAGAGTGCAAACTACAACTCCCAAAATCCCATAGCCATGTGCTATGGCAGTTAAAGCAGTGCTAGACTATATTCTGGCCTGCATCATCATCATCATCAATTCAGTAATTAATTTTAATTATGAGTTTCTTAGAGAATACTCAGAGGATGCTCTCAGGACTCAGTTTGCAAGAAAGAGGCGGAGAAGGCGCTGGGAATCCAATTCGCCTGCAATTGAGATCTTGCTCTGACTCAATCAGGGAGGATTAGCCCTTTCAAACGATGGAGATTAAGAGAGCGGATGGCCATCCGTCCGGTGTGCTTTGGCCATCTGGATGACAGGGCACCTTGTCAGTGGCATCGGCCGCACAGCAAGGCAGGAACACATCCATCACAGCCACCTTAGGCTATAAACTATTTTATTTTACAGCTATATACATTAGAACAGTGGTTCTCAACCTGGGGTCCCCAGATGTTTTAGGCCTTCAACTCCCAGAAATCCTAACAGCTAGTATACTGGCTGGGATTTCTGGGAGTTATAGGCCAAAAACATCTGGGGACCCCAGGTTGAGAACCACTGCATTAGAAGCTACTTTAAGCACATTGTAAACTGCTTCTATCCCGTCCAATAGTCACATCGCGAACACACAGAACTCTGTTATCAGCACTAGTCCACACCTCTTGCATTCCAGAGTGACGTATGACTACAACGCTCGATTTGTTATATATACTTGATTTATGACCTCCCTAGGAATGCTGCTCCCTCCATGGTTCAGTTAACTCTTTGCACACAGGAATACACTAGGCACACGGCTACTGCGTTTTAAACATACATACATACATGCTTTGAAATCTACATTATAAATTACAAACACACCTTTCCTGCACTGAGCAATTGCATTATGGCCCTTGCGTTGCCCAGTCATTGCATTTTGCAATGGCGGATCCATTGCTTCCGGAGGCCCTTGTCTTCCTTTCCAGCCCCACAAAAGGCATAAACAAACTCAAAACATGTAAACATTGCAAAAACACATGATAGCCCTCCAGGTGTTTTGGACTTCAACTCCCACAATTCCTGAGGGGCCTGAGGCTGTGAGGAATTGTGGGAATAACAATAATAATAATAATAATAATAATAATAATAATAATAATAATCTTTATTTATACCCTGCCACCATCTCCCCAAAGTGGACCTGGAACGGCTTACATGAGGCCAAGCCCAGCGATACACTACAGCAATATAAAGTATAAACAACAAGATAACATCACAATAAAAAATAAACCAATCACATAAAATAAATAGTACAAAATAACATAATGGAAAATTGAAGTCCAAAACTCCCAGAGGGCCCAAGTTGGCCCATGCCTGGTCTAAACTGATCAATTATTATTATTATTATTATTATTATTATTATTATTATTATTTGAAACACAACAAGATGAGTCCACAGCAGACACTCTGCTGGCTGTTGTGTTGGATCACACGTCGGACACTTCCCAAGTGTCTAAGACTGTGTGATGTATCGGCGAATAATGCATACAGATCCCAGTAATGTGGCCTTTTGCAGCTGCCAGGTGGTAATCTTGTCAGCGCTGATTGTGCTTAAGTGCAGGCCAAGGTCTTGAGGCACTGCATCAGTGTGCCCATCACCACTGGGACCCCCTTGACTGGCTTGTGCCAGAGTCTTTGCAGTTTGATCTTTAAATCCTCATATTGTGTCAGCTTTTCCAGTTGTTTCTCTTCAATCCTGCTCTCACCTGGGATTGTGACATCGACGATCCAGGCTTTGTTTTTTAACACGATTGTGAGGTCAGGAGTCTTGTGCTCCAGAACTCTGTCTGTCTGAATTCCAAAGTCCCAGAGGAGTTCGACGTGTTCATTCTCTGTAACTTTTTCCGGCTTGTGATCCCACCAGTTCTTTGTGGCAGGCAGATGGTATTTGTGGCACAAGTTCCATTGAATCATTTGAGCAAGGGTGTTGTGCCTCTGCTTGGAGTCTGTCTGCGTGATCTTCTTGCAGCAGCTCAGGATGTGATCTATTGTTTCATCTTGCTTCTTTGCAGAGATTGTTGTTGTTGTTGTTGTTGTTGTTATTTTGGAAATGCATTATATAATAATAATAATAATAATAATAATAATAATAATAATAATATGCATTTCCAAAATGCATTATATGGTTGTGTAGTTCCAGGCCCCTTCTGCACTGCCATATGATCCAGATTATCAAAGCAGATAATCCTCATTATCTGCTTTGAACTGGATTATATGAGCCTACACTACCATATAATCCAGTTCAATGAAGATCATCTGGATTTTATGTGGCAGTGTGGAAGCCACAGTGGCACAATGGGTCAAAATCTTGTGCCAGCCGAAGTGCTGATCTGAAGACCTGAAGGTCGGCACTTCAAATCCACGAGATGGTGCAATGGGTCAGACACTTGTGCCATCTGAACTGCTGACCTGAAGGTCGGTGCTTCGAATCCACGAGACAGGGTGAGCTCCTATCTGTCAGCCTTTATGTGATAGTGTGGGAGCCGTGGTGGTGCAATGGGTCAAACTCTTGTGCCAACCGAACTGCTGACCTGAAGACTTGAAGGCTGGCGGTTTGAATCCACGAGACAGGGTGAGCTCCTATCTGTCAGCCTTTATGTGACAGTGTGGGAGCCGTGGTGGTGCAATGGGTCAAACTCTTGTGCCAACTAAGCTGCTGACCTGAAGGCTGGTGGTTCGAATCCGCAAGACAGGGTGAGCTTCTATCTGTCAGCCCCAGCTTCCCATGCGGGGACATGAGAGAAGCCTCCCACAGGACAATACATCCGGGCATCCCCTGGGTAACATCTTTATAGACAGGTGATTCACTTACACCAGAAGCGACTTGCAGTATATGCATTCTCAATTCGCTTCTGACATGATAAAACAAATGTGGCCGTGTAGCAGGGACCCCAGGCACAGTCTCCAAAATCTTTTCAATTTTGATGGTAGGTTTTAATTTTTCCATTTTTGTGCATTTGAGTAATCTTGCAGCAATAATCACGGAAAGTGAACCCCACGAAAGAGTTTTGTTGACATTGATTCCAGAGATATTTCTCATCAAAATAATATAGCCAGACCCAGCTTTGTTTGATTGGGCCTTCCAAAGGCAAAACATGGATTTCAGTTTCTCACCCTGGACATTTTTGCAAACCAGTGTCCAACTGCTTCCAAACGCATGCATTCGCTGCGATGCTAAAGGTTGGTGGCCTAAAGAGCACAAAAGGCAAGTTTTCACCCCGTAGAAGGGAGCTTAAATTGTTCCTTAAGCAAAGTTTGCATGCAGTTGCGTCTTTGTGTCTCGTGGAAAAAGGAAGATATAAAAGTGTTGACGGGAGAGTTTGCCTTGAGCCAGTGGGCGCCGGCCTCTCCGTCTGCAAGGTGTTGATTCTGCAAAGGGAAAGGTCAGCGAGCGGATGGACGTCCGGGCTCAAAAGTATTGAAAATACGAGTTCACGGTCTGCTTCGGTTATGGAGGTTTTGTTGACGAGACCTTCTGGATTCCCTCTTGTTTTGCTCCAGAGCTTTATTGAATCTGAGCATTATTGAGTTGGGAGGAGAACACCAACCCCCGTGGAGGCCTTCAAGCAGAGGCTGAATGGCCATCTGTCAGGACTGTTTTGATGGTATCTTCCCTGCTAAAGGGGAATGGGCTGGATGGCCTTTGAGGTCTCCTCCAACTCCACATTCTCTCTATTCCTCCTCCTCTGCCTCCAAGAAATGTCTTCCTTCCTTCCTTCCTTCTTTCTTTTCTTCTCTCCTTCCTTCGTTTTCCTTTCTTTCTTTCTTTCTTTTCTTTCCTTCCTTCCTTCCTTTTTCTTCTTTATTTATTTCCTTCCTTTTCTTCCTTCCTTCCTTTATTTCCTTCCTTCTTTCCTTTTCCTTCCTTCTTTCTTTCTTTCCTTCCTTCCATCTTTTTCTTCTTTATTTCCTTCTTTCTTTTCTTCCTTCCTTCCTTTTGCTTCCTTCTTTATTTTCTTCCTTCCATCTTTTCTTCCTTCTTTAGTTCCTTCTTCTTTTCCTTCTTTTTTCCCTCCTTCCTTCTTTCTTTTCTTCCCTCCTTCCTTCCTTTTCCTTCCTTATTTCCTTCCTTCCTTCTTTCTTTCTTTCCTTCCTTTTTCTTCTTTATTTATCTCCTTCTTTCCTTCCTTCCTTCTTTCCTCTTCCTTTATTTCCTTCCTTCTTTCCTTCCTTCCTTTTTCTTCTTTCTTTTCTTCCTTCATTCCTTCTTTCCTTCCTTCTTTCCTTTTTCTTCCTTTCCTTCCTTCCTTTTTCGTCTTTCTTTATTTTCTTCCTTCCTTCCCTTCTTTTCCTTCTTTATTTCCTTCCTTCCTTCCTTCATCCTGGATGGGATCTAGTGCGGTTTCCATGGCAACCATAATGTCGGCGGGGAGTGAAGCTTGCATTTTGCAAAGTGAGCCTGAGATGGGGAAGTTGAAGGCAGGTGTTTCAAGGAAGAACAGAAGAAGAGAAGATCCAAAAAGGCTTCCCCTTGATCCTCCATATTTTATGATCAGCTGCTGCTTGCCCCTTTCTGGAGGGGTCTGCAGTGGGCTTGCAATGCATGGAGGACAACGGGTTTGGGGCTTGCAGGAGATAACGGAGACTGGATCCAAGGGGAAAAGGCCATTTGGGGCCTGGGTTTCCCATTTTCCTCCTGGAAGAGACTCCTCCACTGGTCCATAACTATCTGAAAGAGTGACATTTGGAAGAGGAGCAGGCTTCCTTTCTGCTGCCCTGGAAACTGGGACCCAATGGAGCCATGAGTTCCAATGGCAGGAAAGGAAGGAGATTCTACGTGAACATCAGGAAGAACTTGCTAACTGTTCAACAGTGGAACTCTCTGCCTCAGACTGTGGAGGAAGCTCCTTCCTTGGAGACTTTTATACAGAGGCTGGATGGCCATCTCTCAGGGATACTTCGATTGTGCTGTTCCTGCGTGGCAGAAGGGGGTTGGACTAGAGTTGGTCTCTTCCAACTCTAGGATTTTATGATTCTGCGACTCCACTTTGACTGCTTTGGCCCAATGCGGTGGCATCCTGGGATTGGCAGTTTGGTGAAGCAGAGTAGGTGAAAGCCCTTGTAAAACTACAGCTCCCAGGATCCCATCAATAGGATGCTCCCAAATCCAGGTTCATGTTTATGCACCTGAACAAGGTGCTTGCAACCTGGAATCACATAGAACGGAAAAGGTCATCCAGTTTCACCCGCTTCTCTCTGCAACGCAAGAAAAGCACCATCAAAGCCCTCCCGACAGATGGCCATCTAGCCTTTGCTTCAGCACCTCCAGAGAAGGAGACTCCCAGGCAGCAAGAGATTCAGTTGTGTTGCACACACATGGCTAGCATTCGTGTGAAAGGGACCTAGTTGTTTTCTGCTTCCTTGGAGACTAGGACACGGAACAATGGCTTCAAACTCCAAGAAAGGAGATTCCATCTGAACATGAGGAAGAACTTCCTGACTGTGAGAGCCGTTCAGCAGTGGAACTCTCTGCCCCGGAGGGAGTGTGGTGGAGGCTCCTTCTTTGGAAGCTTTTAAACAGGGGCTGGATGGCCATCTGTCAGGGGTGATTTGAATGCAATATTCCTGCTTCTTGGCAGGGGGTTGGACTGGATGGCCCAAAAGGTCTCTTCCAACTCTTTGATTCTATGATTCTAGTTAGTTAGGCGATCCCTCGTCTGAGTAGGATTGACTTCCAAGATCAGTGTCCTTGTGGTGGGTTCGTAGGTGGCGGTGGAGCCCTATTCTTGACCTGCATGTTCTCCCCAGCAAGGGCATCGGTTTCCAGATGGAAGGTGGTCCTGGTCAGGGTTGGCTTGATGCGTCTTCCTCTTGGCATGTTTCTCCCTTTCGCCTTCCATTCCTTCCTCTTCAAAGTCTGCAGCACTGCTGGTCACAACTGACCTCCAGCTGGAGTGCTCAAAGGCCAGGGCTTCCCAGTTTTCAGTGCCTACACCAGAGTTTTTGAGGTTGGCTTTGAGCCCATCTTTCAATCTCTTTTCCTGTCCACCAACATTCCGTTTTCCGTTCTTGAGCTCGGAGTAGAGCAACTGCTTTGGAAGACGGTGGTTGGGCATTCGGACAACGTGGCCGGTCCAGCGAAGTTGATGGCGGAGGACCATCACTTCAATGCTGGTGGTCTTTGCTTCTTCCAGCAAGCTGACATTTCCCCGCCTGTCTTCCCAAGAGATTTGCAGGATTTTCCGGAGGCAGCGCTGATGGAATTGTTCCAGGAGTTGCATGTGACTTCTGTAGACAGTCCACGTCTCGCAGGCATAGAGCAGGGTTGGGAGGGGAATACCTTTATCAACAAGCCCCTTGGTCTCCCTACAGATCTCCCGGTCCTCAAACACTCTCCGTCTCCCAAAGCAGTTGCTCTACTCCCTCCTTGTTGTTGTTTTCCGAAGCCATCTTCCGAAGGGTTGGGGCTGTTTACTTATTTATGAGGGGTTTGAATGTCGCTTTGATTCCTCATTAGCGTTTGCAGTATTCAAAGTGGAAGGAGAGAGGGAAGGGTAGGGCTGTCTCTATTCCCAATGGGTTTCATTGTGTCGGGAGGAGAATCGGCAGATGCCGGCCCAGGAGTTGGAAGAGGCAAGCAAAAGGCTTCATTCCCCATCAAACCTTCTTCCCACTTGGAAAATGCATGTAAGGCATGCATGCAGTTGCACTATTTGCATATGTATATAGCTGAAATGTATAGAGTGACTTTAGACATGAATGCAGATTGACACTGCTTTCCTTGCCGTGGCTCAATGTTGTGGAATCTTGAGAGCTGTAGTTTGCACTCTGTGGCCCCGAAGGCTAGAGACTGTGCAAAACTACAGCCCCCGGGACTCCATAACATTGAATCCCAGGCGCTGTAGTTTTACAAGGTCTCTAGCCTTCTCTGCCGAAGAGTGCAAACTACAACTCCAGGATTCTGCCTTGGGATACAACTCCCAGGATTCTGTAGCATTGAAAATGCATATAAGGCATGCATGCAGTTGCACTATTTGCATATGTATATACTGGTATCTGAAATGTATAGAGTGACTTTAGATATGAATGCAGATTGACACAGATTGGCTACCAGTATTAAAAAAAACTCTAAAATTACAACAGCAAAACAACAGAGAGGAAACAAACAAGGACATCTAATCACCTCTCAACAAAAGTTTGCTCTAAGCAATGCCAGGCCATCAAATGCTAATCAAGGTGGTCAGTTGAAACATTCCCACCTAGCTCCAGCAGACAAGAGTCCTTTGTCCCACCCTGGTCATTCCACAGATATATAAACCCTTTTTCCTAGTTCCAACAGACCTCACTACCTCTGAGGATGCTTGCCATAGATGCAGGCGAAATGTCAGAAAATCTGTTTAAATCTGTTTAGAGCAAATGTTCAAGTGTAAATGTTGCAAATCAGCAAGCTTGATTAGCATTGAGTAACCATGAAGTTTGCAAAGTCAATCCGTGGGAGTCTCTGCATAGAGGTAGCCTGGCTGTTGTTTCAGGGAGGCATCTTCAGTTTGGGACGGGTTAGCTGGCACTTGATTGTTTGCTGTCTGGAGTTCTCCTAGACCACTCTGACAACCGTCATGACACTGATAAGCCATTGAAATTCACAAGAAGTGCGTGGACAATTTCAACAGAAAGGAAGAAAACCATGAAAACGAACAAAAACAGAAAAGTGTTCCTGCCATACATCAAGGGAACCACTGATCGCATAGGGAAGCTGATGAGGAAACACAACATACAAACAATCTACAAACCCACCAAGAAAATCCAACAAATGCTACGTTCAGCAAAGGACAAGAGGGATCCTCTCACTTCTGCAGGAGTCTACCGTATACCATGCAGCTGTGGACAAGTCTACATAGGGACCACCAAACGCAGCGCCCAAACACGAATCAAGGAACATGAAAGGCACTGCAGACTACTTCAACCAGAGAAGTCAGCCATAGCAGAGCACCTGATGAACCAACCTGGACACAGCATATTATTTGAGAACACAGAAATGCTGGACCACTCTCACAACCACCATGTCAGACTACACAGAGAAGCCATTGAAATCCACAAGCATGTGGACAATTTCAACAGAAAGGAAGAGACCATGAAAATGAACAAAATCTGGCTACCAGTATTAAAAAACTCTAAAATTATAACAGCTAAACAACAGAGAGGAAAAAACCAGACACAGATTAACACCTCCCAGCAACAGATTTTCCCAGGCTCAGGCAGGCCTTCAAATGCTAATGAAGGTGATCAGCTAAACATTCACACCTAACTGCAGCAGGGAAGAGCTCCTTGCCCCACCCCAGCCATTCCACAGATATATAAACCCATTTCCTACTTCCAACAGACCTCCCCCCTCTGAGGATGCTTGCCATAGATGCAGGCGAAACGTCAGGAGAAATGCCTCTAGAACATGGCTCTATAGCCCGAAAAAACCCACAAGAACCTAGAACAAAATCTGGTCGCCGGTATTAAAACACCAGAGCCAAGACAGGAAACAACAGGGGAACTCCAGACAGCAAACAATCAAGATTTGATGTCTTGTCGAAGGCTTTCATGGGTGGAATCACTGGGTTGTTGTAGGTTTTTTGGGCTGTATGGCCATGGTCTAGAAGCATTCTCTCCTGACGCTTCACCTGCATCTATGGCAAGCATCCTCAGAGGTTGTGAAGTCTGTTGGAAACTAGGCAAGTGAGGTTGATAGTTTCCAAAAGACCTCAGTATGCCACAGTTTTTAAGGTTGGCTTTGAGCCCATCTTTCAATCTCTTTTCCTGCCCACCTACATTCCGTTTTCCGTTCTTGAGTTCGGAGTGGAGCAACTGTTTTGGGAGGCAGTGGTCGAGCATCCACACAACGTGGCCGGTCCAGCGGAGTTGATGGCGGAGGAGCATCATTTCAATACTAGTGGTCTTTGCTTCTTCCAGCAGGCGGACATTTGTCCTCCTGTCTTCCTAAACGAGTTGCAGGATTTTCCAGAGGCAACGCTGATCTAATCGTTCCAGGAGTTGCATGTGAAGTCTGTAGTCAGCCCACGTTTCGCAGGCGCATAGCAGGGTTGGGAGGGGAATAGCTTTATAAACAAGTCCCTTGGTCTCCCTACGGATGTCCCGGTCCTCAAACACTCTCTGCTTCATTCGGCAAAAAAGCTGCACTCGCAGAGCTCAGGCCATGTTGCATTTCAGTGTAAAATGTTGACGTCTGTAGACAGTCCAAGTCTCACAGCCGTAAAGCAGGGTTGGGAGAACAATAGCTTTATCAACAAGCCCCTGGTCTCTCTATGGATGTCCCTGTCCTCAAACACTCTCTGCTTCATTCGGAAAAGAGCTGCACTTGCAGAGCTCAGGCAGTGTTGCATTTCAGTATAAAATGTTGATGTCTGTAGACAGCCCACATCTCGCAGGCATATAGCAGGGTTGGGAGGACAATGGCTTCATAAACAAGTCCCTTGGTCTCCCTACGGATGTCCCGGTCCTCAAACACTCTCTGCTTCATTCGGAAAAATGCTGCACTCGCAGAGCTCAGGCGGTGTTGTATTTCAGTGTCAATGTTGACTTTTGTGGAGAGGTGGCTGCCAAGGTGGTTGAAATAGTCACAGCAGCAGCAGTAGTAGTAATAATAACTGGGTTGCTGTGAGTTTTCCGGGCTGTCTGGCCATGTTCCAGAAGCATTCTCTCCTGAGGTTTCGCCCACATCTATGGCAGGCATCCTCAGAGGTTATGAGGTTTATATACCTGTGGAATGATGTCCAGGATGGGAGACAAATGTGGATATTGCCATTGGCCACCTGGATTAGCATTGAATGGGCTTGCAGCTTCAATGTCTGGCTACTTCCTGCCTGGGGGAATCCTTTGTTGGGAGGTGTTAGCTGGCCCTGATTGATCTTTGTCTAGAATGTTTTTTGAAAGAAGCTTTGAAGCTGCAACACCATTCAGTGCTCATCGAGGTGATTAATTGCAACTTGCCTAAAGCAGACAAAGAGTGCCGGCTATTAGGAATTGTGTTGAAGTCCAAAACATCTAGAAGGGGTTGGACTGGATGGTCTTTGGGAGTCCCTTCAAATGGTCAGATTCTGTACCTCAGGTGGGGGACGGGGGGGGGGGGGGGTGTCCATGCAGCATTGTGTGCATATCTTGAAATTGGGGGGGGGGGTTACCTGCAGATATAGCCATGTGTGTGCTTTCCTATTTGGGGAGGGGGGCTGGCCCCTTCCTCAAATGTGGAAAAGGCAGCATGCTTTCCTTTGGGGGAGACAGGCCTCTTTCCTATGTGTGCTGCCTTTTCCCATTCAGCAAAAGCCTCGAGACCCTCCCCTCCTACCCTCCCCAATGCTTGCCCCTCCCTCTTTTTTTCAATGACAGGCAGTTGCTTAGCAACAGGAGGGGAGGGGGTCCTGAGAAAGAGAGAGAGAATGTGTGAATGGGAGAAAGGAGAGAGGAAGGAAGAGAGGGAGGGAGGGGAGACTCTCTTTCTCTCTTTTTCCAGGAAATGCAAGCCCCCTCCCCAATACGACCCCTCCCTCCTGTCAATCATGACAGATTCCCCTTATGCCCCCCTCCCCACCCCTCGCATGGCCCACTCTGGGGCAGCCGCCTGGCCAGGAGGAATAAGAGGAGGGGGTCTCGAGGCTCATAGGCTCGGCATCCACTCGCAGGTGATTGAATTGGGGAGGGGGGCTGTGGGTGGGGAAGGGGACCCCCCCTTTTGCCTTTGCCCGCCTCTTGTCCTCCAATGGAGGGTCCCAGGCAGCGGAGGGTGGGTGGGAGCGACCCCAACTGGAGCCCCCTCCCCTTCCTCCCGCTGCCATGCCATGCCAGGCAATAGAAGCAAAAAGAGGAGGGGGAGGGGGAGGAGGAGGGGAGGGGGCCCCCCAGGAGGAGCACGGGCACCGCCGCTGCCACCGCCGCCGCTGCCACCGCCATGGTGCTGACGCCGCCGCCACCGCCACTGCCGCCTCCCTCCAGCTTCATTCTCTTCTGCTCTTTCCTGCCCAGCGACTACATCATCGAGGAGAAGGCGGCCGTCCTCCAAAAGCGGGAGCATGAAGGGTTCGGCTTCGTCCTCCGAGGGGCCAAAGGTAAGCGGCGCTCGCCACCGGGCTGCAGGGCTTCCCGAGAGCATGCCCGAGGAGCGCACACCTGTGCCCTCATGTGCAGCGGGCACAAAGCCAGCACACACTCTCATGTGGGATGCATGCTGCACCCATGTGCAAATGGATGGATGGACGGAAGAGTGCATGGCTTGGGTTGATGAGTGCAAGGGAGAGCGCACACCTGTGCCCCCATGTGCATCAGGCACTAACATGGGTCTCTCTCTCTCATATGGGATGCATGCTGCACCCATGTGTGAATGGATATATATACAGAAGAGTGCATGGGAGAGTGCGCACCTGTCTCCCCATGTGCATCAGGCACAAAGGCTCTCTCTCATATGTGCCATGCTCTGGATGCATGCTGCACCCATGTGTGACTGGAAATATGTACGGAAGAGTGCAAGGCATGGTTTTGGGAGTGCATGGGAGAGCATGCACCTGTGTCCCCATGTGCATCAGGCACAAACGCTCTCTCTCATATGTGCCATGCTCTGGATGCATGCTGCACCCATGTGTGAATGGATATATGTACGGGAGAATGCATGGCATGGTTTTGGGAGAGCGTGCACCTATGTCCCCATGTGCATCACGCAAAAAGTCTCTCTCTTTCTCTCTCCCTCTCATGTGCCATGCTCTGGATGCATGCTGCACCCATGTGTGAATGGATATATGTACGGAAGAATGCATGGCATGGTTTTGGGAGAGCGTGCACCTATGTCCCCATGTGCATCAGGCACAAAGTCTCTCTCTCTCTCTCTGGATGCATGCTGCACCCATGTGTAAATGGACATATGGACAGAAGAGTGCATGGCATGGTTTTGGGAGTGCAAGGGAGTGTGTGCACCTGCATCCCCATGTGCATCAGGCACAAAGATGGGTCTCTCTCTTTCATGTGGGATGCATGCTGCACCCATGTGTGAATGGATATATGGCCAGAAGAGTGCATGGCATTGGTTTGTGAGTGCATGGGAGAGCGTGCACCTGTGTCCCTATGTGCACAAAGACTCTCTCTCATGTGCCATGCTCCAGGATGCATGTGGTGAATGCATAGGTTCGGAAGAGTGTGTGTTAGCTCCAAAGCAGGGCTCTCTGGGTCGTCCCTGTGCAGAAAGCATGTTCTGAGCCTGTGTGTCCATGTGTTGAAGCCCTGGCGCCCATGGGGTCTCCTCCTCCACTTCTGCCCCTGTTCAAAGGAAGAGACCCCCGTGCCTTCCAGCCTTGCTCTTTTGCCTTTGGCCCCAAGGCAGGGCTCTCTGTGGACCTTCATGTGCAATGCTCCTGAATGCATGCAGGGTCCATGCGTGTAGTCCAACAGGCAAGGAGGTGGGACCCCTTCCTTCAGACCTGTCTGAAGGGGGTCTCATGGGGTCTCGTCCTCCTCCTTTGCCCCTGTTCCAAGGAGGGTCCTTTTGGATCTTCTGTCTGGCACAATGAGGGGAGGGATTCTCCTGGGTCCTCCGTGTGCAATGCTCCCAAATGCATGTGGTGTCCATGTGAGAAGGAGGTGCCTGGCACCCTTGGCGGCTCCTCTGCCACTTCTTCCCCAGTCCCAAGGAAGGGCACGCCCATCCTGGAGACCCCTTGGGGACCCTCCACGCCTTTCAGCCTCACTCTTGTGCCTTTGGCCCCGAGGCAGGGCTCTCTTTGGACCCTCCATGTGCAATGCTCCCAAATGCATGTGTGTAGTGGTTCCTCCTCCACTTCTACTCCTGTTCAAAGGAAGAGACCACCCCCCCCCCCATGCTTTCCAGCCTTGCTCTTGTGCCTTTGGCCCCAAGGCAGAGTTCTCTTTGGATCCTCCATGTGCAATGCTTTAGGAATGCAGGCAGTGTCCATCCATGTGTGTTGGCAAAGAGGTGGTGCCCACAGGTCTCAAAGGAGGGGCGTGCCTTCCTTTGGGGTCCCTTGTGGGAAACGCTGCCTTTGGTACGGCGACAGGACTCCCTGGGACCCTCCATGTGCCATGCTCAGGAATGCATTCAGTGCCCCTGGGATGGGCATCCATGGGTCTCCTCCACTGCTGCTCCTCTTCCATGGAGGATTGTGCCAGCCTTTAGGGTCTCTTGGGAGACCCCCTTTTCTTCCAGCCATTCACTCCTGCGGGGGTCTCTTTTTGGAGGGGGGTTCTTGCCCCCTTCTTTGTCCACAGGTTCAGTGGTAGGACCTTCCCTGCTTGGATGGAGACCCCTTCCCTCCTTCCAAAATGAGCCTTTGTGTCTGGAAGAGGGAGCGAGGGAGCGAGCGAGCGGAGGGCCCTCCCTGTCTGAGGAAGGGGATGGGGCATTTGGGGAGGGGTCTGCTCTTTGGACAGGGACTCGGGCCCTTCAGAGAGCCCTTCAAACGTCTGGAATGGGAACGTTTGGGAACCTGCTCCAACTCTTCCAGCAGAAATTAGGACACAAGGCGGGGTGTGTATGTGATTTGAGAAGCCCCAGCCCCCTCCCTCCTCCTCCCTCCTCTTCCTTTGGATCAGAGGGTCTTCCTTCTCCTGCCCAACCCTCCCCTTCCCCATTCTCCCCTTTGGGACCTGCCTGCAGTGCACCCCCCCCCCCACCCCTACATTCACACACAGAGAACCCAGACTCTGCAATGGGGTGACCATCATACAGATGTACTCACACACACACACACATACACACATGAACACTGGATGCCCTCTGCTCAAGCAAGAAATGGGATGGGGGTCCAATAGAAGGAAATGAGCTCCCCTTTTATAGCAAGGTCTATGCACACACACACAAACACAGAAATATACACAACACACACACACACACACACATATATATATATTCACACACACATACACACACATATATGAGTTGCACACACACATATTTACACACACACAGAAATATATACCACACACACACACACACACACACACACACACATATATATATATATATATATTCACACACACACACACATACATATACACATGCATACATGCATGCTGATCTGAATGCCCTCAGCTCAAACAGGAAATGGGTCAGAGATACTATAGAAGCAAATGAGCTCCCCTTTTATAGCAAGGTCTACACACACACACATTATACACACACACATATATATACACGTATATATACACACAGATATATTTACACACAATATATACACACTTACATACACACATATATTCACACACATACACACACAATATAAATACATACATGCATACATACATACATACACACATACATACATACATGCATGCATGCATTCACGCTGACCTTGATGCCCTCAGCTCAAGCCTGAAATAGGTCGGGGGCCCAATAAAAACCAATAGCCCCCCCCCTTTTATAACAAACGGTGGGTGCCTGTTGCTGCTCCCAGGGTTGCCCCCCCCCCTCCATGCCCAGCCAGGTCCCAAAGGTGACCCAGCTGCCCCTCCTAGAGAAGGGATTCTCAACATCCCCCTCCACCCCCACCCCCCCAATATGGGCTTCTCCTGCAAGGTCCTTCCCTTTCCCTGTTGGGGGTGGGGCTGGGGTGGGGAAGGGTCTTGAAGGGCGGAGCCACGGCTGCAAAGGAATGCGGAGCAAGGCTGAGCCAGTGTGGGCTTGGGGGCATTGATTGCAAGCCTCCCTCCCCCCCCCCCCACAAAACAGGTTGCGATGTATAGGTCCCTCTTTGTGGATGGGGCGCCCCAGGACCCCGTCCTGAGGTCTCTCCCTGGCCTGGGCTGAGGGTCTGGAGGCCAAAGGAGGAAAGGGTGGGGAGCTAGCTGCTTGCCCCCCCCCCCCCATGGGTCTTGGCTTGGCCCTGTTGCTCTCCCTGGGCATGGGTTTGGCTCTCCTGCCTGTGCTGTGGTGGGAAGGAGAGGAAGGGGAAGGGGGGGGGGGGGGGGAGAAAGCAGTTCCATCCTCATGGGTGCCCGGGTGGGGCCCTTGAAAGAAAGAAGGAAGGAAGGAAGGAAAGAAGGAGCAACCAGCCTCTGTGAAGGCAAAGCAAGGCAATGGAAAGAGGCTCCCCATGTAAATCTAGGGCTCAGGCATTTTCAGTCCCTGCAGCCCCCTCCCCACTCTCAACATCAGTGATTGAAATGAATTCAATGCATACAGAAAGAAAAAGGGAGGGAAGGAGAAGGAAAGAGAGAGAGAGAAATCAGATTAGAGAGAGAGATAGGAAGTAGGCCTGTGCTCTGCTTCTGGGAAGGAAGGCAATGGGACAGGCTTCCCATTTAGCTCCAGGGCGTATGGATTTGCTATTATTATTATTATTATTATTATTATTATTATTATTATTATTAGTCGTGTCAGGAGCAACTTGGGAAACAATATCAGCAGCCCTCTCCCCATGCTTAAAATCAACAGAAAGAAAACAGGAGAGAAGGAAGGAAAGAAGGAGGAAAGGAGAGAAAGGGGGAAGGAGGGAAGGAAGGAGGAAGGAAAGAAGGAGGAAGGAGAGAAAGAGGGAAGCAAGCAAGGAAGGAAAGAAGGAGAAGGAAGAGGAAGAGGGAAGGAAGAAAGAAGAAAGAAGGGAAGGAAGAAGAGAAAAGAAAGAAGTGGGGAAGGAGGAGAAAGAGGGAAGGACGGAAGGAAGGAAGAGAAAAGAAGGGGAGGAAGGAAAGGAGGAGAGAAAGAGAGAAAGGAAGGAAGGATAGAAATAAGGGGAGGAGGAGAAAGAGGGAAGGAAGGGAAGGAAGGAAGGAAGGAAGGAAGGAAGGAAGGAAGGAAGGAGAGAAAGAGCGAGGGAAGGAAAGAAGGAAGGAAGGAAGGAAAGAAGGAAGGAAGAAAAGAGAGATGGAAGGAAGGAAAGAAGGAGAGAAAGAAAGAAGGGGCAAGGAGAGAAAGAGGTAAGGAAGGAAGAGGAAAGAAGGGGAAGGAAGGCAAAGGAAGGAAGGAGGGAAAGAGGGAAGGAAGGAGGAAGGAGAGAAAGAAGGGGGAAGGAAGACAAAGGAAGGAAGGAGAAAAAGAAGGAAGGAGAAGGAAAAAAGGAGGGAAAGAAGGAAAGGATACAGCAGACTGTTCGTTAACCCACACCCATGGGGATTTGCAGGTGCCAGATAAATGTCGTTCCTGGTTGCTTGGGAGGGACAGTGAATCACCTCTCAACAAAGGATTCCCCCAGGCACTAACAAGTCATACCTAAAAACTATCAGGCCATCAAATGTTAATCAAGGTGGCCAATGGAAACATTCACACCTAGCTCCAACAGACAAGAGTTCTTTCTCCTACCCTGGACACTCCACAGAGATATAAACCCCATTTTCCTAGTTTCCAACAGACCTCCCAACCTCTGAGGATGCTTGCCATAGATGCAGGCGAAACGTCAGGAGAGAATGCTTCTAGACCATGGCCATATAGCCTGAAAAAACCTACAACAACCCCAGAGAACCCTGTTTCAAGATTTCAAAGGGTGTCCCATTGAGGAGGTGGGGGTGGGGGGGAGGGAACTGACTTTTTGCTGCTCTAGAGACTAGGACACAAGGGAGCAATGGGTTCAAATGGCGACAGGGAAAGAGATTTGACTGAAAATCCTAGAATCCTAGAGTTGGAAGAGACCTCATGGGCCATCCAGTCCAACCCCCTTCTGCCAAGAAGCAGGAATATTGCATTCAAAGCACCCCTGACAGATGGCACACTCGGTTTAAAAGCTTCCAAAGAAGGAGCCTCCACCACACTCCGGGGCAGAGAGTTCCACTGCTGAACGGCTCTCACAGTCAGGAAGTTCTTCCTCATGTTCAGATGGAATCTCCTCTCTTGTAGTTTGAAGCCATTCTTCCATTGCATCCTAGTCTCCAGGGAAGCAGAAAACAAGCTTGCTCCCTCCTCCTCCCTGTGGCTTCCCCTCACATATTTATCCATGGCCCTCATCATATCTCCTCTCATCCTTCTCTTCTTCAGGCTAAACATGCCCAGCTCCTTAAGCTGCTCCTCATAGGGCTTGTTCTCCAGACCCTTGATCATTTTAGATGAAGAACTTCCTGGTGAGTGGCATAGACTGCCTGGGTGTGTGGTGTAGTCACCTTCTCTGGAGGCTTTTCCTCAGAGGCTGTCGATTGGGAGTGCTTTGATTGTGCCTTCCTGCATGGCATGGGGATTTGACTGGATGGCCCTTGGGGGGTCTCTTCCAGCTCCAGGATTCTAGGATTCTATATCCGGAGTAGGCAATACGGGGTCTTATGGATACGTTTCTATTCTCCCGCCCACCACCTCATCCTGACCAAGGCCAACCCTTTTGGGAACCCAACATTTCCCATCTTTCCTTCACTTTCGTCCTCTGAGAAAGAAGAGGAAGGGAAGGAAAGAAAAGGACAGGGAAGGGGCTTGGGGAAAAACCCCTTCCTCCCAGCCTACCCAACCCACTCCAATCCCCAAGTTAGAAAGTTTGCCCATGTCTGCTCTAGCTACATTGGGTACACAAACAAGGGGATATTACATTTCTACTCAACTTTCACACATATAAACATCCACTCCTCATCATGCATACATTACCATCCTTCCCTCCTTCTCCTGGGAAAGAGACCCAAAGTAGGCCAGATTCTACATCATCTTCTTCGTCCCTTGGAGAATATGGCGGGTGGACCGGACTCTGCTGTCTGCCACAATTTTGGAATAGTAAAGTGTCTCTTGTATAACAGTCTTTCTGTTGATGTGGTTCTCAAAGTTGTAAATTAATGGCAGGTGTTTTCCAGCTAAGACATCCTGACTCCAACAGATCGTGGACAGATGTTGGCTTTTCTTCCTTAACTGATGTTGGTTTTCCTTCTTAAGGAGCACTGTGTTTGCTTCCTTTAAAAGAGTCATTGTCTCTGGTAATGTAAACATGTTGTTTTCCACCACAGAGTGAATCATTTGTCTCTGGTCATCAATGTCAGCAGTTCAGCAACTTTTCGCTATAGTTCCACCCGTTCTTTTCTTGATGTAGTTTTCCAGGCCTCAACCTTGGGATGGCAACTTTAGCCTCTATAGGCCCCTGTCATACACCTTGCATACAACATTCAATCCACATATCATATATTCATCACATCCCTTCCCCAAATCAGAGCCCCCAGGACTTGGGCACTCCTGGCTGTTTCTTCAAAATAAATCATTGCAAAATCCCATTTGCAATTCTAAGTCTTGGGCTTCAAAGGTGTGCATTGGGCACCCTGGCAATGGAGGGAGGTCATGCCAAAGCCCAAACTCTGGAGTCAAAGCAAACCTCTTTTAGGGATATAGGGCTGTTGGAATGGGTTCAGTGAGAAGAAAAGCAGGCTGAAAATACACATAATCGCAACATGTCAGGAGTCAATTTCTGACGGCATGAAGACATCACAAATTCCCTCTGTGACCTCCTGACTGAATCATCCTGGCTGCCTCAATTTTGAGATTTTGAAGCCAGCAGAGGACGCTGGAAGCCTTGTATTGGAACTTGTGAAGCAACAAGTTCTAATGAGGAAACTGAGAAGAGGGGGGAGGTGGGCAGGAAAGGTGTATAAAAGGAAGTGGTGGTGGGAAAAAGTCAGTAGTGTCTTTCTTTGCTGCAGAGATACAAGCAATATATTCATTTCCAAGCAAAACCGGCTTGTGAGTGATCATTTAATATTGCTATATAAAACCTACAGTCTTAGACAACAACACCAACTGGCAGATGATGTGAAAGACAGTCAAGAATCAACATTGAAGGAAGTCAAGAGTAGTAAACTGCTTCAAGTGCAAAAGAGAAAGAGGGAATACCGTAAAAAATACAATCCAGAGCAGAAGAGAAAACTGGCCAAAAAAGGCTCTCTCTCCATGGGCCGTTCCTGGGAAAAATTGAGAGCAATACCGACAAGGAGAAAACATGGCTGTGGCTCACAAAAGGGATTTTGAAAAAGGAGATGGAGGACCTGATTCTGGCAGCCCAAGAACGAGCCATTCGAACCAATGCCATCCAAGGCAGAATTGATAAGTCGACAACAGATCTCAAGTGTAGACTCTGCAAAGAAGCAGGTGAAAAGATAGATTGCATCCCCAGCTGCTGCAAGAAGATTGCACAGACAGACTACAAGCAGAGGCATAACGCCATTGCTCAGATGATCCACTGGAACTTGTGCCACAAATACCATCTGCAATAAAGAACTGGTGGGATCACAAGATGGAAAAAGTTACAGAAAATGAACACGTCAAACTCCTCTGGAACTTCCACTTTAACAGTCGTGGCTCCATGCTATGCCTGGAAAATTCACAGCAACCCAATAATAATAAAACAATAATAATGCAAGTACTTGAAGATCGAACTGCAAAGAGTCTGGCACAAGCCAGACAAGGTGGTCCCGGTGGTGATTGGTACACTGGTTGCAGTGCCTAAAGACCTTGGCCTGTATTTAAAAACAAAATCACCACCTATCATCTTCAAAAGGCCACCCTACTCTGCACGCACTGTTCGCCAATACATCAGTGTCCAATGTGATACAATATAAATGCCAGCATAGTGATAATATTAGCTGTGTACTAATCTTGTTGTGTATCAGTGATGATGATGATGATGATGATATAAAAAAGCTTCTCCAAAATTAAAGTGCGCATCAGATTCACATCATCTTAGTGCTGAGCCTGCATCAAGAGGAGCCTAGGGAAGTCATGCTACCCATGCTCTATTCCACTTTGGTTAGACCACACCTGGAATATTGTGTCCAATTCTGGGCACCACAATTGAAGAGAGATATTGACAAGCTGGAATGTGTCCAGAGGAGGGCAACTAAAATGATCAAGGGTCTGGAGAACAAGCCCTATGAGGAGCGGCTTAAGGAGCTAGGCATGTTTAGCCTGGAGAAGAGAAGGCTGAGAGGAGATATGATAGCCATGTATAAATATGTGAGAGGAAGCCACAGGGAGGAGGGAGCAAGCTTGTTTTCTGCTTCCTTGGAGACTAGGACGCAATGGAACAATGGTTTCAAACTACACGAGAGGAGATTCCACCTGAACATGAGGAAGAACTTCCTGAGTGTGAGAACCATTCAGCAGTGGAACTCTCTGCCCTGGAGTGTGGTGGAGGCTCCTTCTTTGGAGGCTTTTAGAGGCTGGATGGCCATCTGTCAGGGGTGATTTGAATGCAATATTCCTGCTTCTTGGCAGAATAGGGTTGGACTGGATGGCCCATGAGGTCTCTTCCAACTCTAGGATTCTATGATTCTATGAGCCAAACCAAAGAGGAAGCTTCTTCATCTCTAATTCAATGGTCAACGGCTCAATGCTATGCAATGCTGGGATTTGTAGTTTGGTGCGGCATCAGCATTCTTGGGTGGAGGAGGCTCAAGACCTTGTAAGTTCCATAGCATTGAACAAAGGCAATTAAAGGGTATTGATCCTGCAGCAGAGATGCACCTCAAGGTTTACTTTTCCATTGGTGTCTTTTAACACTTTTGTTTTTAAAGGAGGAATTCTAAGCCGGCAGCACCGTTTTGGGCCAAATGACAAAGGGTGCGCTTTTCAGATGCTTTTTGCACACCACATTCAGCTGCAAATACTTTCTTTTAATTTCAGGGTTTTGCAAATTGAGGTGTGCATGAGACTCGAGTCAGTACGGTATTAGCTGTCACATCATGGTGGTGGTGTGAGCGGTTCATTTTTAGTACCAGCTCATGACTAAGACGCAACTGCAAACTTTGGCGGTGACATAAGAGCCGGAAATGATTCGGGTGAGAAGAGCTGCAAGAGAGGATTTGGGAGAGGAGGAAAGGCAAGGAGAATTCGATGCAGGCGGAGCAGCCCTGTTCCCCCCAAAATAAGACCATATATATTAGTTTTGGCTCCAAAAGATGTGCTGGGGCTTATTTTCAGATGGATGTTTTCTTTTTCCAAATTGGCTTTCTAATAAACTGCAATGAAGGCTTGTTCTTGAAGGAGGGATTATATTTTGTACCTTCTCAAAAACCCTGAAAAGTCACGCTAGGGCTTATTTTCAGGGTAGGACTTGTTTTTCCACATTGACTTCTTAGTGAACTGCAATTTGGGCTTAGATTTTGCACCTCCTCAAAAATCCTGAAAAGTCATGCTAGGGATTATTTCCGGAGTAGGGGAAAACAGGGTATGTGCCAAGAGATAAATGTGGAGGAATAATAATTTTTATTTATTTATTTATCATAGAATCCTAGAATCCTAGAGTTGGAAGAGACCTCCTGGGCCATCCAGTCCAACCCCATTCTGCCAAGAAGCAGGACAATTGCATTCAAAGCACCCCTGACAGATGGCCATCCAGCCTCTGTTTAAAAGCCCCCATAGAAGGAGCCTCCACCACGCTCAGGGGCAGAGAGTTCCACTGCTGAACGGCTCTCACAGTCAGGAAGTTCTTCCTCATGTTCAGATGGAATCTCCTTTCTTGTAGTTTGAAGCCATTGTTCCACTGCGTCCTAGGAAGCAGAAAACAAGCTTGCTGCCTCCTCCCTATGACTTCATCTCACATATTTATGCATGGCTCTCATATCTCCTCTCATCGTTCTCTTCTTCCAGCTTGTCAATATCTCTCTTGAATTGGGGTGTCCAGAATTGGACACAATATTCCAGGTGTGGTCTAACCAAAGCAGAATAGAGGGGTAGCATCGTGTCAGAAGCGAATTGAGAATAGAGTTATAATATATAGGAAAACCACAAACAAAATTAAAAACTTGGCATTCTATTAAATGTCCTTTGAGCAGTAGCTGGCCACTTGGAATGCCTCTAGTGTGGCTGTGAGAAGGTCCCCCATTGTGCATGTGGCAGGGCTCAGACTGCATTGTAGTAGGCAGTCTGTGGTTTGCTCTTCTCCACACTCACATGTCGTGGATTCCACTTTGTGGCCTCATTTCTTCAGGTTGGCTCTGCATCTCATGATGCCAGAGCGCAGTCTGTTCAGCACCTTCCAAGTTGCCCAGTTTTCTGTGTGCCCAGGGGAGAGTCTCTCATTTGGTATCAGCCACTGATTGAGCTTCTGGGTTTGAGCCTGCCACTTTTGGACTCTTGCTTTGCTGAGGTGTTCCTGCAAGTATCTCTGTCGATCTTAGGAAGCTGTTCCTTGATATTATTAAACTGGCATGCTAGCTGATTTCCAACCAGAGGATGGGCTGGAGATGTCACTGCCTTGCTCCTTTCATTGCTGGCTGCTACTTTCCAGCAGCGATCACGTGGTGCAATATCGGCTAAACAGTATAATTCTTCCTGCAGAGTAAGGCATAGACATCCTGTAATAATGCAGCATGTCTCATGAAGAGCCACATCCACTGTTTTAGTGTGCATACTCAGCAGCAGAGTAGTGTTGGCGTGCTGCCTGATACCCAAACAGGGGATGGGCCAGAGATGCCACTGCCTTGGTCCTTTCACTATTGGCTGCTCCTTCCCGGCGGATGCCAGGTGGTGCAATACCGGCTAAACAGTGTAGTTTCTCCAGTGGTGTAAGGCACAGACAATCCGTGATAATGCAGCATGTCTCATTAAGAGTCACATCCACTGTTTTAGTGTGGTGAGATGTGTTCCACACTAGGCATGCGTACTCAGCAGCAGAGTAGCAAAGCAGAAGGGCAGATGTCTTCACTGTGTCTGGTTGTAATCCCCAGGTTTTGCCAGTCAGCTTTCGTATGATATTTCTAGCACCCACTTTTTGCTTGATGTTCAGGCAGTGCTTCTTGTAGGTCAGAGCACAGTCCAGAGTGACCCCCAGGTATTTGGGTGCGCTGCAATGCTCCAGTGGGATTCCTTCCCAGGTAATAATCCTCAGAGCTCGGGATGCTTGTCTGTTCTTAAGATGAAAAGCACACATCTGCGTTTTAGATGGATTACGAATCAGTTGGTTTTCCCTGTAATTAGGCAATAAGAGCACCTAAAGCTTCAGAAAACTTCTGTTCAACCCTTTCAAAGCTCCTTCTTGGGTGGTGATGGCACATCGTCGGCGTAGATGAAACTCTCTGTCCCTTCTGGCAGTGGCTGGTCATCTGTGTAAATGTTAAACAGTGATGGAACAAGCACGCTCCAATAATAATAATAATAATAATAATAATAATAATAATAATAATAATAATAATAATATAGCTGGGATGAAAATATAGTTGTTGGCATCCTGACCTATACAGTTTTGATCCCAAATATTAATTTCCTAAGTAGTTTGAATAAGTATCTTTGATACTTATTCAAGTATCCCCACTTGTCTTTCTTGAATTTAAACAGCTAAACTATTAATAAAAGGGCATAGAAGAGTTCTGCTGCATCTCTGAGACTCATTGAGGAAAAAGGGATTCCTAGCATGAGCTTTCCTGGACTAAATCTGGAAGTTGGTGCTAGAAATCTCTTTTTTCTCAGCTAGTCCTTTGACTCTTCTTAATGCTTCCACGGGCTAATAAGGCCGTGCCCTTGAACAGCATGGCTGGTGTTTTTCGGTGCAGCACTTGACATTAAATGCATGGGAAGTGAAGTATGAAATTAATTAAAAATTGCACTTAATTAAAAACATAACGAAGTCTAGGCCAGTGTTCTACATCACCTTCTTAGTGAAGCGCACCTCATTCAGGGTGCGGCATTTACACTGGAGAATTAAGGCACTTTGACTCTACTTTAACTGCTCTGGCTCAGACTGGATCCACATTGTTATATAATGCAGTTTGAATCTGCATTTCTATGGCAAATATTGATCCAGCCTCGATGCTGCAGAATCCAAGGAGTTGTAGTTCCACAAGGTCTTTCGCATTTCTCTGCTAAAGACCTTTGGTGTTTTGCTAAACTGCAATTCCTATGATCCCAAATAGCATTGAGCCCAGATGCATGTTTAGGGTGCGTCTACACTATAGTAGAATGTAGATTTTGGCGCTACTTTAACAGCTCTAGCTCCATGCTATGGGATCCTGGGAGTTGTAGATTGGTGGTGCACCTTTGACAGAAGTCTGAAGACCTTGCAAAACTACAACTTCCAAGCTCTAGCTCAGTGCTATGGGATTCTGGGAGTTGTAGGTTGGTGGTGCACCATTGACAGAGAAATCTGAAGACCTTGTGAAACCACAACTTCCAAGATCCCATAACGTGGAGCTTTAGCACTTGAATTGCATTTATTCTAACAGTATGGACCCTGTATTGTCGAAGGCTTTCATGGCTGGAATCACTGGGTCGCCTGCATCTATAGCAAGCATCCTCAGAGGTAGTGAGGTCTGTTGGAACTAGGAAAAAGGGGTTATATATCTGTGGAATGACCAGGGTGGGATAAAGGACTCTTGTCTGCTGGAGCTAGGTGTGAATGTTTCAACTGACCACCTTGATTAGCATTTGATGGCTTGGAAGTGCCTGGGGGGAATCTTTTGTTGAGAGTGAGCACTGCCAAGCCATCTAATGCTAATCAAGGTGGTCAGTTGAAACATTCACACCTAGCTCCAGCAGACAAGAGTCCTTTATCCCACCCTGGTCATTCCACAGATATATAAACCCTCTTTTTTCCTAGCAAGAAAACACCTATTTGCAAGAACAGGTCTGTGTTTGTGTCTGTGTGGGTAATGCACAAAAGCTTACTGTGCAGCCTTGCAAATCCCCATTGCTTTTTGCAGCTCGCTTTTAGGGCAGTGTCCACCCAGAGGAGTCCTTTACCTATATGTGCTGCCAACAGATAGTTCCAACATATACATTTAGGGGGGGATATGGCAAGAGATCGCTCCAAACTCTCCCTGCATGAAGTCCATCCTTTTCTTTGGCCATCTTCCTGTCTTCTCCAAAGGCTTCTTGCTCGTCCTTCTTGTGGTGTGCGCACTCCCTCCTGTGGCAAGAGGGGATATTTCTTGCCCAAAGCAGGTGGAGGCAACGGAGGGTGGATTCAAGGAGGCAAGAATAGGCAGGAGTGGGCCTCTGGGCAACAGAAGGTGGCCTGTGGTCCAGAGCATGGAGGCAGGGGCCCTTCAAGAGGGCCTGACCTTTTGGAAAGAAAGGATGGCAGCTCTAGTCAAGGTTGGAAATATCAAGAAAATCTTGCAGGTAATGCGCACAGTTCTGCCAGAAATGCCAGAGGATTTCCCCTTCCTTCTTCCTTGCCCTCCTTCCTTCTTTCCTCCCACCTTTTCTTTCTCCCCTCCCATCTTATAGTTTTCCTTACATTCCACATTGCCCTCCTTCTCTCCTTCTTCCCTCCCACTCATTCTTTCTTCCCTTCTTTTATTCTTCCTCCCTTCCCCCCTCTTTCCTTCATTGCTCTCCTCCTTCCCTCCTTCTTTGCTCCCACCTTTGCTTCCTTCCTTCCCTTCCTTATTCTTTTGTTCTTCCTTCCTTCCTCCCTTCTCCTCTCTTTCCTTCATTGCTCTCCTCCTTCCCTCCTTCTTTCCTCCCATCTTCTCTTCCTTCCGTCCCTCCCTTCTTCTTTTATTCTTCCTTCCTCCCTTCCTTCTCCATCCCTCCCTTTCTTTCATTGCCCTCCTTCTTTCCTCCCTTTTCTTCCTTCCCTTCTTTTATTGTTCCTTTTGTTCCCTCTTTCTTTCATTGCTCTCCTTCCTTCCCTCCTTCTTTTCTTCCTTCCTTCCTTCCCTCCCTTCTTTTATTCTTCCTCCCGTCTCCTCCTCCCTTTCCTCTTTTTCCTTCCTTTCCTCCCTTCTTCTTTCATTCTTCCTTCCTTCTCCTCTTTCCTTCCTTGCCTTCCTGCCTGCCTTCCTTCCTTCCTCCCTCCCTTCTTTCTCCTCCCCAGAATCCCTCCATCCAAGGCCTTCCTGGACCTCTCCCTGCTTGTGATGCAATGAAACAGGCCAAGGCGTATGTATGGAGGCACATCTCTCCTTCCTTTGCTTCCTCTCTGCTTTCATTCCTTTGGCGAGCTACTTTCCCTTCTCCCTCCCTTTTAGTAGGAAGCCATCTCACTCTGGCTGGGTTCTTTGTCCACTTTTGAGACCCGCTGCCCTCTTTCTCTGTGTGTTATGTGCCTGGTGCCGCATTCATGTTGCACATTTTATCAGAGCCTTCTTGGCCTGCATCGGGGTGGAAGGCTCATGATGGAAGGCAAGGGATCTGCATTTGCTCCTTGGGAGCCAGAGAGAGCTGGAAGGGCTGCATTCCTCACCACACCTGTTCCCTCTATTGATCGATTGATCAGTCTATCTATTATTCCCTTTGGGGAACATAACTGCATGGAACCATGGGTTCCAACTGCAGGGGAAGTGATTCCACCCAAACATGAGGAAGAACTTCCTGATGGTAGAAGTTTATTTGACATGGGAATCTGCTTCTTCCTGGAAGTCCAGTGACCTCTGCTTCTGGAGGCTGGATGGCCATTTGTTGGGAGGGCTTGGATTGTGTCTCCCTTATCGGCAGAAGGGGTGGGACTGGGTGGCCTTTGGGGGTATCAACTCTAATGTAGGGCACTTGTCCTCTGAAGGTTTTGAAGCAGAGGCTGGATGGCCACCTGTTGGGAGTGCTTTGAATGTGTTTCCCTGAATGGCAGAAAGAAGGGGATCAGTCTGGATGGTCCTTGTGGTCCCTTTCTTTGTGATGAGTCCTTGATTCCATGGTTCTTTGCATGCACTGTTTCCATGTTCCTTGTGCATGCTTTGCTTTCTGACCCAGATTCCCTTCTTTTCTGCAGCGGAGACCCCGATCGAGGAGTTCACCCCAACGCCTGCCTTCCCGGCGCTGCAGTACCTGGAATCCGTGGACGTGGAGGGCGTGGCGTGGAGGGCGGGGCTGCGCACCGGAGACTTCCTGATCGAGGTGAGCATCCCCTCCCCCCATCTCTCTCTGGGGGAACCTTGCTTCAAGCTGAACCTGAGCCAAGAGTATGATGGATTCTTGGCTGCATCCAAAGCAGTCTCATGTCCAGATGGAGGGAAGTCCTGGTGCCGCTCTATTCGCCTTTGGTTAGACCTCTTTCCCTGGAATAATAACCCTGTGTCCACTTCTGGTCAAAGCAATTTAAGGGGGATATTGACTCTTAAGCTTGTTGTTGTTCATTCATTCAGTCAGTCGTTTCCGACTCTTCGTGACCTCATGGACCAGCCCACGCCAGAGCTCCCTGTCGGCCGACATCACCCCCAGCTCCTTCAAGGCCAAGCCAGTCACTTCAAGAAGACCATCCTTCCATCTTACCCTTGGTCGGCCCCTCTTCCTTTTTCCTTCCTTTTCCCCTAGCATCATTGTCTTCTCTAAGCTTTCCTGTCTTCTCATGATGTGGCCAAAGGACTTCATCTTGGCCTCTACTATCCTTTCCTCCAATGAGTAGTTGGGCTTTATTTCATGTAGGATGGACTGGTTGGATCTTCTGGTGGTTCAAGGCACTCTCAGAACTTTCCTCCAACACCACAGTTCAAAAGCATCTCTCTTCCTTCGCTCAGCCTTCCCTAAGGTCCAGCTCTCACATCCGTAAGTGACTGTGGGGAGTACCATGGCTTTAACTATGCGGATCTTCGTTGCCAGTATGATGGCAACTCTATGATTCTATGTCTCTACTCTTCACTCTTTTTTCGAGATTGGACCTTGCTCTCCTCCCCTATAGTTGAGGACTCTTAAACTAAAAGACACCAAATTGGGAGGGAGAGCAAATACTCCAGAGGACAGGATCAGAATTCAGAATGACCTCAACAGATGAGAGAGCTGATGGGCCAAAACAAACAGAAGGTGTTTCAAGAAGGGGAAATGTAAGATATGACACTTGGGCAGAAAACAATGAAATGCAAAGAGACACGATGGGTGACACCTTGCTCCACAACTGTCTCTGTGGAGAACAAGCTGAACATGAGCCAAGAGTGTGATGCAGCAGCTCAAAAAGCCAGTGAGATTTTGGGCTGCATCCAAAGGAGTCGAGTTCCAGAAGGAAGAAGTCCTGGTGCCTCTCTCTTCTGCTTTCCCTGGAATCACACTGTGTCCAATTCTGGGCAAAGCAATTCAAAAGGGATATTGACTCTAAACTGGAAAGGGGTCCAGAGGAAGAGGGAGACTCAAAGGATCAAAGACCTGGAGACCATGAATAATCCCTCTGAGGAGCGTCTTAAAGAACTGGGTCTGTTTAGCCTCCAGAAGAGAAGGTTCAGAGGAGAGAAGCCATGTGGAAATATGTGAAAGGATGCCATAAGGAAGAGGGAGCAGGCTTCCTTTCTCTGCCCTGGAGACTAGAACTCAATGGAGCCATGGGTTCAAATCACAGGAGAGGAAATTCTCCCAGAACATGAGGAAAACCTTCCTGTGAGAAGAGCTATTCAGCGGTGGGACTCTCTCTCTGCCTCAGAGTGTAGTTGAGGCCCCTTCTTGGGAGGCTTTTAAACAGGCTGGATGGCCATCTGTCAGGGGTGCTCTGATTATGCTTTTTCTTCCTCATAGAAGGACGTTGGACTAGATATAGATTTGTGAAAGTTGAGGTCTGCCTGTATTGGCAGCACCATAGTTGCAAACGAGAGGTTCTGTAGGTTTGTTCTCATGCTGAATTTGTATTGTCGAAGTCTGTCATGGCCGCAAACACTGGGTTGTTGTAGGTTTTTCGGGTTATGTAGCCATGTTCTAGAAGCATTCTCTCCTGACATTTCACCTGCATCTATGGCAGGCATCCTCAGAGGTTGTGAGACCCCCTTTGAGGATGCCTGCCATAGATGCAGGTGAAACGTCAGGAGAGAATGCTTCTAGAACATGGCTATATAGCCCAAAAAACCTACAACTCAAGTTGAATTTGTATGAATTTGCATTTTTTAAGGGAAAAAGTAAAGATTTCCCCTTTACATTGTCTAGTTGTGCTCGACTTATAAGAGTGGTGCTCATCTCCATTTCTAAGCCAAAGAGCCATAGACGCCTCGAAGGTCATGTGGCCAACATGACTGTTACCTTCCCACAGAAGCGGTACCTATTGATCTACTCCCATTTGCATGTTCTCAAACTGCTAGGTTGGCAGAAGCTGGGGCTGACAGTGGGAGCTCACCCCCTCCCAGGATTCAATATGTCAGCTGTCACCACCCCCAGCTCCTTCAAGGTCAATCCAGTCACTTCAAGGATCCCATCCATCCCCCTTGCCCTTGGTCGGCCCCTCTTCCTTTTTCCTTCCATTTTCCCCAGCATCATTGTCTTCTCTAAGCTTTCCTTTCTTCTCATGATTTAGTGGCCAAAGGACTTCAACTTTGCCTCTCGTCTCCTTCCCTCCAGTGAGCAGCCGGGCTTTCTTTCCTGGAGGATGGACTGGTTGGATCTTCTCGCAGTCCAAGGCACTCTCAGCACTTTCCTCCAGTCCCACAGTTCAAAAGCGCCTCTCTTCCTTCGCTCAGCCTTCCTTCTGGTCACATCCGTAGGTGACTACAGGGAATACCATTGCTTTAACTATGCGGATCTTCGTTGCCAGTGGGATATCTCTACTCTTCACTGTTTTATCAAGATTGGACATTGCTCTCGATAAAATAGTGTAACTCCAGCCAAATATATATATTGGCATTGAATAGCATAAAAGGTAAAGGTAGTCCCCTGACATTAAGTCCAGTCATGTCTGACTCTGTGGTGTGGTGCTCATCTCCATTTCTAAGCCGAAGAGCCAGCGTTGTCCGTGGTCATGTGGCCGGCACGACTGCATGGAGCGCCGTTACCTTCCCGCCGGAGCGGTACCTATTGATCTACTCACATTTGCATGTTTTCAAACTGCTAGGTTGGCAGAAGCTAGGGCTGACAGCGGAAGCTCACGCCGCTCCCCGGAATCGAACCTGCGACCTTTCGATCAACAAGCTCAGCAGATCAGTGCTTTAACCCACTGCGCCACCGGGGGCTATGAATAGCATAGGGAAGGGTAAACAAAAGTTTATGTTTAGGTTTCAGCTGCTCCCAGACCTTGAGTTGTATTTGCAAAGGCTTCAGAGATCTTGCTGTTTTATTTATTGGGTTTATTTTTTTCCCAAGGAAGGCTTTGCTTTGGACGGCTGGGTGTTAATTTGTTTCTTTCAATGTTTTATTGCCCACGTGTATGTTTGTGCGCTTCTGGGAAGGTCAAGCATCAATATTTAACCAGCGGCAGCAGCATCCCTCGCAGGAGGACAAGAGCGCTTCTCCCTCCATCTTTGCAAAACCAAAGGCACCCCGAGCCTGACGGAAGCCTGTATTTCCCTTGTTGCAAAGATCACGTTAAACCCCAGGAGATATGGGCTTTGTTTTTAATTGGTTGGGTTCTGTAGCACTGATCCCCGGCACTTCAAGTGGGGTAAAACTGCATTCATTCTCCAGTATAGATGCACCGTTAGGTTCAGTTCTTCGCACTTTCACAATAATAATAATAATATAATATACTTTATTTTCCACACTATCTCCCCGAGGAGATATACAGCAAACATTCAATGCTGATTATACAGTTAACAAGGACAGACAATACCTAAACACAGGTAAAAGCTTACCCATCTTTTTCCATCTCCGGCATCTGGAGGCTGTGCTTGATTCTAGCCACAGGGAGGTGCTGTCACATCATCTTCCATGCAGAGGAGCTTTTGTTGTCGCTCTGCCAATCAAATCACCGGCATGTCCAAATGGGCGCCTTTTATCACCTCTCCGCCAAAGTGGTACCTATTTACTCACATTACTGTTTTCGAGCTGCTAGGTGAGCAGAAGCTGGGCTGATGGTTGGGAGCTCACCCCAACCCGGCCTTGAACTGTTGACTTTTTGATCGGAAAGATTTTCTGCAGCTGGTGGTTTAACCCACTGTGCTAAAGACCGGCCCCACAATTCTCAATTAACATGATCAGCTAAAGGTGCATAGACTGTAAGCCAAGGGAACTGGAAAGTGACTTGTTTGGAACTGAAGATGCAAAGATCATCAATAAAGAAGCCATGAACACTGAGCAACTTGCAGCATTGGTTGTGTCATCAAATATATGGCAAGCTTCTAATCTTGCTTGACTCTTCATTTTCTTGCTTTCTCTGGCGCCGTCCTGATGGTGAGCTTTCCATATAATAAGCTATTATTATTATTATTTGAAACACAACAAGATGAGTCCACAGCAGACACTCTACTGGCTGTTATATTGGCTCACACGTTGAACACTTCCCAAGTGTCTAGGACTGTGTGATGTATCGGCGAATAATGCGTGCAGATCCCAGTAAGGTGGCCTTTTGCAGCTGACAGATGGTAATCCCTATGACTTCCTCTCACGTATTTATACATGGCTATCATGTCTCCTCTCAATCTTCTCTTCTTCAGGCTAAACATGCCCAGCTCTTTAAGCCGCTCCTCATAGGGCTTGTTCTCTTGAAGAGAGGGGAAAGAGATTTTGGGGAGAAAGAGGGAATGGTCCTCCCTGAAGCACAGGCTTTGTATGCTCCCACTTACAAAAATCACAGAATCATAGAATCAACAAGCCCTGGAGACAGCAACAAAAAAGCCCACGATATGGTTTAGATATGTGGATGACACTTTCACCATTTGGAGCCATGGAGAAGAAGAACTCAACAGGTTCCTGGACCGTCTCAACAGCATCCACCCAAACATCCAGTTCACCATGGAAAAAGAAAATGAAGGAAGGTGGCCTTTTCGAGATGTTCTAGTCATCCGCAAACCAGATCAACAATTGGGTCACACCGTCTACAGAAAACCCACACACACAGATAGATATCTACATCAAAACTCCAACCATCACCCAAGTCAAAAAAGAAGCCCCATTAAAGCCTTGGCAGACCGTGCAAAAAGAATCTGCGCAGCCCACCTCCTCCAAGATGAACTGAACCCCCTCAACTGGGCTCTCCAGGCCAAGGGAGACTCCACCTCAGGCATCAGAAGAGCTGCAAGACCAAGAACAAGCCACGAGAGTCAAGATGAAGATCCACCCAGAGGGAAAGTGTTCCTGCCAGACATCAAGGGAACCACTGACCGCAGAGGGAAGCTGATGAGGAAACACAACATACAAACTATCTACAGACCCACCAAGAAAATCCAACAAATGCTACGTTCAGCAAAGGACAAGAGGGATCCTCTCACTTCTGCAGGAGTCTACCATTGTGTACCATGCAGCTGTGGGACAACCCAGCGCAGCAGCGTTGGCCAAACATGAATCAAGGAACATGAAAGGCACGGCAGACTACTTCAACCAGAGAAGTCAGCCATAGCAGAGCACCTGAGGAACCAACCTGGACACAGCATATTATCTGAGAACACAGAAATGCTGGACCAGTCTCACAACCACCATGTCAGGCTACACAGAGAAGCCATTGAAATCCACAAGAAGCATGTGGACAAGTTCAACAGAAAGGAGGAAACCATGAAAATGAACAAAATCTGGCTACCAGTATTAAAAAACTCTAAAATTACAACAGCAAAACAACAGAGAGGAAACAATCAGGGACATCTAATCACCTCTCAACAAAAGATTGCCCCAGGCACTGCCAGGCCATCAAATGCTAATCAAGGTTGTCAGTTGAAACATTCACACCTAGCTCCAACAGAGAAGAGTCCTTTGTCTCACCCTGGTCATTCCACAGATATATAAACTCAGTTTCCTAGTTCCAACAGACCTCACAGCCTCTGAGGATGCTTGCCATAGATGCAGGCGAAAAGTCAGGAGAGAATGCCTCTAGAACATAGCCATATAGCCAAAAAAAACCCTAAAACAACCCAGCGCTGATTGTGTTTAAGTGCAGGCCAAGGTCTTTAGACACTGCACCCAGTGTGCTGATCACCACTGGGACCACATTATTATTATTATTATTATTATTATTATTATTATTATTATTATTTGGTAGGTCAGCCTTTGAACCAACGGCAGGGATGGATAAGACTTCAGCCTTGTCCAGCATTTCATTCCATTATTATTCCTTATTGTCTTGGTCCTCCTCTTCTTCGTCTTCCATTTCCTCCTCCTCTTCTTCAGAAGGAGCTTTTTCAGGGCAGAGGGCAATGTCAGAATCTGCTCCATGCTGCTCTTGCCTGTAATACAAGCGGAGACATCCCTTGTTTTAGAGATTTTGCATCGGGATCAGTGGTGGCATTATCAGCCTGGCACTACAAAGGCCCCAAACGACAAGGAGAACACGCTCTGCCATCAAGATAAGAGGCACATCTTGGGCAGCGAGAGCTAATTCTGTACATCTTTCAGTTCTGGTAATTACAGAGAAGGGTGGCATTAACATTCAGGCTGTGGCAGCGAGACAGGAGGAGGCTGCCATGTTGTCCCTGATGGGAGATGTGACCGAAATGGCAGGAGAAGGAGAGATCCCAGATTGGCTGGGAGACCTGCTGTGCCTTGTCCTTGAGAGCAAAAGGAGGATTTCGTGGAGCTCGTTTAAGGAATGCTGATGGCCATTACCCCCCTGTTATCTTCTTAAGTGAAGTCATTCTCTGAATCTTGCGCATGAGTAAATTCCTGCATGGAAGTGGCTGGCCTTTTTTTTGTCGAAAGCAGGGCAATAGTATTCACTAGTTTAGGGATGTAGGAGTAGAGTTCACTCATGTGCGTGCAGATGCACACAGGGTACAATCCACAAGTGCAATGAGTTGAGTATTAGGTAGCACCATTATTATTATTATTATTATTATTATTATTATTATTATTATTATTTATATCATAGAATCATAGAATCAAAGAGTTGGACGAGACCTCATGGGCCATCCAGTCCAACCCCATTCTGCCAAGAAGCAGGAATATTGCATAGAATCACCCCTGACAGATGGCCATCCAGCCTCTGTTTAAAAGCTTCCACAAAAGGAGCCTCCACCACACTCCGGGGCAGAGAGTTCCACTGCTGAACGGCTCTCACGTCAGGAAGTTCTTCCTCATGTTCAGATGGAATCTCCTCTCTTGTAGTTTGAAGCCATTGTTCCGCGTCCTAGTCGCCAAGGAAGCAGAAAACAAGCTTGCTCCCTCCTCCCTGTGGCTTCCTCTCACATATTTATACATGGCTATCATATCTCCTCTCAGCCTTCTCTTCTTCAGGCTAAACATGCCCAGCTCCTTAAGCCGCTCCTCATAGGGCTTGTTCTCCAGACCCTTGATCATTTTAGTCGCCCTCCTCTGGACACATTCCAGCTTGTCAATATCTCTCTTCAATTGTGGTGCCCAAAATTGGACACAATATTCCAGGTGTGGTCTAACCAAAGCAGTTATATTCCCCCCTTCTCTCCGAGGGGACTCTTGAGTGGATTGCAGCATATCAACAGACACAGGCAAACATTCAATGCCTTGTTGCAGTGAAACACAAATACACAGACAAAGGCTTCTCCTTTCATTTCCGGCTCTCTGGAGTGCATGGCTTCCATGCAGAGATTTGTACTATATCCATGGAGGGGGAGTGAGTTGAGTGTTGGACTTCGTTCGACTCCCTGCTCAGTCAACGAGACCCTTGTGGGCAAGTCACACTCTCTCAGCCCCAGGGAAAGGCAAAGTTGATGAGCCTCCTCTAAACAAATCTGATGGAAGAGTTGGAAGAGACCTCAAGGGCCATCCAGTCCAACTCCCTTCTACTATGCAAGAAGGCACCACCAAAACCTTCCCAACAACTGGCCATCCAGGCTGTCCTCCTCCTCAATATGGCATCCTTTCAGATATTCAGACATCATCATCATCATCTTTATTTATATTCTGCTCTAGCTCCCCGAGGACTCAAAGCAGATTACAGAATACATATATGGCAAACTTCAGTGCCATTATACAATTAAGAAAGACAGGCAGTAAATAGACAGAGGCAAGGCTTCCATCTTTTTCATCTCCAGCTTGTCATATGTTCCATAGTTGATGGTGGTTGGTGGTGGTAGATTTGGCAGTTGGTGATGGAAGGGTTAATGTAAGTCTTGGTTCTTAAGGGCTGAGTAGTTTGTAAGTAACAGTTTACAAGTAAAAGCAATTAAGGGTGGAGGCATGCAGGGGATAGGTTGCAGCTGCGTGTTACTGGATTTAAGGAGCTAACCTTGGGAGAAAAATATTCTGTCACGTTGCCAGGGCTCTGCCTTATTTAGGTAGAGATGAACTACACTCCCAGTTCCATCAAATAGTTTAATTAAAACAGCACTTACTTGCTGGCTGTTTTAATAGACCAAAATATAAAACACAAAGATAGACACAGAATAAACAAAAACTGATAGCAAAAGCTATGCCGAAGTCAAAGGGTCCAGTCCAGTGGTCAAATGCCGAGAGTTCAATAAACAAAGTCCAGGGATCAAGAGTCTATACCATAGTCAAAAGCCAGTCCAAAGGTTCCAGGGTTCCAAGATTACAGGAGACAGGTCAGGATACCAAAAATTAAACAGACCTGGGGAAAAACCAGCAGCATCCACCACCAAAATATGGCAATACTTTTCTCCCAAAGATCAATCCCAAGGCTAGCTCCTTAAATTCAGTAACACCCAGCTGCAACCTATCCCCTGCATGCCTCCACCCTTAATTGCATTTACCTGTAAACTGTTACTTACAAACTACTCAGCTCTTTAGAACCAAGACTTACATGAACCCTTCCATCAACAACTGCCAAGTCTACCACCACCATCAACTATGGAACATATGACAAGGCTGTGCTTAACTCAGCCATTGGAGGTGCTGTTGTTCCATTTTTCCTGTTGTCCATGGACACCTTCCTGATCAAATTGCTGGCATGTCTTCAGGAGCACCTTTTACCTCCCTGCCAAAGCATGACCTATTTATCTACTCACATTGCTGTTTTCGAACTGTTAGATAAGCAGAAGCTAGGACGGATGATGGGTGCTTGAACTGGCAGCCTTCTGGTCGGCAAGGTTTACTGTAGCTGATGGTTTAACCCGCTGTACTAACCATGGCCCCCCTGGCTCTCATGTCCCCTTCTCTTCCTCAAGCTAAGCATTTCTCTGCTCTTTAACCCAGACTTTATAGAATTTGGCTTCTAGGCCTTTGACCCTTGTGGTGCCCTTCTCTGGACACCTTCCAAACGTCCAATGTCCCTCCTGGTTTTTGTTGCCTAGTACTGGGCAAAGGGCTCTCATTATTCCAGGCAAGGGAGTGGCTTGACCACAGTAGAGCTATATTGTTGCTTCTCTCAACCTGGACACTTTGCACCTGCTGATGCAGCCCAGAACTGCATTGGCCTTTTTAGCTGCTGCATTGCATCTGGCCAAGAAAAGTCCACAAGTCAAAGTTGGGCACGTTACAACACAGTTTGCAGCACAAAGCATCATTGTTTGGGGACTTTGAGGTCCGGTTGTGTTCGTCTGAAGGGTGCAAGGAATCAGTGTTTTGAGGGTTGGATTGAGAGGCAAAGTGGAAGGATCTCAGTTGTGATCCTTGCGCTCCAAAGTGGCATCCTTACAACCAGGAATGGAAAGCCTTTGCAGGCTTGGATAAACTGGAAAGTTTCTCCAAACCAAACCCTCCATGTCCTTTTGCAAATCTCTGGTGCTTCTTCTGAAGTATGAAGTGGCTTTCAGAGCTGAAGGACAGCTGAAAAAGAAGAGAAAGCCTCTAGGGAGGAGAGTTACATCTTTATGGGGATTCTGTTATCATACACACTATTTACAATACATTTTATGGACTCATAAAACCAATAGTATTACTGCTGGAAGTGAGCAGCCCGTTGAGTATCAGTTATTTGGCTACAGCTTCTATAAAATGCAAAGGTAACTCGCAGAGCAATTCTTAGGAAAGCACTGTCCCTCTTTTTGCAGCCCTGAGTGTGTCTTTGTTTATTTATTTACATGCATTTAAATACATATGTACACCCCCTGCCTTCCGTGTCATGGGATCTCGGAGCAGCAGGAAGGGTAATCGTTTTAAGCCATTTTAAACGGGGGGAGATTATTTTTAACAGACTCAAAGCATATTAAAAGGATTTGACGGGTTAACACAAGGCAGCTTTGTGTTGGTTTAGCACATTTCAGAGGTCTTAAATTACAATTCTTTTGGCATCCTTTTATTGTGAGTTTTGCTTGCTGTGGCTTCATTGCTTTGCTATAGCTCAGGCACGGGCAAACTTTGGTCTTCCCTCTAGGTGTTTTGGACTTCATCTCCCACCATTCCTGGCTTCAGGCCCCTTCCTTTTCCCCCTCAGCCGCTTAAGCGGCTGAGGGGGAAAAGGAAAGGGCCTGAGGCCAGGAATGGTGGGAGTTGAAGTCCAAAACACCTGGAGGGCCAAAGTTTGCCCATGAAGTCCACTATATAAGACTGCCAGTAGACTCTGGGTGCCTCTACACTGGAGAACAAATGCCATTCGATTTGCACTGAACTGCACTCGGAACTGCCAAGGCTCCATGGGGGGCATCTTGGGAGTTATAGTTTTGCAAGGTCTTTGGCCTTCTTGAGGAGGTAGGTCAGGAGCCTGCCTTTCCCCAGCAGTGGCCGTTCTCTCCTTTGGTCACTGGGAAAATATGGGGAGCCATTTAAATTGTGTGTTGACCAGGATTTTTTGGCCAGGGTGGTCCATGCCTTGGTTACATCCTGACTGGACTACTGCAATGCGCTCTACATGGGACTGCCCTTGAAGACGGTCCAGAGATTTGATCTGGTACAGTGGGCAGCAGCCAGGCTCCTTACTGGAGCAAACTATAGGGAGGATACAACACCCCTATTAAAACAGCTTCATTGGCTGCCGATAAGTTGCCGAGCCAAATTCAAGGTGCAGGTCATGACCCATAAAGCCCTAAATGGTTTGGGCCCCGCCTGTCTCCGCGATCGCATCTCATTCTATGAACTGGCACGAACTTTAAGATCTTCCAGGGAGACCCTCCTCTCAGTCCCACCTTCGTCACAAGCACAGTTGGTGGGGATGATGTCAGAGTGAGACCCTCCGGTCTGGCACAGCGAACTTGAGGTTTCCAAAACACACAGACTCAATTACCACACAGCATTCTTCTTCGGTTTCAAAATAATAAGCTTTACTGGAAGCATCTATTTAGAGGCAACTACATGTTGATGAGGAAAGATGGCGACTGACAAAGTACAGGACTAAACACACAGACAAAGAAACATCCTGCCCTTCTGACTTATCTGTCTACTAGCTGGTACACTCCCTATTTTTCTCAGAGCAAAGGAATTCAGTTATCACAGTTTCAGAGATTCTACTGTCTGGCCTGTAACTCTGTAACAACAACAATTTGCTGCACATGTGAACAAAAAATGAACATGACTGAATCCATCTTAGAATACAATACTAACACGTTGAAAAACATATATAAAATAATTGCAATTATCCTGACAGATGAGAGAGAGGGCCTTCTCAGTGGTGGCTCCCTACCTCTGGAACGCCCTTCCAAGGGAGATAAGACAGGCCTCATCCCTCCTCTCCTTTCATAAGAACTTGAAAACCTAGTGGTTTCAACAAGCCTTTGAAAATGCCCAGTTCTAACTCAGTCTTACACATTGTTCAATACGGCCTTATTCTTCCTACCAATTCCTACCAGATCACTTCCGCCAATCGGCCCCGGAATGAACAGCCACAGACCCCTACCTAATATTATTGTTGCCTGCCATAGCATTGCACTTAATTTCCGGGGGTCCTAGAATTTTTGGGCTTGCACAAATCTTGGCCCAGCCTTGTAAATTTTTTAATTGCTTTGAACAGGCAGGATGACTTCTAATATATGTGTGTTATGGTGACAAATTATATTGTTTTGTTAATCTTATGGTTATGTTGTTTTACTTTGTATGTTTTGTGATGTTACCTGAGAACCGCTCTGAGTCCCCTTGGGTTTATAGAGTGGTATATAAATAAAGTTTTATTATTTATTATGAGTGGGCCAACTGTAGTCCATAGGTCATAGCCTCTATTGTGCCCCAAGCCATGCAGAAAGCCCCCCAAACATATGAAATCATGGGGAAATGTTCCCATCCCAGCTCTGCAAACACTTAGAATTCCATAATGCTCCCTTCCGTTTTCCCCTGCAGTCCATCCCAAAATGATGACTGTAAGTGATGCGCAGTGACTTCCTGACACCATTTTGGGAAGGACTAATCAGAGAAATGAGGCGGCCACAGTGTTGCCCTCCCGCCGCTTAGAGGCATGCCATCTGTGCACCTTGCCCACAGGTATTTCCATGGCCAGGTTTGGCACCATTCGCTTCTCATGGAGATGGTAAGCCACAATGTATGTGCCTTCTGGCTGGAGAGCACCCCTCCTTCTTTGCCCTCTTCCTCCTCCGGCTGACGGTGCCTCCCTTTGCTTCCTAGGTGAATGGTGTGAACGTGGTCAAGGTGGGCCACAAGCAGGTGGTGTCGCTCATCCGCCAGGGGGGAAACCACCTGGTGATGAAAGTGGTCTCCGTCAGCCGTAAGCCAGAGTCGGAGGACGTCGTTCGAAAGAAAGGTGAGTGGAGAGTGGCTCTGCCATGCCCCTCTTTCCAAGCCCCCTCCCATTATGTCCACGGGCCCTCTTCCTCTGCGGAGCTCTGGCCACATCAATGCCCAGTTGTCAGTCCAGCACTTCAGTCTCTGTGCCTTGTTCCCATTCCTGCTCTGGGACTGCCTCATGTCATCTATCTTTGCCTGGCCCCTGTTTCCAGGGCCCAGCGTGCTTTTGCACAGTGGTCCCTGAATTGACCCTATTTGACATCATATCACACAAATGGAGGTAGATGCGAATGTGCCTTGGCTGCCTGGAGTGAACAGAGAGATCCAAGATTGTGTCTCATCAGCCTTGCAAGGGCCGTGCCCCGAAGCCACCCTGATATGTTCAGGAGAGAATGCAACCCAAATGAGATAAGTTCTATGCCCCGCAGCCTGCCTTTCAAAGACGTAACGGACCCATTTCAGCCCTGAGAGCAGAAGCAGCAGGCACAGAATGGACACTGGCACCTCGCAAGGTTTGAGGGTGGACATCTAAGAGCAAGAGTGTCGCTCCAGCTGGAAGGGCCTAAATGATTGCCAGTGTTTCTGGATAACTGCAGCACCGGAGGAGCAGAGGCGTCTGAGACAGGATGTGATGGGTCATTTTGCTTTACTGATGGGCAGAAATGCACCAGGACCAGGTTGGGTGTCCTGTTCCTAGAGAAGAGCCCTGGTTGAGTCCAAGGGCCAAATGGCCTTTATGATCCAAATGAAGATGGTGCCTGGTTTTCCTGGACTATCAAGGGTTATGACACTGCTTGGCTTTTGGGGTTTTCATGGGGTGGGTCTCTCTCTTTCCCTCTTGGCCCCATCCCAGCTACATTGGGTGAGGAAGTGAGGCAGGGTCTTCTCCCAGGTTGAGGAACACCTTCCCACGAGAAGCCTGCTTGGTCTCTGCTTTCATAGAATTCTAGAATCAAAGTGTTGGAAGAGACCTCCTGGGCCATCATCCAGTCCAACCCCATTCTGCCAAGAAGCAGGAATATTGCATTCAAATCACCCCTGACAGATGGCCAGCCAGCCTCTGTTTAAAAGCTTCCAAAGAAGGAGCCTCCACCACACTCCCTCCGGGGAAGGCAGAGAGTTCCACTGCTGAACGGCTCTCACAGTCAGGAAGTTCTTCCTCATGTTCAGATGGAATCTCCTCTCTTGTAGTTTGAAGCCATTGTTCCCTTGCATCCTAGTCTCCAGGGAAGCAGAAAGGAAGCTTGCTCCCTCCTCCTCCCTGTGGCTTCCTCTCACGTATTTATACATGGCTCTCATATCTCCTCTCAGCCTTCTCTTCTTCAGGCTCCTTAAGCCGCTCCTCATAGGGCTTGTTCTCTGCTTTGCTTTCTTTTTTGCCAGCAGGCAAATATCCTTTTCCTTTAGAGAGGTCTTTTGCTTCCAAACCGTGGCAGAAAAGTGCTTTTAGGGGGCCATGCTGTGCTTTTATAATTTCTAAAATAACATCTTAATTAATGGTTGCTAAAACTGTCTTAATTCTGTATTATTCGCAGAATAATTTATTTAAATTACGGCGTCAATGGCTTTTGATTTGCTGAGGGTTCCCTTGGGTCCTGTGGCACCAGAAGAATGGCTGGATATAAATGGAATGAATAAAAGTATTTCTCCTTAGGATTCTCCAGGCACCCCCTCTCTCCGAGGCCCCAGAAGTCGGTCCAGAGCCTTGTAGGGGACCCTGGTTCTCCCCATTGGCCAAAACGACTCCCACCCCCCAAGGCAGGAGGGCTGCTTTCTGGGAGCTTTTGTCACAACAGGAGGACCGTCTCCTTCAACGGAAACAGGGCTTCCGAAGAGAAGTCAGGACCAGCTGTGCTCCGGGTGAGAGACGGAAGCCAGGAAGGCTTCCAGGGCTCTGTCTGCCCTGCCATCTGTTCCCTGGGAAGAGGTGGGCTGCGGAGGCCTTCCAGGCATTAGCCGGATGAGATTGGGGCACACACACAGCCCTGGCAAAAAGGGATTCTGCCATCTCCAGCAGGGGAGTTTGACTATAAATAATAATAAATTAATTAATAATAATAATAATAATAATAATAATAATGCACTTTATTTATATTCCACTCTATCACCCCAAGGGGACCCATAATAATAATAATAATAATAATAATAATAATAATAATAATAATAATAATGCACTTTATTTATATTCCACTCTATCTCCCCAAGGGGACTGAGAATAATAATAATAATAATAATAATGAAGTGGGTAGTTGTAGGTTTTTCAGGCTATATGTCCATGGATAGAGGCATTCTCTCCTGACGTTTCGCCTGCATCTATGGCAAGCATCCTCAGAGGTAGTGAGGTCTGTTGGAAGTAGGAAAAGTCTTCAATAATAATAATAATGCACTTTATTTATATTCCACTCTATCTCCCCAAAGGGACTTAGAATAATAATAATAATAATAATAATAATAATAATAATAATAATAATGCACTTTATTTATATTCCACTCTAGCTCCCCAAGGGGACTCATAATAATAATAATAATAATAATAATGCACTTTATTTATATTCCACTCTGTCTCCCCAAGGGGACTCAGAATAATAATAATAATAATAAACTTTGTTTATATTCTACTTTATCTCCCCAAGGGGACTAATAATAATAATAATAATAATAATAATAATAATAATAATAATAATGCACTTTATTTATATTCCACTCTATCTCCCCAAGGGGACTAATAATAATAATAATAATAATAATAATAATAATAATAATAATACACTTTGTTTATATTCCACTCTATCTCCCCAAAGGGACTCAGAATAATAATAATAATAATAATAATAATAATAATAATAATGCACTTTATTTATATTCCACTCCAGCTCCCCAAGGGGACTCATAATAATAATAATAATAATAATAATAATAATAATAATAATGCACTTTATTTATATTCCACTCTGTCTCCCCAAGGGGACTCAGAATAATAATAATAATAATAATAATAATAATAATAATAATCTTTGTTTATATTCTACTTTATCTCCCCAAGGGGACTCATAATAATAATAATAATAATAATAATAATAATAATAATAATAATGCACTTTATTTATATTCCACTCTATCTCCCCGAGGGGACTCAGTGTGGATTCCTGTATGCACACATATAGGAAAAGATTCAGTGCCTTTTATACAGTGAACAATGGCATACAGTACACAAACAAAGGCAAAGGTTTCCCTTTCCACCCTCCAGCGCCTGGGGGCAATGCTCAACTCTGGCCATGGGGAGATGCTCTTGTTCCATTTTTCCATGTTGTCCATAGACCCTCCTGGTCGTGTTTTGCCTGCATGGCTGCGTGTGTGCCTCTTACCTTCCCATTGAGGCGGTACCTATTGATCTACTCACATTACATGTTTTCGAACTGCTAGGTAGGCAGAAGCTAGGGCTGACAGCAGGAACTCACCCTAACCCTGCTGAGCGACAGTGACCCCAATTCCCATAACCCCCTCTCCAGGTGGCCTAGGACAGCCATGGGTGGACTTGGGCCCTTCTCCAGGTGTTTTGAACTTCAACTCCCACAATTCCTAACCCTGGCCTAGGGTTAAAGAGCGGCCCCAGCCTTCTCCCTCTCTGCAAATGTATGCAGGAATTGTGGATGGTTGAAGTTTTTCTCCTGCCATGTGAATGGCCTGGATGTTTAGTCCTTTTTGGTGCAATCTGGAAGGAACTGGTTCTGAGCATCTGCAACTCTGTTCTCGATGCTGGGTCACCCCGTGTGGTTCTTTCACTTGCCCCAAAGCTTCCCATTCAATTTTAACTGCCATCATTGGATTTCCAGTTCAGGGAGAGATGCTTGAAGTTCTTTGCCAGAAGACTGTAATACAACCAAATCGTAGGATTCCATGAATCATAGAATCATAAAATCAAAGAGTTGGAAGAGACCTCATGGGCCATCCAGTCCAACCCCATTCTGCCAAGAAGCAGGAATATTGCATTCAAATCACCCCTGACAGATGGCCATTCAGCCTCTGTTTCAAAGCTTCCAAAGAAGGAGCTTCCACCACACTCCGGGACAGAGAGTTCCACTGCTGAACGGCTCTCACAGTCAGGAAGCTCTTCCTCATGTTCAGGTGGAATCTCCTTTCTTGTAGTTTGAAGCCATTGCTCCATTGTGTCCTAGTCTCCAGGGAAGCTTCCACTCACATATTTATACATGGCCATCATGTCTCCTCTCAGCCTTCTCTTCTTCAGGCTAAACATGCCCAGCGCCTTAAGCCGCTCCTCATAGGGCTTGTTCTCCAGACCCTTGATCATTTAAATTGCCCTCCTCTGGACACATTCCAGCTTAGAGTCAATATCTCTCCTCAATTGTGCTGCCCAGAATTGGACACAATATTCCAGGTAAAGTGGTCTAACCAAGGCGGAATAGAGGATGGGGAGCAGGACTTCCTTGTATCTAGACACTAGACTCCTATTGATGCAGGACAACATCCCATTGGCTTTTTTTTTGCTGCTGCAACACATTGTACCTTTGAGTTAAGGGTCAGCCAGGGAGGGCTTGCCGTCTGTGATGAAGGTCCTGTACAGGAGAGACGTGGGATTTGGGGAAGGAATGGTGGCAGGACAGGAGAAGGAAGAGGAGCAGAGGAAGCTGCTTCTTTAAATAGAGAAGAGAAAGGTGAGGAGGGACTCCATAGGTGTGTGTCAATATTTGATGAGGAGGGGGCAAGCTGGTCTTCTGCTGCTCTGGAGACTTAGGGCATGATGGAAGAATGGGTTTGAGTTGCAGGAGATGAGATTCCACCAAAACATTAGGGAAGAACTTCCTGATGGTCAGAGCTGTTGGCTAGTGGGATATCCAGGGAAGGTGTCTTCTCCTTCTCTGGAGGGTTTAAATGGAAGTTGGCTGGCCACCTGTCTGCCAGAAGTGCTTTAGATGCATATTCTTGCAAGGCAGAAGGGGGTTGGACTGGATGGCCCTGGGGGGTCTCTTCCAACTCTGACTCTTTGCCCTTCCTACATCCTCATCAGCGCACCTTCCCTCTAGACTCCAGGCTCTCCCTGCAAAGGGAAGGTGCCAAGCCACAGAGATGCCTGCCACTGGGCCACCCTCCCAACCCAAAGGATAGTGTCTTCCTCCATAGGCTCCACTGCCAAGGAAATGTTGCCTGAGGCGATCTGGGAGGGAGCTGGGAAGCGGAGGCAGCTCCCCTCCCACAGGGGAGAGGAAGCCAAGGGGAGGACAGACTATGCTGCTGCCTGCCTGCCGTGTATTTTTAGCAGAGTGGGTCTATGTCGTGGGGAGGAAGTGGTGGGGGAGCTCTGAGAGCCCGCTCCTCCTCTGGTACCCAAAGCATGGGCCCCCCAAATGGCAGCAGATGGGTGGGGAGAGGAAGAAGGGAGGCAACCCCTCGTGCTGAGACCCAGGGCTGCCAATATCTCATCGCGGCACAAGAAGACAGACAACGGAGGATCGGGATTGCGCTGCCAGCCCTGCTCACCGCCACCTGCTCCTGGGATCCACTCCTGGGGTGAGAGGCGGATCAGCCGGCGGAATCTCACAGACCAGTCCACGTGCGCAAAGAGGTTGATGCTCCAACGTTGCCTCCACCGAAGAGGAAAGTGCCGGAGCCTTGCTTTCACCAAGCACGCCTTGTTCTGTGCCAAGCGGACGGGCATCAAAGCGTCTCCTTCAGTGACTCGGCCGGCACCGAGAGTGCTTTCCTTTTCAGCCAACGCCCCAGCCTTCAATAATCAAGCGGATATCATCTAGTGCTTTCCCCACGGTGCAAGCGTGGCGTGGCTGTCCATCCTCCGAGGGCTTGATCCAGCAAGGAGCAAGGTCCTCTGCCGGCACTCTGGGTCCTCCTCCCTGCCCAGGTCCTTGAGCCTTTGCTCCGAGGCGACACCGCCACACACACCCCTGCCTTCTCCTCCCTTGGTTTTTCTGTGTGTGGGAATCGTGCTCTCCTCCGCTCCATCCGCCCCTGTTTGGGGTCTCTGATGCAGGCGAGCTGGAAGCGCTGGTTTCCATAGTAACGCGGAGCATCGTTGAAGCCCGCATTGTTACGGAGGAGAGAAGTGAAGAACCAGCCTCCCCATCCGCTCCTGCAAAACCCATGGCAGATGGAGTCTCGCTGCTCTGGCATGGGCACGGCCGCTGGCTGGGCTGGCTAGGAAGTACCTCGGCCTGGCCCGGCCTTCGCCCTGGCCCACTTGCCGGAGACACACCTCGGCTGCACCATCCAGAGGCCTCGTCCACTCTGGCCAGGACCAGAGCAGAGCTAGGCTGGGAAGGAAACGGGGCCCTCACCATGGAAACGGGGCCCTAGGAGCCAAAGGGGCGTACGGGGGGAAACGGGGAAAGCAGTCGTTGAGATGGAGGCCTCTCCTTGTTAGAGGAACCCATGGAGGCCATTTTGGGCAGACTCCTGCCTTGAGGGGCCCCGGGTCCCTCGCCCAGCTCTCGTTCCTGACGGGCCCCCTCTTCCTGCCCCTGCCCCTCCCTCCGGACCATGAAGAAGTTTGCCTCCACGCGCAGCCTGAACAAGATCCTCCAGCAGTGCGACTCCTCCTCCTCCCGCGAGTACGAGGAGATCCAGGCCGTGGAGAAGAAGTGGCACCTCCACCTGGCCGCGCCCCGCAAGCTGCTGGACCGCAAGTGCAAAATGCCTTCTCTCTTCCTTTCAGCCCCGCCGCCCCCCAAGAGGGCCCCCAGCACCACCCTCACCTTGCGCTCCAAGTCTATGACCGCCGAGTTGGAGGAGTTGGGTAAGTCCCAGCGCATGGCGCCGCAGGGTCCGGAGGCATGCATCTGGTGGGTGGATGGGCATGACGAACATCCCCCCATTATTACACGAGGACCAGAGGCTGAAAGTGCCGGAAAAGCATCCACCCCCTCACATCCGCTTCCTTGAAAGCAGCTTCAAGGCCACCTCTCCATGACTTTGCATTCCCTAAACCCCCTTTGGCACCTCACCTGATGCCTCTCCTCCTTGCTGTAGCCCCTGCATGTGCCCGTTTCTCTTTCTGGGTGTCATGCTTACCTGGGGGTTGTTTTCACCAGGCATGGGCTCCTGAGCACTTCTTTCCTTGTGCTCTTGAAAGGACCCATGCAGAGGTGCTGTGGCTATCTGGATCCCTGCAAGCCTCCTGCTATCCCCAGCTATGGGTCTGAGATCCCTGGCCAAACAGCTTCTGTGGAGGGTCCTGATATGGATTATCTCACTCACTTAGTCCATCATGGAATCCAAGGCAGAGCACGTTGGGTTCTCAGGTGGCCTCCTATCCAGGCATTCCTCAGTCCTGGTCCTGAAGGCCGGTTGAACCAGGTGCCATCAGACCATGCCCTTTGATGCACCTCTCCTTCACTGCAAGGTCTTTAATTTGAAATAATAACCACCCTTCCTGAGCCTGCATCTCAGTTCTCGCCCTATAGAAAGTCATATTCTATGGACAAGGCCCTACTGAGCCATCTTTTGCCAGGGCCTCCTTTACCAGACTTGCCAGATGTGTAAGAGACCTCCAGATTGTTGGCACTTCATCCTTCTTCATGTGAAGTGGCCACTGGTAGCCCCACATGGGTTTGCCCAGTGTTCACCATCTCCACAAAGCCCCATTGAGCCCTACTGAGAATCCCCAGAGAATTCTTGGGCCTTCTGAGCACTCCAGCATTCCCGAATGATTCTGCTCTTCCCATCTTTTCTTGTGTACGTTCATCCATTCCATGTCCTCAGAGTTCTGTGTTGTTGTGGGTCTGTGACATTGGGCAAGTAGCTTCCTTCCTGTTCTCCATAACCATTCAGATGTTTTAGATCATCCTTGTTATGTGGTACCTCTGTGTTTCTTTTCCTGCCCACCCTGCCTCATCTTTCCAGCAACAGGCACTCCTTTTCATCAGCACTTTTGCATGCGTGAGCACTCGCCAGGGCCTTTGTGCATGTTCTTGGGCACCCCCTTCTCTGGATCTGGAGCTTCCTGGTGAGCCATGGAGGACAGGTCGTCTTTAGGTGTTAGGGTGTGGGAGCGACTATCTCAAGACAGGCTTTGTAATGGAGCAAGATGATGGATAGTACATTGTGCTGGATAGATGTACTTTGGGCGATAGATTCCCAAGATGTTGGAGGATTGCACGGTGCAAACTTCTTTGAAGGCCTCTGTGTGGACTCTGTAACCACACTTGGGAGGCCGCAATTGGCAGTGGTGGCCGTGAAGTGTTGTTGGACCCCTATATATTCATGTATAACTCAATATTTTTAGTCAAATCATCCCAAAAAACCTGGCTTGTCTCACCCATTATCTCCTATCAAAAAAGAAACTATCCTCTTCTTCTGTATAGAGTGGTGAAATACTTGAGCCTAGTCCATCCCAGGATAAACTAAAGAAAGCACCGAGCCCCCCAAGTCTCTCTCTGCCTTGGCACTGCTTCTGTCCTTTTTGAATTCCGATTGGCAGTCTACAATATCCCTGCACCTGTGTGGGAAGATTATTTTTCTATCCCATATAAAGATATTTTGGGGAACAGGTTTTGGAAAATCCTGGGTGTTTGGTCCCTCTCTCATGAGGCTTTTGGAGGCTCTGCAGTGGCCGCCTGTGTCTCGAGAGGAAATAAAAATGTTAAATACTCAACTTAAAACTGGTAAAGCTCCTGGACCTGACTTAATCCTGCTCCAGCTCTTGAACACTAATGTCACATGGTGGTCTCCATTACTGGCATTTATTTAGCCTTTTTTTTGGAGAAGTGTTAGCAGTGGCATTGCTGCTTTCCCCTCTCTACAGAATGACCCCTGATCATATCCAAATGTCCAAAATGTTGGCCCTGAAACTTGCCCTCGACTTATACATGAGGTCAACGTATACATGAGTATATACAGTAATCCTGTTTGACTGGCGCTGGGAGCATGTGGACTGGCTTCTGGCTTCAGAAGGGCTGAGATGATGTTTCCTCAGAAGGTGAGAAGTCTCAGGCCAAAGGCTAGGGGAGAGCTTGGTCTATGATCTTGTTCAAGTAGAAATTCCCAAGGAGGCCATTTCAGTCTTTCCGGGATGTCTTAAAGTGCCTGGGAACGATGATGGCAAAGCATTCCCTCAGAGGGTTGTGTGCCAGTCCTCAGTCACCAAAGCTAGTTGTACAGTTGTCCAAGGGCCTCTTGGCTAGAAAGGGTTTTGTTTTTTTTTAGGCCAGGAGTACACACCCTACACAGTGAAACAGAAAACTCACGTGGAGCACCTGTGTACTTACAATGATGGTGGCACTGGCAGGAAATGCTGCACCCAATGCACTGCCCTCTCTGTTACATCCATGTTTGCAAAATTGTTGGGAAACCTGGCCAGAGGAGGAGGGGTTTAGCATGGCTTAGACTGAATGGGAAGCCTCCTCCTTGGAGTTACTCTGTAGAGAGGGAAAGTCATTGCATCGGAGTGTGGAAATGCAACTTATGTGGAATACAGCTCCCCATGGTTTGCCCCAATGTTGGCTGGAGAATGCTGGGAGTGGGCTCCACAGAGGCCCATGCAAGTCCCCCATTTTAAAGCTGGAAACACCAAAAAGACCAGTAAGCCTTCCCAAGGAAAATAGGAGAAGTCGTGGAAGGTTTTGGAAAGGAGACAGGCAGACACCAGGAAGTGCTCAATTTCCCCACTGCCCTGGCAGATGAGGAATGAGGATGCATGAACGCAGCGCATGCAAGGGAAGGGGAAAGGGGTGTGTTTGGGCTGCTCCTCTCCCACCATGCTGCTCCTTTCCCAAGAAAGAGCTTGCCTCCAAAGCGGTGTCTTCTTGGAAGGCCAGAGGGGAGGGGTCTTCCCAAGGAAGGGTGGGGTCCTGGAGGGGCGGAGGGGGGCGCATGCCAACCTGCCACTCATGTCTTGTGCTTTGTTTCTTGATTCCAAGCCTCGATGCGGAGGAGGAAAGGGGGTGAGTGCACCTGCCCTGGATCAGGGCTCATCCCACCTCCCTTGGCCCAGGTTGCCCTCCCTCTTTCCCTAACATGGCGGGAAGGCACCCCGCCTCAATGCGCTATGTCCTGGCCAGGGAGGGATTTGTTGGCCACACTGCTGGAGGCCCCTTCCTTGGATAAAAGAAGGGGGTGGGGGCCACCTTCAGTGCCACTTTGGACTATAGCTAGACCCCGCTGACCTGCGGGCAGAGGATACCTATGCTGGTTTGGTAAAGGGAGAGGCCAAGGCTGCTTTCTCCCCCAGGTAAACAAGGACACACCCAAGACAAGGAGGCTTTAACCCCATTGAAGGGAGACAGCCAACATAGTAATTGAAAATCTGCAAAAGTGAAAACTGCTAATGTAGAAGGTTGAATATATGGTGTAAATCATCCACAGGATTCTGGGCCTGTGATCCACTGGGCACCTTCAAAGCAGCACCTGATGGAAGAGCGGCACTCGGGCATCCTATGTAACATTGCAAGGGATTCTGGGAGCTCAGCCTGGTCAGTCACTTGAGCATTGAATGCACCATGCTTCCTGAACTTAGGTAGTCTTTGTGTTTCTCGCCATCAGAAAGCAAATGTTGAGGAAAGTATGAAATAGTGGAACGCCATCCAAAGCATGGGTTGCAATCTTGGGTCTTGAATATGGTTCAAGTGCTGCAGGTCTTTTCATTCTGTCGCCTCAGAACCCATTCTGTCTCTCTGCCATTTGAAAAGAATTCTCCTGATCAACAATACCCACCAGGATATAATACACCAGGCAATAAATAGATAAAATGCCCTTATGATGGATTAAAGACATCCAGAAAGGCTGCTCTTCATCCTCTTCATTGATCCAAAAATGGACACACCGAGCTCCATTTGGGGTTGAAAGAGGTAGCAAAACACCACTGCAATCAGGTTTTAAAATCTGTAGAAAATTGCAATGGCTAAAGTCAATGCAACCACGAAAGCAGATGGGGCTTGGGTGGGTTAATGTGACATTGTATGAACAATGCTGTTCAAATTCAAGAAGCAGCAGAAACCATAGTGATGTGAGAAACTGGCATAACAGCGTCATAAGGCATACAAAGCCAAATGCCCAGCAAAAGGAAAAGGTCAAGGGCACAGGGAAGAAGGAGCAAGGATATCTCCTACTTTAGCTGAAAAGAGTATTCAACCCCAACCCACAAAAAACCTCGCGGCTGAGGCTCCCAATCACCTGGTCTTTCCCAGAGATGAGCTTTTAGCATCTTCTGGGTAGAGTCAACAACAGGCATGGGCAAACTTGGGCCCTCCTCCAGGTGTTTTGGACTTCAACTCCACAATTCCTAACTGGTAACTGATAGTTTGCCCATGGCTGAGCTAGAATAACCGACCTATCGCCCTTTTCTCAGGGAGGTGGTCTAGGAAAGGTGTTGAGAGGCACCATGACGTACAGGAGGCTGAATGAAGGCCTTAGGATAAGACTACCTGTTGGACCAGAAACAGAGTTGAGGGCTCAAGAGGAAGGAAGCCAAGCTTAGAGCTGCAGAGGCCACAGATGAATGTGCCAAAGCAGGCGATGACAACATGTTTACGAAGAGCTTCCCGCCGGAGGAAGTGGTGGGATGCGCCAGACGTTCTCTTTGGAGGGGACGAGGTGCCCAAGAGGGGCGATTGGCTGCATGAAGGGCCCTGTTAAGCTAGGCTCTCTATTGAGAGCCAGAGAGGCCCAACCACCACTTCTGTTGAGCAGCAGCACCCAGAGGACTTTGAGGGTGTTGGACAACTGGCAGAAGGACAACTGGGTGGGACCATCCATAGCCCTTGCTGTTCTGGCAGAACAGGATGTTTGCATTTCCCCACAATGGAACTGTGTCTCTTTAGCCTTTGTGATTATCTAAATAGCTAACCCCAAAGGCCTTGGGGTTTCTCCTTCCAGGGGGTTTCTTCCACACACTCCACATGGGCTGTTTGGAGCCAAATAATGCAGGGCACACCATGGCTAAGGGCCCTCCGCAGGGTTCAGGAATGGCACTTTGGTTAGCATCTCCTAGTGGCTACGCTAGATGAGGAATTCTTGGCATTATAGTCCAACAAAATACCTTTCCCAATCTCCAGGGTTTCCCAACTGGTTCTCCATCCCAAGTCTTCACTTGTGAAGCTGCTCTCCCTTAAGATGGAAGTCTGTTAGAACATTGTGACTCACACCAAGTTCAGAAAAGATTGGGACTTGTTTATCACTTTTTAAGATATTGGATTTATGAACTAGAGCAGACATGGGCAAACTTTGGCCCTCCAGGTGTTTTGGACTTCAACTCCCACAATTCCTAATAGCCTATTGGCTGTAAGGACTTACTTTATTTACAGTATTTCTGTTCCGCCCTTCTCACCCCGCAGGGGACTCAGGGCAGATTACAGTGTACACATATATGACAAACATTCAATGCCTACGACACACAACAGATATAGACAGACAGTCAGAGGATATTTAACTTTTCTGGCCACCAGGGGAGCTGTCGCTTTCATCGTCCATCTGTGACATTGATGAAGTACTTCCGCATTCCCTGCATGCTTTTGCTGGAGTGCTTTCCTGGAGTCTTTTTTTATGGCCTCGTAAATTTTGTTAAATTAGCCTCCCCACACATAGGTGGTACCTCATTTTCCTACTTTACAGATGCAACTGTCTTTTGGGTTGCAAAGGTCGACAACAAGCTACACAATTGGTTGGAAGCTCACTCCGACCCAGGTTGGCTTCGAACTCATGACCCTGTGGTCAGAAGCGATCTTAATGCAGCTGACACTCAGACAGCTGCACCACAGTCCCAGTGCTTGTGGGAGTTAAAAGTCCAAAACACCTGGAGGGGGAGCCAAAGTTTGCCCATGCCTTATGATTGTTTTAAATTTAGTTGTGTTAGATATAGTAGTTTTAGTTCTATTTGTTCTGAAAATTTGCATTTTTTACTATTCTCTTTATTTCTGAATAAAAATTAAGTTTATCGCAAGGACATTGTGATGCCCACCTGGGGGGCTCTTTAGAGATGCCTGGGCCCTGCAGGCTGGACCCCCCAATGAATCCATGCACACCCCCAAAGGGAAGCCGGTCCCTTTTCCTGCAGCTCTGAGCCTCATCATCCGAGCCAAATGCAGCATCCTTGTTGCTGTCGCCAAGGCAAAATGGGGGGGGGGGGGGGCAGATGGTATCTGTTTCCAAGATGCTCTTGAGGAAGTCGGCGGCGAGAGCAGAGGAGGAGCAGGAGGAGTGTTCCTCCTGCCTGTGTGTATGACTGGCCTAGACCCTTGGGAGCCAGGGGAGAAAACTGAGAATTAATAAAAAGGAACATTTTCACAGCCACAGCGTGCAAGGAGGCTGCAGGATGAGTCTGGCTGGCAGGATGGCTCTAACCAATGATGATCATTGTCTGGCAGGAAGAGATGGGTTGCATCGGGGGAGGGGGGGGGCTGTGTGACCCAGTGGCAAGAACAGAATTGAGATGGAGCATTATTTGCAGGAGGGAGAGAAAAGGGCAGAGAAAGCTGGCGCACAGAATGGTGTCTGAAAGCAAAGGCCCTTTGCATTCCTTCCAGGTGTCAGACAGCAGGTGGAGGTAAAGGGATTTTGCAGACATGACAACATTTGTTACTTCAGCCTTTCCTTCCTTTCACTTAGGCATCTTAGATCTAGAGCAGGTATGGGCCAACTTGGGCCCTCCTTCCAGGTGTTTTGGACTTCAACTCCCACAATTCCTGACAGCCTCAGGCCCTTTCCTTTTCCCCCTCAGCCGCATAAGATGCTGAGGAAAAGGAAGGGGCCTGAGGCTGTCAGGAATTGGTTGAAGTCCAAAACATCTGGAGGAGGGCCCAAGTTGGCCCATGCCTGCTCTAGAGCCTTAAGCCCACTCTCGGATCAACACCACCCTGGACCTGAGGGCCTTTCTCCATGTGAGGGTTGAATGCAAGAGGCTCGAGACCTCCTCTCGCCTTCGTTTGGGCTGGGAATCCACAGAGACAAGGCATGTCTTCCTTTTGTTACTCAGCAGGAAGACCAGGTGACAAACTGCACCTGTGCATCTTGCGACGTGCATGCTGTGACCTTTGTGCTCAGCAACAGAGGCGGAAATGCCTTGACTACGGGGTCTTGGGCTGGGATTCCTCAGGGACAGAGACAGGTCTGTCTTCCTCTTGTTACTCAGCAGGAAAACCAGGTGACAAACTGCACCTGTGCATCTTGCGCCGTGCATGCTGTGACCTTTGTGCTCAGCAACAGAGGCGGAAATGCCTTGACTATAGGAGTACTCGTCATAGTAGTAGTTGTAGTAGTCATAGTAGCAATAGTATTTGTCCCCAGCAGGATCCCTGCCTCGTAGCTGAGCACCTTTTCAGGCAACATCCCACCTTGTCAACATCATGTCCCGTGGCTATTCTAGGAAAGGAGTTGTCCCAAATGAAGCTTCTTAGCTGGTGGGAACTGGGTCATTGTAGAATCTGTGGGAACAAAGGACTGGCTGCATTCTTTAGGGAGAGAAGAAGTAAAGGGTCTAGTGCTTCTCTACAGACTGAGTCGTTACTGAAAACGATGACTCCAGATCTTTGTTCTTCATTAGTCCGCCTTGGTTATCTCTATAGGAACCATCATTGGTATTTTTTTTATTTTGTCCTCTGAACAGACACTTGTGTGTGTTGATACGTGCCTCCAGGTCACCTCTTGCCTGAATTGCTGAGGGTTTTCCTTAGGCAAGGAACCCTCAGAGGTGGTTTGGCCAGGTCCTTCCTCTGGAATAGAACTCGCAGCACTTGGGATCCCTCATCCAAGTCCTAACCTGGGCTTAACTTCCAAGTTCAGGTGGTATGTGACTCAGCTGTCCTTAGCCACGGGCAGCCAGAGAACAGGACAGAAGGTCTACTTCTCTATAAATAATAAGGGACCATTTTTCATGCAGGACTTTTGGTTTTGTTTCCCTAGCTGATAGTTGGTCCCAAGGGGTCATTGAAATATAAACCGCTTCTCTACCTTTCTAGGGTATGGTTGGAGAAGGATGCTCGAAGGTAGAATACCCAGAGCTCTTCTGTTAAGCTTTCTTACATGGAATAAAACTTCCTTAAATTCAGGACGTGACATGGTGAAGTCTAAGTCAGAGCAGAGTTCAAGCGCCCTGGCTATGTTGCCAAGGAGGCTGCTTCAGATCTCTTCCATCACAAGCTGCTTGTTGGTGCCCCTAAAAAGACTTGCGGCCCAAGAATCCAGTTGGCTCTTTGCAGTGTGCAGTAAGGAGAAGAAGAGAACATTGCATTGGCAGCGTGAAACTGACACATTGAGGGAGGCTAGATACGTAAGATAGGTCTTCAGGGTTGAAACTGGCCTGTATTAATTCCATACAGTGAGAAAGATTGTGCAAGAGAGCTGGAAAAGGTTGGAACAAAAATCACTCAGATGGTACCAAAAGCCGCTTTTGTCCAGGTACATTTTTTTAAAGGGGGGGGGGTCAGAACTTTATGTTTCATTCACAAGTATAAACAGAAACCTAAACACTTTAAATAGGGCTGAATTGATGTGATGACTGGGTTTGAGAGAACAAACTGAAGGCTTTTCAGGAGAGATTTGCTTTCCAGGCCCGGGAGACCAAGTCATGGTCCTTCAGGTGTAGGGCAGCTTGAGAGATGCTCCATCTGGACATGGCGATGTTTGGTCTCCTCTTGGGGCGACTGCATCTCCTCCTCTCCAGGGATGGTGCAGAGAGCAAAGAAAGGGCTGAAGTATCCCCTTGATCACCTTCAAGGATCTGCAGGGTTACACTACCTGGGGAAGAAGCTTCCCCTGCAAGGTGAATGGCGCGCCCCTTGCCTTCTTCTGCCTGGACCCTCTCCCATTGCCAGCCCATTCCCTTCCTTCCAGTAGAGCTCAGCTCCTCAACTGGCGGCCCCAAGGCCCAGCTCACAGGTCTGCTGTGTCTGATTTTGCAGAGAAGCTGGATGAGATCTTGGCCGCTGCAGAGCCTTCGCTGAGAGCCGACATCGTTGAAGCCGATTCCCGGGCGGCCACGGTGAAGCAGAGACCGACCAGCCGGAGAATCACTCCTGCGGAGATCAGTGTGAGAGCGGCAAGAGGGAACGGGGGCCAGGTGGGGAAGGGGGACCCACAAACTGGGAAAAAGAGGTTCCTGAGGGGGGAAGAAGAACATCGCAATGGCTGCAAAGTCTCTGATCCTGGGCTGAGGCACCTGAGGGAATTCCCTTTGCTGAAAAGTCAAGACAGGCAGATTGAGAGGGAGCGCTGGCGTGTGTTGAATTCATCGCCAGGAGTGCGGAAATGCCTGCCAGACACAACATACTGTATAAAACTTCAGAATATGTTGTGCCATAACGTGTGCACACGCTGAAATGCCATAACATTTGAGCGCACATGAAGAGGTAGAAGATAGGATGTCAAGTGGGAAGAGTTGTCTTTCCATAGATAAAGCATTAAAAACAGAAGGTTTTTTTAAAAAGTGTTAACATTACGACCAGAGATTCACAACATTAAAGTAGAAAGTCCATAAAATGGAGTCAATCTATTCATATATGACACTTATAAAATCTGTGGGTCTGGATCATAAAATGAGTAAGACAAAACTTTATCACTAAAATCACCCACAAACTACTTCCTTTTTAAAATAGCTGCTGCACAAAACTTAGCCACTCTATAAGGGATCAATGGATCCCTATCCTCTATAGCAGGCATGGGCAAACTTCCTAATTTGGGGGCCGTGTGGCAGGCCCAGGCGGAAAGAGGGGAAACGTTTGGATCCCAAAAGACTTGGCCTTGGTCATGATGAAGTGGTAGATGGGAGAGGAAAAGTGTATCCATGAGACCCCGTATTGCCTACTCCTGCTATAGAATCCTAGAACTGGAAGAGACCCCCAAAGGGTCATCCAGTCCAACACCCTACAATGTAGGGAGGCACAATCAAAGCACTCCCGATAGACACCCTCTGCAGAAAAGCCTCCAGAGAAGGAGAATCCACCACACCCCAAGGCAGCCTATACCACTCTCCAACAGCTCTTACTCTCAGGAAGGTCTAATAATAATAATAATAATAATAATAATAATAATAATAATAATAATTAATAATAATAATAATAATAATCCTCACAACCTCTGAGGATGCTTGCCTCAGATGCAGGTGAAACGTCAGAAAAGAATGCTTCTAGAACATGGCCATACAACCCAAAAAACCTACAACAACCTAACAACAACAACAACAAATTATTTTTGTACCCGCCTTCATCTTCCCAAAGGGACTCGGGGCAGCTTACATGGAGATGAGCCTGATCAACATGGTTAATAAAAAGCGCATTAAATTATATAAACATCATAAAACATAATAAAACAACAATATTATAGTTCTTCCAACTCTTTTCAGCTGAATCTCTTTCCCTGCCATTTGAACCCATTGCTCCCTTATGCCCTGGTCTCTGCAGCAGCAGAAAATCAGTTTTTCCTTGCCTCCTCAATGGGACACCCTTCTAAATCATGAAATTTCATGTTCCCTCTCTATCATTTCTTCTCCCAGCTAAACATCTCCCAGGAGGAAAGGGAGAAGGAAAAAGAGAAGGAAGGAAAGAAGAAAGGGAGGAAAAGAAGGAAGGGTGGAAGGGAGGGACGGAAGGGAAGGGAAGGGAAGTAGCGAGGCAGGGAGGAAGGAAAGAGGGAAGGAGGGAGGACAGAAAGGGAAGGAGGAAAGAGGGAAGGGTGGACAAAGGGATGGAAACGAGGGATAGAAGGAGGAAGGAAAGAGAGAAGGAAGGAAGGATAGGATGTGAGAGAGAGGAGAGCCTGAGAAAAGAGCCAAAGGGGCCACATCTGGCCCCCGGGCCTGGGTTTGCCCATCCCTGCTGCATAAGATGCTTCCTTTCTGCCAGAGATCTTCTGTACAATGGGAGTAATAAAAGCAGGTTGGATGTTTGCTGTGCACCCGTTGTGTTGACTCCTTGGGCCAGAATCAGGCTTGCTGGGCCACAGGCTTTGCAAAATGAAGTAGTGACAGCCACATTCTGTTCAGCAGGAAACCCACCAGCTGCCTCTGGAATCCAGTAAAAGAGGAATGCCAACATGCGACCTGGCATGGCAAACACTGCTGTATGACACTTAGCCGGGGGGAAGGTCGTTCTGCTGCCAAGCATCCACCCGCCATGGCACTGCATTGGCATGTATTACTAGCAGCAGTTACGCCAAGCTGGGACACTCGGAAGAATGTTCTTCCTGGGAAGACGCTTTGGCCTCATCCGTTCTGAGAAGGGCAGATGTGCCAAACATGCAGCTGCTGCCTTCCCAGTCATGTGGCTTTCCACTGCCTTGAGGGGAAGGTGCCAGGAGGGCACAAGATGTACTTAGGTGGGAAAGATGAGCTTCCTTTCCTTGTAGCAGCATCTCCGTCAGAGGCATGTGTGGCCTCTGAGCTTTAGATGCATACCTAACTTATATTTGTGGAAGCTTTAGGACCTCCTGTCTCACAAAAGGTGGGCACGGCTTTGGCAGCCAAGGCCACATGTTCATAACAGGGAGCAGTGGGAGGGCTGTGATGGCCTCGGTGATCTTTCTGAGGAGCTGGTGGAAACCCCAAACTCAGAGCAACATGATGTTTCTTCTGCTCCTGGTGTCCTTGGGGGTCACTCTTGTCCTGTTTCTTTTCCAGTCGCTGTTTGAGCGGCAGGGGATGGCGCATGGCGGCCCAGAGAAGCCTCACGTCTCCCTGCGCAAAGGAATCCCGCGGACAAAATCTGTAGGTAAGCCTCTTGCTCCCTCAGTCACCCAGAACACTTTGTATGTATTAAGAGCACACGGCATTGATTGAGTGGCTCTCAGAGGTCCCCAAGTTTTCAGCAGAACTGCCTCCATTTCTCGAAGGCTATCACCCTTTCCCAGAAAGATTTGCAAGGACCGGCTACTTCAGCAGCATGGACACCAACAAAGGTCCACTTTGTCCCCTGTCCCTCCATTTTTGGTTTTATTTATAACCTGCTTAAACTTCAAAATTCAGAGTCAAGGCTCCTGTAATGTAGTTACTCCTGGAACAGCAGCTCAACATGGAATGACATTGACCAAAGAGGTTCCAATGCAGAAGGAGGGTGAGGCGACTGGAGCAGGACCAAGGAGCATTTCTGCCCATCTTATGTGGTCTGCTGTTGTACACTGTGGGCTGGAAGAGATTTGAGCTCCTTGCCTGGAGTGACTGGGCCCCAGAGTTTGTTTTGTAGCCTGAGATGCAGGATAGCAGGAGACCGCCTCTCTTTTTGCCCTGTTTTGTGCCCATCAGCTATTCTTCTTTCCTTCCTTCCTTCCTTCCTTCCTTCCTTCCTTCCTTCCTTCCTTCCTTCCTTCCTTCCTTCCTTCGATGATCCCTCGTTGTTCGAGTAAGATTGTCCTCCAAGGTCCGTAGGTGACTGTGGAGCCCTATTCTTGACCTGCATGTTCTCACGCAGTGAAGGCATTGGTTTCCAGGTGAAAGGCGGTCCTTGTCAGGGTTGGCTTGACATGCCTTCTTCTTGATACGTTTCTCTCTTTTGCCCTCCATTCGTGCCTCTTCAAATTCTACAGCACTGCTGGTCACAGCTGACCTCCAGCTGGAGCACTCAAGGGCCAGAGCTTCCCAGTTCTTGGTATCTATGCCACAGTTTTAAAGGTTTGCCTTGAGCCCATCTTTAAATCACTTTTTTTGTCCTCCAACATTCTGTTTTCCATTCTTGAGTTCAAAGTAGAGCAACTGCTATGGGAGACGGTGGCCAGTCCAGCGGAGTTGATGGCGGAGGACCATCGCTTCAACGCTGGTGGTCTTTGCTTCTTCCAGCACGCTGACATTTGTCTGCTTGTCTTCCCAAGAGATTTGCAGGATTTTTTGGAGGCAGTGCTGATGGAATCGTTCCAGAAGTTGCATGTGACGTCCATACAGTCCACGTCTTGCAGGCATATAGCAGGGTTGGGAGGACAATAGCTTGATAAACAAGCCCCTTGGTCTCCCTACGGCTGTCCCGATCATCAAACACTCTCTGCTTCATTTGGAAAAATGTTGCACTCGCAGAGCTCAGGCGGTGTTGTATTTCAGTGTCAGTGTTGACTTTGGTGGAGAGGTGGCTGCCACCACAGGGTTGGGAGCAAAATAGGTTTATAGACAAGCCCCTTGGTCTCCCTACGGATGTCCTGGTCCTCAAACACTCTCTGCTTCGTTCGGAAAAATGCTGCACTCGCAGAGCTCAGACGGTGTTGTATTTCAGTGTCAATGTTGACTTTGGTGGAGAGGTGGCTGCCAAGGGAGCGGAAATGGTCCACATTTTCTAATGTTACACCATTAAGCTGTATCTCTGGCATTGGAGAGGGATTGGCTGGTGACTGCTGGAAGAGCACTTTGGTTTTCTCAATGTTCAATGGGAGGCCGAGCTTCTCGTATGCTTCTGCGAAGGTGTTTAGAGTGGCTTGTAGGTCTTCTTCTGAATGCGCACAGATGACATTGTCATCAGCAATCCCAGCAGATGCTGAGGTCTCTCTGCAAATTAAAAGGACCCAATGACCTATAAGCAAGCCCCAGATTGGAATTCTTTGGGGACGTGCATTTGGAGGTTGGTGATGCGTCCCAAGGCCGTTCCGATTGGGTTGATCAAGCTGCAGAATCGAGATTTGTACAAGAGCTTTCGCCATGCTAATATGCCTTCATGGAGGAAGAGAACGATCAGCCCTCTCTCTGGGTAACTTGCAAAACAGAATGACATCAGAATGAGCATGAAATAAACATGACATGTTTATAAGGGTGTGAGAACAGAGGATGAAATTACTGGGAAGGTTTCCCACCAGAATTCCAAATAATTCACCGTCCTGTGATGAAGGGGCAATCACTGCATTCCCATCAAATCAGCTAAGTGCACATTGTCGTACAGTTTTGATGAAAAGGAAGGAGGAAGGAGGAGGGAAGGAGAGTCAGGCCATGAACTGGGATGTGTAAGGTCACAAGGCTTCCGTGTCACTGCGCAGAGCTATGGTTAAAAGAGCATCCATCTTGGGTGTCCCAGCCCGGTGAATACTGTTGGAGATGTATGGCACACCCAGTGTGCTCTTCCGTGGAGACCTGAGCTTCAAAAGTCACGCTGCTCCCATTGAGAAAGGGAAGGAGAAGGGCAGTCCCATGATGCAAGTCATTTCTGGCGGCGTGAAAATGTTCCGGAGGCAGGAACAGCTGACAAATGGCTATGAGTCACAACCCAGCAGCTTCTGAACTGTTTTTTCCTCTGCGTGATGCTGAGCCACGCGAACGGGGAAGCAAGGATCCAGGAATGGCTCTTCCAAGCAGACCCAGAATTAGAAGGATGCAAGCTGGGCTGCCAGAAGGCAGATTCAGAGCAGAAGGCAAGCGGATTCGAGGAGGAGGAGGAAGGGCAAAGGGGCTTCTAGTAGTGCGTGGAGAAGAGGGCTTGTGCCACTCTCCGTCCGACGTCCCCTGGTTATTCCTTAAGTGTCGGCTACTCAGAGCACACCCATTCCATAAATTGCTGGGTATGATCAGTGGGTAGGTAAACGCATCTGATTCAATAGATCTTCTGTAGTCAAGACTACCAAGAGAATTAGAGAAGCCAGAAGAAGTTGAGTTGTATTTGCTGGAACAGATGGTTGTAGCTGTTATTTTGGAATGTAGCTCATGTTGTTGTTCATGAAATCCCGGATTCCAATCCATCTTCCACATTTTAAGGACATTTCCAGAGACTGGGGAATGCATGCTAATTGGCATCAATCATGTGCATCCTCCTCTTATGAACAGATTCTAGAGCTGTTAAGAATTCTTCGAAAGATTGGTGCGGATCCCCCTTCTTACATGCTTTCCTCCAGTGCCTTCCAACACTTTCCTTCCCTGTGTGAGGGGTCGGTCGCGCCCTCATTTTCCTTGCATTTTGTAAAAGAAAAAAGAAGATAAAACGCACACCCATCGCCTGGAATCCCTTGGGTCACGAGAGCCATTTCCCCAACCTTTTGTTCAGGGGCAGAGAATCCTTTTGGCCTTAGGGACCGAACACCCCCTTCCAGCCTAAGACCATCTTGTTGCAGGCCGTCTCAGGGGAGTCCAGACTGGACCCTGAACCCATTGTTCTGTTTTTGAGGCTCAGTGTTCAGAGATCTCTATTTCCAATCACAAACTAGAAAAGAGGAGATTTAAAATACAGTTGTTTAATCTGCAGAAAAAGTAAAGAGCAGTTTGTTGTTGTTGTTGTTCATTTGTTCAGTCGTTTCCGACTCTTCATGACTTCATGGATCAGCCCACGCCAGAGCTCCCTGTCAGTCGTCACCACCCCCAGCTCCTTCAGGGTCAATCCAATCACTTCAAGGATACCATCCATCCACCTTGCCCTTGGTTGGCCCTTCTTCCTTTTTCCTTCCATCTTCCCCAGCATCATTCTCTTCTCTAAGCTCTCCTGTCTCCTCATGATGTGGCCAAAGTACTTCATACTTCATCTTGGCTTCTACTATCCTTCCCTCCAGTGAGCAGTCAGGCTTTATTTCTTGAAGTATGGACTGATTGGATCTTCTCACTGTCCAAGGCACTCTCAGAACTTTCCTCCAACACCGCAGTTCAAAAGCATCTCTCTTCCTTTGCTCAGCCTTCCCTAAGGTCCAGTTCTCACATCCGTAGCTTACTACAGGGAATACCATTGCTTTAACTATGCGGATCTTTGTTGCCAGAGTGATGTCTCTGCTCTTCACTATTTTATCGAGATTGGTCCTTGCTCTCCTCCCAAGAAGTAAGCGTCTCCTGATTTCCTGGCTGCAGTCTGCGTCTGCAGTAATCTTTGCACCCAGAAATACAAAGTCTGTCACTGTCTCCACCATTTCTCCCTCTATTTTCCAGTTGTCAGTCATTCTTGTTGCCATAATCTTGGTTTTTTTGATGTTTAGCTGCGACCCGGCTTTTGCGCTTTCTTCTTTCACCTTGATTAGAAGGCTCCTCAGCTCCTCCTCGCTTTCGGCCATCAAAGTGGTGTCATCTGCATATCTAAGGTTGTTCATGTTTCTTCCAGCAATTTTCACCCCAGCTTTGCATTCCTCAAGCCCCGCACATCCTCACATGATGTGTTCTGCATACAAGTTGAATAGGTTGGGGGAGAGTTACAAGGAGCAGTTACAAATTGCAAAAGAGGAGTGCCACACTTGACTGTCCTGCATCATGGGTTTTATGTCACGGGATGCTGGTACATTAAGTGATTTATAGTTTCCAAATCATGACCTCCCTGAACCACTGCATGGTGGATAGCAAGCAAAACACAGCAGAGTCCTTTCACAACCAAAACCATGCTTCAGCCGTCTATCAACAAAGTCCAACTGCCAGCATTTGACCTTATCTACACTGTTTAGTAAACTTGCGGATTCAGGTTTTCAATCAAAATATTCATTTACAAAATGTAAATATACATTTACAAAATGTACACACAGGGTTCACAGATCCACTTTCAGTTTGTCACCACAAACTATCAGAATAATCAAATAGTCATATACAACAAAGGCAGATACTCACACAGAGTCACACAGGAGAGAGAAAGATGGAGGCTTTCATCCTCCTTATATAGCCACTTGCTGACAGGTCATCAGTAAGGGACACTGGCTGACGCAACTCCTTTGCAATAACCCTCACATCGTTATGACTCAACCATTGCCAAACCCTTTAGGTATTGCATCATGATATTTACAGTCATAGCCAGGTGCTACCAATATACCACATGTTTATCAATAGGTATTTTAGTCTGTGATTAGAAATGCTGTGCCATTTCCACCTAACATTTTACAGTGAACTGAAGTCATTTAGGTAAACACGCACACATGTAATCAACCCTCCTTTTCCCCTTCTCCCTCCTGGCATCTCTGTTTCTCTCTGTTCCAAAACAATCCTGTTTCGATAACCATTTCCTCCTCCCATCTCTTTCAGGTCATCCTGATCTCTCTTCAGCTCTTACCCAGACCTCTCCAAATTCCTTCACTCTTCACTCCCTCCTCCAATGTCTTTCACCCATTCTCAAACTCTCTTCTTGTAAAATTCACATTTCAAATCTAGGCTCCATCACCGCGGCCTTTTTCGACTTCTTCCATGCAGAGAGAGGGGAGAGGGGAGGTTGCCCGGCAGCTTGCGTATTGAAATCTCAAGATATGGACATGAGGGAGGGATATTAAATTTATTGCCGCAAATAATAACCTCTCTATTTAATTCATATTTCAAAATAAATGTTGGATAGCATGCGGAGGAATACTATGGCGAGGCACTGTCAATTGCCATGTCGTTTCCAAGGGATTCCCAATTAGTTAATTACTGTGAACTGTCCGCTATCTTCCGGTGACTCACTTCAGACTTAAGAGCTGTTACTAAGAGTGGGATTACAGCCGCTTCATGGAGAAGCACTGAGGCAACCCAGGCAAAGATCGACAAAACCTTTGGCCTTGTCGTCTCCACCTGTCCAAATTAACCCATCTTTCTAGGATCTTCAACTACAAAAAGCCACAGACTTCCCAAAACCAATCATTTCCTTCTTATTCCTCCCCTGAATCCACTTGTTTTAGATACCAAGAAGATTAGATGGACAATCCATTCAGACTGTTTTTGTGTCATCACACTCATCCCCATAAAGGTCTGCCATTCTCCTCCCTTGCTTGCCCTTTGTGCTCACCATGCAAAGCAAATCCCAATAACCTCAATACACCCTTCTTCTCCTTCCAACCTACCAATCTATATAAATAAAAATGTAATGTTCATTTGTGGGATTAACAGAACTCGGAAACCTCTGGGCGAATTGACCCCAAACTTGGACACTATATCCCTAACAGACCAACGAGTGACCATCACTCATAACCCCCCCCCCCAAAAAAAAAACAGTGGAAAGGACTTTAAAACCCAAATATGAAAATGATTAAAAGCTAAATGACAATACAGAAAAAAGGAAGGAAGGGGAGGGGGGAGAGAGAGAGAAAGGGAGGAGAGAAAGAGGGAGGGAAAGACAGAAGGAAAGGGAGAAGGAAGCATGGAGGCAAAGAGCGAAAGAAGGAAGGAAAGAGGTAGAGAAGGAAGAAAGGAGAGAAATAATGAAGGAAAAGAAAAAGGGAGAAGGAAGGAAAGAGGTAGAGAAGGAAAGAAGGAGAGAAGGAAAGAAAAAGGAGGGAAGGAAAGGGAAAGAAAGAGAGAGAAGGAAGGAAAGAGGTAGAGCAGGAAGAAAAAGAAAGAGGAAGGAAAGAAAGAAGGAAAGAGAGAGAAGGAAGGATAGAAGCAAAAAGCGAAGGAAGGAAGGAAAGAGGTAGAGAAGGAAGAAAGGAGAGAAAAAGGAAGGAAAAGAAAAGGGGGGTAAGGAAGGAAAGAGGTAGAGAAGGAAAGAAGGAAGGAAGGAAAGAGGGAGCAAAGGAAGGAGGGGAAGAAGGAGAGAAAGAGGGAGGGGAGGTTGGCCACAGCAACGCGTGACGGGTACAGCTAGTCCTTCTATAATAATCTGTGTCCCCACTTCCCAGATAGATTCGTATGTATGTATGTCACTTGTTTCCCCCGATATTTGGACTCGAGGCAATTTTCAGTTTAAAGAGCATTACAGCTCATCACAATGACAACGTTGAATTAGCTATTCATAAAATTAAAACCATTCAACCCCACGCTTCATAAGATAAAATGCAACTGAATGGATAAAAAGCAATGAAAAACAATTCCCCCTAAAGAGCACAGCACCCCTAACCCTTCCTTTTAAAATGTTCTATTTTAGGAACCTTTTGGAATATGTTGAGGGAAGGGTAGTGGGGAAGGGTCATTGAGAAAGGAAGAAAGGTCTTTGGGATAATGAGGAGGAGGATTACTATTATTATTTCTCACTTGCCTCTGCTTATGGCTCCAGGCGCGGAAAGAGGAGAAATCTTCCGTTAGCCATGCTCCCCTGTATTTCAACCCAGCTACACTCCTCCCAATGAGGCCACGGGGGGGGGGGGGGGGGGGGGGGGGGGGAAGAGTTTTGGGGATATACGGACAGTCTCAGCCGGAGCTGCTCAGGCAGCATCTCCTTCTGGGGTTCAGAGAGTTCAGCCTCCCTCCAGGTTTTTTGGACTTCAACTCCCGCTATTCCTACCAGCCTACCATAGGAGGGATGAAGTTTGCTCATGCCTTCCTTAGGGCTTTCGTTCATATGGATCATTCCATTCTATTCCGAGATTGGAGGGTTGCGCTATGAAAAGGAGACCAGGTTGAGAAGGAGAGCTCCCGCTATCTCAGGACTGTGTGCTGCCACTGCGCATTGCCTGCCCTGCTCTCTGAATCATTCCCCTTTGTTGTTGTTGTTCATTCGTTCAGTCATCTCCGACTCTTCGTGACCTCATGGACCAGCCCACGCCAGAGCTTAGGATCATAGAATCATAGAGTTGGAAGAGACCACATGGGCCATCTAGTCCAGCCACATTCTGCCATGCAGGAAAAGCACAATCAAAGCACCCTTGACAGATGGCCATCCAGCCTCTATTTAAAAGCCTCCAAGGAAGGCGCTTCCATCACACTCTGGGGCAGAGAGTCCCACTGCTGGACAGCTTGTACAGTCAGGAAGTTCTTCCTCATGTTGAGGTTGAATCTCCTTTCCTGTCATTGGAACCCAGTCTCCAGGGCAGCAGAAAAGAAGCCCCCTGCCTCTTCTTTTTGACACCCTTTCACATATTTATACATGGCTCCTCTCATGTCTCCTCTGAACCTTTTTTTCTGAGGCTAAACAGACCCAGTTCTTTAAGATGCTCCTCAGAGGGATTATTCACGGTCTCCAGACCTTCTATCATTTTACTCTCCCCCTTCTCTGGACACCTTCCAGCTTATCAATATCTCTTTTAAACTGTGGTGCCCAGAATTGGACACAGTGTGATTCCCAGTAAAGATGTCTGACCAAAGCCAAATAGAGAAGCACCATGACTTCCCTCGGTCTGGGCTCTAGACTCTTTCCAATGCAGGCCAAAATCCCATTGGTTTTCTAAGCTGCTGCCTCACACTCTTAGCTCATGTTCAACTTGTTGTCCACCAAGACTCCAAGATCTTTCTCACATCTAACTCTCTTGTGGAGCCAGGTGTTCCTCATCATGTATCTTTGCATTTCCTTGGGGTTTTTTTTCTGCCTAAGTGTCAAATCTTCCATTTGTCCTTGTTGAGATGCATTGTGTTAGTTTTGGCCAATTGGCTGTCTAATCTGTGAAGGTCAGCCTGGAGTATTAGCTCTCCCTCCTCATTTGGTCCCATCTGCAAACTTGATTAGCAGGCCTTTTAACCTTCAATCTAACCTTCATGTGCCTTCAAGTCAACTCTCAACTTATGGCTTTTCTCTCTCTCCTGGTGTTTTCTTGGCCAGATTTATTTCAAGGAGGTCTGCCCTTTCTTCCCTCAGAGGCTGTGGCTGAGGCTGAGGGAGGATGGCCTCCCCAAAGAGCTCCATGGGGTTCTCATGACTGAGTAGCATTTGAACCCCGAACTCCACCAGAGCCCCAGTCCAGCACTAGTGCCACCATTGCGGCAGATCCCTGCTGGTTTCCTTTTCAGGTGGCTTGATGCTTTTGTGCACAAACAAACACACAGAACTCCGGGAGGCTGGGGTGCCAACACTTTCTTTTCAGGATCCCATGTAGGAGGTGCTCTTACATAACTAAAGTGAGGGGAGGCTCTGGTGGAGCCAGATGTCCAGAAATAAAGGAAAACCTGGGTGTTTGGGGAAGAGGGGATAGGGATCTCATTTTGGGCTGAGTGTATTTTCCCCTGGCCCATCATTCGAAGAGTTTTCAAAAAAGTGGTTCTGTGTTGGGGGGCCCAGACTTTCTCACCTCTGTCATGAATGACTTTTCAATAACTTTGAAGCATAGGTTCTTTTTCTTGCAATTTCCAGTGTGAGAGAGTATATCAGATTACAGAAACATTTAGATGAAGAATGACCTTGGACATACAGATTCCATGCAACTACACTGGATTTAAAATTACATTGGTTAACAAACAAACAAAGGGGAATTACATTTTCACTCAACATTCACACGCATTCATCCACATGCAACATGTACACGCATTCATCCACATGCATCCAAAGTATTACTATATCCTTTTCTCCCTCCTTGGAGAAGCACCTCTTAGGCCAGACCCTGCTTTCCTGCAGCCTGCCAATGTATAGTTCCATAACGCCGAAATGCCGAAATGCCAAAACTTCTTTCCCTAAGAACAATGCCAAGGACCATATCTTTGTTTTCCATACAGCAGAACCTGACTCTCTGCACAAAATCTAAGACTCCAAAAGCATACTTCTTCCTCTTCCCTTGAGAAAGAAGCCCCAGAGTGACCAGACTGCTCCCGTGCAGATCTGCCACTCTCCGAATACACCATCTCTGTCCTTCCCATGGAGCAGAGCATGGCGGGTGAACCAGACTCCTCAGGTCGGTCACAATCGAGCATTATTAGACTGAGACTTTTATAGGAATATTCTGTTGATGTCATCCCAAAGTTGTAAATCAATGATAGACGTCTTCCATCCTGGATCCATCTCAGTTTCCTGGCCAGATGTGGATCTTCTTGATTGGTGTTGACAAACACAAGGCTTGTGTTAACTTCCTTCTTAACATAAGTAATGTTGCAAACATTTCCTTAACTTGAAAGAACAATTGTCACAGTTCTTATCAATTCTCATTAGCAGGTTTTGATCACAGTTCCAGCAAGCAGGTAGTTAGTCATTGCAGGCTTTAATATTTTACTGGTGTCTCCAAAATTATTAACTCCAACCACACATTCTTTCATTTATTCCCACATCATATTAGAATCATAGAATTATAGAATCATAGAGTTGGAAGAGACCTCATGGGCCATCCAGTCCAACCCTCTGCCAAGAAGCAGGAATATTGCATTAAATTCATATTTGTCAAATCTGCACATTGAATTTCTTGTGACACCTCCGGCATTCATTCGGATTCTAGGGCCAGCTCCTTCCCTTTTCAGTCCTGGCGAATTGGTGCTTTGGGAATGGGTGCTTTGGGACTGGCAGCAGTCCCCAGTTGGATGGGCAGGATGGGGAGAGGCCCCAGGGCAGGCTTTGGCTTTCTTCCTCATCCTGGAGCTTTGGCTTCTGAACCTAACTGCGGAGTGGCATGCAGTGTAGCCAGTGTGGCATAGGAGCTTACGAGCATTTCTACCCGGCATTGCCCGGCCTTGAATTTTCTTTGTGACTGTTTCTGTTCTTTCTCCCTTTCCCGCATACACCTTGCCCTTCTCCCTTTTCTTCCTTTCTTTTCTTCTCCCCTTGCTTTCCCTCATACACATTCCCACTCTTTCTTTTCTCTTTCTTCCCTTGTCTTCGCATATATTTCTTTCTTCCCCCCATTTTTCATCCCCTTCCTTCCTTCCTTCCTTCCTTCCTTCCTTCCTTCCTTCCTTCCTTCCTTCCTTCCTTCCTTCCTTTCTCTTCCTTCCCTTTCTTCATAGCTTTCTTTCATGCAGTCTTGTCTTGGAAGTCAGTATCTCAGCCTCAGAGCAAGGTGCAGGCACGCAAACACATACACCCTTTCCGAAATATAAATCTTCATGAAATTGCTGCGTATATGTGCCTGCTATGGCCTTCAGGGCTGTGGATTTCCCTTATTGTGGCCATTGTAATTGCCAGTGGCCAATCCTTTCTATCTCTCGTCTACTCTCGTGTGGTTGCACCTGAGCATTACATACATACAGACTTGGAGGCCAGAAGCTAATCCTTATCTATATACTTTTGGGAGGCCTTGTGCCAAAACAGGATGGATTTTTCTTGTTGATATCCTACAATCATTTTAAGCTGGATAAGGAAGGCTCTGTGTGCCAAATTTGGTCCAGGTCCATCATACCATGTAGGAGACTTTGTAATACAAACAACCAACATACATACAAACTTTGACTTAACTATATATGGAATGGTAGGAAACAGGAGAGAAAATATGCAGGATGTCCCGATAGGATTTTTAAAAGGCAAAAAACTTACTTTTATTGTTGCAAGTAATGCATCCCAGATAGAAAAGAAGATGGACAGAAGAAAAGATGGCAGTACAGTCCCTAATGCTGACTCTTATGTCTGCGTACAAGGGAGTTTGAGGCACTCATGGTGCCCCCTTCACAAACAAAAGGACAAAAAAAGCACACTAAAGATTTTTGGGAGGAAGCGGGAAGTGTTTTGCAGGCAGGAAGCAAAACACCTTGAGTTACGTAGATCTAGGAAGTGCCCCAGGGTTGCCTCTGTCCCTCATTGGTCCCTGTAGATGAGTGTTAATGCTGCTTCCCTTCCACCAAACCCACCGTACCATCCTTTGCCTCAGCCACTCTGACCTTTCCTGTTGTGCTGGTTTGCAGGTGAAGATGAGAAATTTGCTGCTTCCCTAATGGACGGGAAATTTCCCCGGAGCACCTCCATGCAAGACACTGTCAGAGAAGGGCACGGCATCCCTCCCCCGCCCCAGACCGCTCCTCCCCCTCCGCCCTCCCCCTATTATTTCGACACGGCTCCGCCCCCGTCCTTCTCCCCCCCTCCGCCCCCAGGAAGAGTCTACGACACGATCCGGTCAAGCTTCAAGCCGGGCCTGGAGGCCAAGCTCCACGGCCTGCCACAGGTCATCAGCGCGGCCGAGATGTACGACCAGGCCAGGACGGCCCTCCCGTACCCCGAGCGGCAGAAGCGGGCGCGCTCCATGATCATCCTGCAAGACTCCTCGCACCTCCCCGTAGAGCCCACCGACATCCCCCGGCCCGGCCCCTCCGCCACGCCCCCCGAGAAGCTGAAGCGCAAAGGCCGTGGGACGGTGGACAACCCTTATGCCAACATGGGTCAGTTCAACGTCAGCCTCTTCGCTCCCGCCAAGCCCCAGAGGAAGAAGAGCCCCCTGGTCAAGCAGCTGCAGGTGGAGGACGCCCAGGAGCGGGCAGCCCTCTCCATGGCGGCGGTGGGGGGCTTCGTGCGGGAGCCGTCCCCCACCCGGCACGGCCACCGCCTGAGCGGCATGGAGTACCAGCCCCATCACCAACAGCAGCCGATGGACGCAGGCAGCCTCCCCTTCGCCACAGCCATTGCCGGGGCGATGAAGGACCGAGACCGCCGCCTGGACGAAAGGCGGAAATCCACTGTCTTCCTCTCCGTGGGGGCCATCGAAGGGAGCCCCCCAACCATAGAGATGCCATCCCTGCAGCAGTCGCGGTCCATCGACGAACGGGTGCTGGGGAGCCGGGATGTGCTCCTGCCTTCGCCTGTCTCAGCTTTAAAGCCATTAATCAGTAGTTCCTCCTCCACCTTCATCCACCCACTCACCGGGAAACCCCTGGACCCCAACTCGCCACTGGCGCTTGCGCTGGCCGCAAGGGAGCGGGCGCTTTCCACCCAGGTCCCCTCCCGAGTGCCCACTCCCATCCACAGCCCAGACTCAGACCGCGTGGCACCCCTATTTGTGGACATCCAGACCAAAGAGCAAGAGCGCGGGGAGCTGGAGGGCCTCATATCGCCTGCGTACTCGCCTGGAGCCAAGGCGCCAACACCAAGCGCTTTGACCCCGACGCAGAGCCACTGGGGGATGCCGATGATTGCGAGGAAAGAGGGGGAGGCGCGAGCCGAGACACCTGTCAAGGAGGAGAGGAAAGCGGAAGACAGGAAGTCGATGATCATCAGTATAGTGGACACGTCGCTGCAGAAGACGGCGGGTCTCATTATGGTGCACGCGACGAGCAACGGCCAAGACTTAGGACTGGATATGAAGGAGGAGAAGATGCCTGTCCCAGAGGGAGGCCCAGAGCCGGGCGAGCTGTCCGCCACAGAGGCTCAGCCCAGCCCCATAGGAAAGGCCCCCGTCAGCCCCGCCTCGGACAAAACCCTAGGGCAAGGCAGCTCAGAAGAGGAAGTGGAACCCTACACGGTGACCCTGCCCCCCGCTCAGCTGTCTTCGAGCGACGAAGAGACGAGGGAGGAGCTGGCCAAGATTGGTCTGGTGCCTCCCCCAGACGAGTTTGCAAACGGAGTCCTGGTCACCACCCCAGGCACACCCATCAGCCAACTGGCCGCTCCAGCAGTTGCCACGCCATCCCTACCAGCGGCAGCAGTAGCATCTTCTACCACTGGTGGAACACCCTCAGGGAAGCCCTCTGATGCCCCCACGGCCCCCGAGTCTGCCGCGGACTCCGGAGTGGAAGAGGTGGACACCAGAAGTTCAAGCGACCATCACCTGGAGACCACAAGTACCATCTCCACCGTCTCCAGCATGTCCACGTTGTCCTCTGAGAGCGGGGAGCCCACCGACACATACACTTCCTTTGCGGATGGACAAACTTTTATACTCGAGAAGCCGCCAGTGCCTCCAAAGCCAAAACTCAAGTCCCAGCTCAGCAAGGGGCCGGTTACTTTCAGGGACCCGCTTTTGAAGCAGTCTTCGGACAGCGAGCTCATCGCCCAGCAACACGCGGCCATCCTGGCTTCCGCCAGCGTCGGCCGGCCACGCTACCTCTTTCAGCGAAGGTCCAAGCTGTGGGGGGACCCCCTGGACAGCAGGCCGATCCATGGGGCTGAGGATGACAAACCAACTGTGATCAGCGAGCTGAGCTCCCGGCTGCAGCAGCTGAACAAGGACACGCGCTCTTTGGGGGAGGAGCCCGCCGGGACTGTGCTGGACCCTGGGAAGAAGTCGCCCGTGGTGGCCGCACGGTAAGACGGAGGGGCGTTGGGCAGAGAGGCAGCCCTGGCCAAATAGAAGCAGTCCGTGGGGGTGGATAGTCCTGGAGCGCTAAAGGGACAGCAGGGAGGAAGTCTCCAGGGATGATGAGAAGAGGAGGGGGGAAAGGCTGAGGACCCCCACCCGCACAGCCCCTCTCTCCTCAACTTCTTCCCTGTTCCTTGAACGTCTGTCCAGACCAGCACTCTTCTTCCAGGTCTCATTTCTGTCCCTCAGGGCGCTGTCACTCTAGAACACCAGTACAACGGTTAGTGATTCCACATTAATTGCTATAGCAACATCCTATAGTAGCCCTGGGTTTACAGTTTGGGGAGGTACTATAACTGTTCACTGGCTGGGAATTCTAAGGACCCCTCCCTAAACTGCAAATCCCAGTATTGCAGAGAATGGAACTATGGCAAATAAAATGGAATCCTAGTACTATCATTTAAAAAGCACATACTTTGTGCTTCCCTTGCATGCCTATGTGTCTCCCCCGGCCTTCCCTTAAAGCAGTGGTTCTCAACCTGTGGGTGTTTTGGCCTACAACTCCCAGAAATCCCAGCTGTTAGAATTTCTGGGGGTTGAAGGCCAAAACATCTGGGGACCCACAGGTTGAGAACCACTGCCTTAAAGTAACTTGGAAATCTCACAACTGCATCCTTATGGACCCTGGTAAACTTGGGAAAGAGCAAGGATCACAGAGCAACTGGGTTTAGAAAAGAAAAGAAAATAGTGCTCCTTCCATCCGAATACTTTACAATAGCAATTGCCTTATATGTTGTATTTATTTATTTATTTATTTGGTACATTTGTATGCCGCCCCTCTCAGCCCGCAGGCAACTCGAGGCAGTTTTTATCGCTCTGTATTTGCCGAAGCAGAGGCACATTATGCACATAACCAAAACATGTCCTCAAATACCTGTGGGTACACACTGCAAAGTCAACAGCTGTGTAATTCTACCATACATCACGGCTGTATCTGCCCTTTGCCCAAGGGGTTGGAAGGAGGGGGAGTGTAACACACCAACAAAGGTGAAGGGAGAAGAATAAATCAGTGGCTCAGAAAGGAGACATGTGCAGCAGGAAGGCTGTGTTCCTTTCCTGAGAGGCAATAATAATAATAATAATAATAATAATAATAATAATAATAATAATAATAATAGTCTTTAATTATACCCCGCCACCATCTCCCCAATGGGGACTCGGAGCGGCTGACACGAGGCCAAGCCCAAGAACACATCAATAAACAAGAAAGCAATAACAAAAAAGAACAACAATACAAACAAAAACAAAAGAAGCGAGGGAGGAGAAGGTGATGGGGGGCACTGCTCCCAGGACAAGTCAGTAGCCCAAATGAGCTCTTCCTTCCTGTCCCAAATTCCTTCCCTTGGTCTTCCCAGGATGCGACACAGGCCACAAGGCCCAGGGACAGATCTCCTAGAGAACTGCTGGTCTGGACAGGCGCGTTGCTCCCCCTTCTTTGCTGTTTGCCTCCCTTCTTCCATGCCTTGGACCTCTCTTCTTTTCTGCCCTTGTCTGCTGAGAATCTAAAAGATAGAGTACACTGCACTTGCTGTTAGGGGCAGGACAAAGTTGTTGGACTGTATCCCCCAGCATTCCTCAATATCGGCTGTGTTGGTAAAGGTCTGGGCCAGGCATGGGCAAACGTTGGTGCTCCGGGTGTCTTGGACATCGACTCCCACCGTTCTTAACAGCCTCAGGCCCTTTTCTTTGTTTCCTTTCCTTTCCGCTTAAGCGGAAAGGAAAGGAAAGAAAGAAAGGGCCTGAGGTTGTTGGGAATGGTGGGAGTCGAAGTCCAAGACACCTTGAGGGCCAACGTTTGCCCATGCCTGGTCTGGAGAATATTGCCCTCCCACCATCACCACCATTGCTAATTTGTGGGAAGGTGCAAGTTGGCACAATTTACCACAGCGGTTCCTCTGTTCTCAGTGGGTGCCCTGTGTCCTTTCAGCCAAACACACCTTTGTTAAGGTTGGCTCGGTGGCGTCATTGCAATGAACTGAGCCCAGCTGTGAAAATGGCCATGTGATTCAGAATGACTTCTGGTGCGCAGGTGGCTCCTTGTCTAGAAACAGTGCCGCAGCTCCCCAACCAGGAATATCCTGGCCGACTCTCCCGCACCACGATAGCTGTGTATGGGGGGCAAAAGCCTTCCTCTTTTGGGGGTGTAACTTAAGCGCACCCGAGGATGAGCTAATTTATGCAATGCCATTATTTCACCTGCTCTTTTGCTTGCCAACCTTGTCCTTTAACAGCTTCCCCGCGAGGCCCATCTACTTAGATGTCAAGCTCAGGTTTTATTTTATGTTTTGTTCCCATGTGCACCACTTTGGATTACTTTTAAATTGCCTCCATTGCCATCCAGATGCCCCGTTCGGAGCTTTGCAAAGTCTGAGCATCTCAGACAGATTTATAAACTTGGCTGCTTCCGTTGCCTCCCCCTGCTTTCCCCTGTGCCCCCCCCATGAACAGAGTAGCACCAACAACCCCTCCACCGCCTGCCCCCAAAGGATCCTGGGTGTATTTAGGTGGAAGAATGTCTACTAGACACAGCATGCATTGAGCACCATCCCACTCTGAACGCACCTGATCTTGCCCGATTTTGGAAGTGGAGCAGGGTTGGGCCTGGTAGTCCTGGGGTGGGAGACCCCCGAGAGGAAAGACTGGGCAGGAGCTAAGAAAGGATCCTGCTTCAGGCCCTGGAGAGGCACCGCTGGCAAGATTGGGCAAGACCCAAGTGCAAAGCAGCCTCCCAATACTCCAGGTATCCTGCCATAATAATAATAATAATAATAATAATAATAATAATAATAATAATACATCACACAGTCCTAAACTCTTGGGAAGTGTTCGACTTGTGATTTTGTGATACAAAATCCAGCATATAGATCTCGTTTGCTGTGACATACTGTGCTTTTGTGTCAGTAAAATAATAATAATAATAATAATAATAATAATTTATTTATACCCCGCCACCATCTCCCCAAGGGGACTAGGGGCGGCTTACATGAGGCCAAGCCCAACAATACATCAGTAAAAACAAAATAGCAAGCAAATAAAACAGTACAATTAATATAACTGAGTATTGTCGAAGGCTTTCATGGCCAGAATAACTGGGTTGTAGTAGGTTTTTTCGGGCTATATGGCCATGTTCGAGAGGCATTTTCTCCTGACGTTTTGCCTGCATCTATGGCAAGCATCCTCAGAGGTAGTCTGACCTCACTACCTCTGAGGATGCTTGCCAAAGATGCAGGAGAAACGTCAGGAGAAAATGCCTCTAGAACATGGCCATATAGCCCGAAAAACCTACCACAACCCAATATAACTGAGGTTTGGGAATGGAGGTTTTATGCCATTCCACCCAGTAGAGTTAATAACAATTGTAATAACAGATAGTTGGGAAACGATACCAACATTGAGCACTGATCTCTCAAAGTGGGCCATTGCAGGGTTCTTAAAGGAGACTAAATTCCCCAGAGGTAGCCTTGATCCCCATTGCCTTTCCCTTTTGCTTTCTGCCTCTCATGCAGGTGTACTGTGTCTTGAGCTGCAACCCCCTCCCATTCAACCCAGTGAGCTCTGAAAAGGCAAGGGGCCATCCATGTCTTTGTGGCTCACCCTTTTCCTTTGATGGCCAAGTACCCTTGAATGCATCAGTTTCTGGGGGTGAAGGCGGGGGGAATAGAATATTCTTATATACATATATATATATAAATACAGCATGCTATTTCGAAAACCCACCACTGCTTTGTATTCCTACAGATCTGACAAAGAGAGTGAAGAAAAATAAGCCTTGTAGGCATGTAGCGGCTAGGGTAAAGCTTCCTCTTTCTATCTAAACTCATCAATTAATTCTGTTTCAGTCCAAAGGTCTCACTGTCCTGGTGTCAGCTTCCGGCTACAGCAGCTTAACCAAAACCTATTTCCTTGTAGGCTTTGTTGCCGTTTCCGTCTCTTCCCAAAGCCGGGCACCAAAAACAGAATGGTAGCTCCGTTCCCAAGCCTTTTAAGAGTGAGGAAGAACTTGAAACACCCACAGAATCAATGAGACTAATCTTGCAAAGGACCTTCATCTCTTCTACTGCAGGCATGGGCAAACCTTGGCCCTCCAAGGGTTTTGGACTACGACTCCCACCATTCCTAACAGCCTCAGGCCCTTTCCTTTTCCCCCTCAGCCGCTTATGCGGCTGAGGGGGAAAAGGAAGGGGCCTGAGGCTGGTAGGAATGGTGGGAGTCAAAGTCCAAAACCTTTGGAGGGCCAACATTTGCCCATGTCTATTCCATAGCGTCCTAGGAATGACAGTGGAGCTCATCCATCATGGCTGGTGAACTGGGAATCAAGAGTCTTTCCAAAGCACTTTGGAAAGGGGGTTGGGGAGAGAGGGGCAGAGAAGGGGGTCTTCCTCTCAGACAAGAATTACTGTATATACTCCAGTACAAGCCTAGTTTTTCAGCCTTTTTTAGGCTGACAAAGTCGCCCTTGGCTTATACTCGAGTCAAGGTTATTTATTATTTTACTCTGTTATTATTTTTACATGTATTACTTTAGCTCTGATTATTTATTAATTTATTTATTTACAGCTTTTATATTCCGCCCTTCTCACCCCGCAGGGGACTCAGGGCGGATTACAGTGTACACATATATGGCAAACATTCAATGCCAATTTTTGACATACAAACATATACAGACATAGACAGAGGCTATTGAACGTTTTCTGGCCGCCAGGGGAGCTGTCACTTTCATCGTCCATCTGTGACACTGATGAAGCACTTCTGCATTCCCCGTATGCTTCCCCGCTGGAGTCTTCTTTATGGCCTCATAAATCAGTTAATTTAGCCTCCCCACACTTTAAGGTGGTACCTTATTTTCCTACTTGACAGATGCAACTGTCTTTCGGGTTGCAAAGGTCGACAACAGGCTACACACAATTGGTTGGAAACCCACTCCAACCCAGGCTGGCTTCGAACTCATAACCTTTTTGGTCAGAGTGATCTTAATGCAGCTGACACTCAGCCAGCTGCGCCACAATCCCGGTTGCCATTAACAGGTTGCCATTAATTATTCATGTATTGTCAAAGGCTTTCATGGCCAGAATCACTGGGTTGTTGTAGGTTTTTCGGGCTATATGGCCATGTTCTAGAGGCATTCTCTCCTGACGTTTCGCCTGCATCTATAGCAAGCATCCTCAGACCTCACTACCTCCGAGGATGCTTGCCATAGATGCAGGCGAAACGTCAGGAGAGAATGCCTCTAGAACATGGCCTACAACAACCCAGTGATTCCGGCCATGAAAGCCTCTAGACCATGGCCATATACTCTAGACCATGGCCAATATAAATTATTATTGATATTATTACATTTACATTACTTTACTCTATTATTTTTTATTACATTTATTATTTTACTCTATTTATTACATTTGTTATTTTACTCTATTTATTATTGTTATTAAATTTATTTTATTCTATTTTATTAAATATTGCTCTCTTTATTATTATTGGAAGGATACGTAAGCACATTTACATGGAAGGAGGCTAGAATAATGGTTTCATCAGAGCTGGACAGTCTTGCATTACAGTTTTATGTAAATATTCAAAAACATTTAACCTACTGGTACCTCAATTAATGTAATTTTATTGGTATCTAGTTTTATTTTGAAATAGACCAGTAGCTGCTGCATTTCCCACCCTTGGTTTATAATAATAATAATAATAATAATAATAATAATAATAATAATAATAATAATAATAATCCTTTATTTATACCCCGCTAACATCTCCCGAAGGACTCGGTGCGGCTTACAAGAGGCCAAGGCCCAATACATCAGTAAAACAACAGCATAACAAATACAACAATAAATAAACCCATAAAACAAAGCAATAAACATTAAAACAATAGCAATAAACATTAGACAATAACACCACGATGCATTTAAAAACTATATTCGAGTCAATACATTTTCCCAGTTTTTGTGGTAATATTAGGCTTATATTTGGGTCGGCTTATACTTGAGTATATACGGTAGTTTGGCCATAGCAGACCAAATGGGTTTGGGGGCCAGATCTTTTGAGTGCCATATTCATTACTTTGAATAGTGATTCATCAAGGTACGGCGGGGGGGGGGGGGGTCTCTGCACCTCTGATTGAAAGAGAATAAATCAACTTCCAATTAAGTAAGCATCAGATGGACACAATGAAGGGACAGTCCTGGAGCAGCCACCCAGAAAGTCACTCCGTGCCTCAGGGGTGCTGTGGGGTCCGTTTCCTGCAAGAGCAGGCCTGGGCCGCAGAACCCGCCTGGGGAGGAACCCCAACCAAGCCAGGCGGCAGACGGAGACCCTTTCAGTGGTTTCCAATGTGAGTGCACACAGCCTACAAGGAGGCAGGGGCTTCATGGGTAACGAGCCACCGCATGCATTGTCACCGACCACGCTCTGGCTCTGGCGACTCCACTTCCATCCACGCCTTAACCCCTTACTAATCCCGACTCACAAGCCCCCTCCTCTGTTCAGTGAGTGGGGCTTCTGCATGTTGGGGGTGGAGGAGGAGGGCGGTGAGGGCAAGAAGGGATGTGTTTCCTAGACGTGTGTGTTCTGCACCCGCTGTGCCCCCGAGAGACCGTTTTCAAAAGGTTCAGATCGGAGTGAAGGCAGTTCCCCACCGTGGCCCATCCTGGCACTGAAAACGGGCCACCAGCCTGACTTCAGCTTCTCTGGAAGGCTGCTGCAGGTAGGCTCTTGTCCCAGCGGTGCCCCTTCCCAACATGGCACCATCTTCATCCTGCAACTTGTCTAATTTTTGTAAGCAAGCAGGCCTTTTGAGGACACCAGCCCCTTTGATGGCCTGAGAAGTTCCAGGAAGGGAGAACAGCTGGGCCGTAGGGCTCAGACTGTGGTCATTCCCACACATTTACTGGAAATAGGGGCACAAAGGACAGTCAAAAATCATGACTAATTTCTTTAACTTGAGAGAAAACCTCTTTGGGAAATTCTAGGTCTTCTACCTTAGAATCACATTAAAAGATCTGTAGATTCCTCAGGTGGTGTTCTCTCTAGAAATTTCTAGATCAGTCATGGGCAAACTTTGGCCTTCCAGGTGTTTTGAACTTCAGTTCTCACAATTCCTAACAGCCTACTGGATGTCAAAGGCTTTCATGGCTGGAATTACTGGGTAGTTGTAGGTTTTTCGGGCTATATGGCCATATTCTAGAAGCATTCTCTCCTGACGTTTCGCCTGCATCTATGGCAAGCATCCTCAAAAGCCTATAACAACCCAGCCTACTGGCTGTTAGGAATTGCAGGTGTCGAATTCCAAAACATCTGGAGGGCCAAAGTTGCTCATGCCTGCTCTACAACAGGACAGGAGAATGCTGACCATATAGTCACACTGGAAGACCTTGAGATGTCTACAGAAAACATCTTTAATCAAATCCACAAAAGTCAAAACCACAAGTGTGGAGGGATCACTGTATAGGATGGGCTGGATGCCTCTGGGAATGAGGGTGTTCATTCACACATGGAGACATTAGTTGTGACACACAGCGCAGCCTGGTCTGGCTCACCAAGGCTTGCTCCTTCCTTCCTTCCTCCCTCCTTTGCTGGCCATCCTTTCCTTCTCCCTGTTCCCTCCCACAGCACGCCTCACAATTGGTTCTACATTCCACATAGGTTAGTGCAAAAGCCCCAGTTTAGGAAAAGGAATGTTATGAGAATGTGTAGCTTTGCATTGTAAGTGCCCTTGAATCAGAGTGTGCTAGTGTCCTCACAATGTGGGCTTTGCTTCCACTGCCCTGGTGCTAAGAGCACTGAGTTGAGAAGAAGCTTGGTTTCAGTACAGAATGACTTCTTTTCTCATGCATAAAAATATAGGATTCTGTTAAACACGGAATAATTTGACCAAGTTTTGTCAACATAAGGACCCCTTTCTCCCTTCTCCAGCTCGCTTCCATCTTTGCCTGGCCCTCTGAGAAGAAGGCCTCCCTTAGAGCATCTTCATGGCAAAGCTCTGGCCCTCTGAGTATCTTCCTACCAATGCTCTAGCCCTCTTCCATTTCTCATTTCTCATCGTGAAGTCACCCTTCTGCTGCTCTCTGTATCCTTTCATTACCCAAAAGTGACTAAAAAGAGGCAGAAGGACAAGACTAGGCCTATATATATTTATGCTGGCAAAAGCCCCACTATAGCTAATGAGGCTGATTCCCAGGTAAGTGCGATCAGATCTGCGCTCTTAGTCATGTAGTATACATTTGCATCATTTGTGGCATAGGTGCTATTTATTCCAGGCAAGTAGGTCAACGTGTTCAGAACCTGGGCTACCTTCTTGTTAGCGATTTGTTTATTTACATTTATTGCAGAACACACACAGCTCTACCTGTGGAGCTGCCACTCTGCGGTAAGTGCGGAGTGAGGAAACGTGGTTCTAGGAAATGGCAGGTGTGTTGCAGTCCTTAGGAACAGTGGTCGAGTACCACAGAGAGCCCTTCCTGATCATTGGATCACAACATCTAGTGACCCATGTTCAGAGGGGAGGAATTCAAAGTGAAATCACCAGTTGAACTAAGTCACCTCATAGTTTTGGGGAAAATAATAATAAAAAATTAATAATAATAATCTAAAACTTCCTTTATATCCCACCCTATCTCCTCAAAGGAACTCAGGGCAAAGCTGTTCCTTAGTGAGCAGAAACAGCTTCGAATCTAGTCACCGTTGAGTCTCTCTCAGGGGCACAGCTCTCAGGGCATTTCGCACAAACCGCAAACCGTGCCAAGATAGATCAACCTGGTTTGCACATTCCTGGGGAAAGCAGAAGGTACAGTGCCAAATTGCGATGCACCATTGCCATTGGAGTCCCCCTTCCCACCCTCTCCTCCTACTCTTCCTCCTCCACTTTATCTTCTCTCCCTCCCTCCTTTCCTCCCTTCCCAACTGATCTCTTTCAACCCCCCCCCCCCACTCTCCTGCCCTGTGCCCATTGCCTGCCCTCCACTTGTGATCACTTGGAGATCCACTGTTGCTCTGTCTCAAGCTTTGGCTGTTGAATCCATGCGGTTATGAATGTCCCATTTCCTCTAGCAGATCAGGAATGTGATTCAGTGGATACTGAACTGACCAGAGCTGAGCTGCCTCCCAGAATCCTTGGGTGCCAATGGCCCGGTGGATCCCTTGACCATCTTTCCTCCCCAAGTGGCTCCAGCCCTCTTCTTGGCCAGTGGCCCTCTGCCCTCAGGTGGCATGAACCTCCATCTGGTGTCCTTCCTTCCCTGGAAGCCAAGGGGGTCTGCCTGTGGTGGAGCAAGCGGCACCCGCGAGCAGGTGAACAGCACTGGTGGCGGGAAGCCCGGAGGTCCTCTAGCCCACACAGTGGCTGGGTGTCCCGCTGCCGGCTCCTTCCTGGCCTGGGGGAGAGAGAGGGCCCCTCCAGCACTCCTGCAAATGCAGGCGCCGGCTCCGGCCCCACCCCGCCACTGCCACCTCTGCCACCGCCATGGGGCCCCCGCCCTCTCTTCCCAACCCCCTCCCGCATCAGAGCCGGTCCCTGGCCAGCAGGCAGTGGCTTCTGGGAGCTGCAGCAGCTCCAGACTGGTTTTGTGACAACGTCTGTTCATTCTTCTCAGTGTTGTGACCGGCGCCCTGGACTGATGCTAACATTTCTCTCATTGCCTCTCTTCCTGCTCTCCCATCTGCATGTCTCCGCTGCTCTGTCTAGAACCGCCTCAGGAGGGTGGGCCAGTTGTGTAAGTGAGCATGTTCTCATCTCATAGCGACCCCATGTCCTCTGTCCGTCCGTCTGTCCTGTGCTGCTGCTTTCCGCTGCTGCTGCTGCTGCTGCTGTGTGTGTGCAAGGGAGCAGGCAGAGTCGGTGGGATGGGGGGAGGGGAGGGGGCGCGCTTGCTGTGCGGTGTGGCTCTGTCCCCGTCCTGCCCTTCTGTGGCCCCTAGCATGTCTGTCTCCCTGTCTCGTGATGTTCTGTGCCACCAGGGCCCAGCAGGAGAACCCCACCTGAGGGTTAGAAAGGTGGCCGAGGAGATGCAGCCTGGGTGGAGGATGCGGGGGCTGAGGGGTCACCTGGAGGCATCGCCCAGCGCTTGCCCACCTTGGAAACAGGTCAACACCTTTCCAGGGTCACGCTGAGTGGTGCATTTTTTTTTGAGAAAGTGAGCAACTCTATAAGGCTTCCTGACACTCTGTTCTGTGGCTCGCTTCTGCCACCTCAGTGGTCTTCTCTGCTGCAGGGCAGCCTCTGTTGCTCTGGGCCAGGACCGCTCTTAGATCAGCATGACTCCAAAAACTGGTAGTAGGCCCAAGATCAACGATCTAAGATTTGGGAGGTCTTCCTGACATCCTTTGGACACTGACAGAAATGTGGCTCCTGCCCACTCAGAGTCCCTTTGCCCTTGGCCACAAGCAGGGCTGCCAGAGACCATTTACACCTTCCTATCCAAGCCCATCTTTGCACATCCAGCCATGTCAAGCCAGACACATCATGTGTCCCCTGGAAGTGTAGGGCCATCTCAAGACTCCAGTGTCAATAGAGATGGCCACTTCCAGGAAGAAGAGGGGCTTCAACCATGCTTTCCTGTTTGACGCTGCCCCCACCACCCCCAAAACAAACAGCCATGTGAAGCCGGACACATCATGTGTCCCCTGGAAGTGTAGGGCCATCCCAAGAGTCCAGGGTCAATGGAGATGGCCGCTTCCAGGAAGAAGAGGGGCTTCAACCATGCTTTCCTGTTTGACGCTGCTCCCACCACCCCCAAAACAAACAGACTACTCGGGTCAGGTGTTAGTGCCTACAAAACAGTAGTCAATGGGGGTCTCCTCCAATCTGAGAAACCATTGACGAAGTGGGGAGCAGATCCAAAGATGGTTAGCCTTCTGCTTCCACACAGGCACAGAGGCTCCGCACATCCCTTTCGGCCCTGCTCTGTAGCCATCCCAGAATACATGCCGCCCGGTAGCTCTTGCATTTGGGACTTTACTCTTCTTGCCCCCAGGAACAAGAGCCGTGGGTTGTCCTGTGTTGCCTCCATCCAGTCATATGTGATCTTGGGACCATGTTTTGTCTTTGCCCTGCAGCTCCATCCATTGCACAGGTGCCAGTGGTTTAGGCTGGGGATGAATGTAAGCTTGGCTGGTGTCCTTGCGGCTGTGACTTCTCTTGTGCCATTTCTGCCATCCATCTCAACACGGGCGCACTGTCAGACCACCTCCAGCAAGCCTGGCTTGGGCATACCTTGTCAAAGGCCTACAGAAAGAGAAGCCTCTGAAAGTGGCACTGAGATTCACAAGGGAGATGAGAATAATGAGAACGAGGAATTATTTCCAAATCTCTCTGCTGATGAGTGGAAGTTTCAGGCTTAATGCAGAGGTGGAGTAGCATCCCTGAAATTTTCACAAAAGTGACCATACAAGAGGACATCTCAGCTCTTAGACTGAACAGACATTACAATCAGCAGGAACATCACCCACTTTGTTTTTTGCTGCTGCCATGCAAGCCCATCACAATCCTGCTCTCACTGCCAAGTGGGAATGCGCTTAGCAGCTTTCTTGTCATCCCTCAGTTGAAGTCAGCTACCAACCAGCAGTCTCTCCTTACATATTTTCTAGACATGAGTCTATTCTACTGGAAAGGCAACTACTTTCAGACATAGAATCCCAGAAAAGATCTGGTGGGCCATCCAGCCCAACCCCATTGTGCCAAGAAGCAGGAAAATTGCATCCAAAGCACTCGTGATGGATGGTCATAGAATCACAGAGTTGGAAGAGACCACATGGGCCATCTAGTCCAACCCCCTGCCATGCATGTTGCTTATTAGGATCAGTACTTGTGGGTCCACAGTTCACGATCCCTATTTTCCCCACCCTTTGACCAATGCAGTCAGTCAGATAAAGAGTCACCATAATATATACATGCTTGGCATGGAAGAGTGGGTAAACCCATTGTTGACGGAAACTTTGCTCTTCCATTGAAATGGTTCCCCCTATTCCCATGTATAAGAATTTGTCAAAATACCAACCCAAAAAACACGGGTTGATTTATCCATTGGTCAGTGCAACATGTGTACTATGAACTCTTGTATTCAAAAAAGGAAGTCTCCCTTTCTCTGAGCGGAGTGGCCTCAAAATCTGCCCTCAGTTTATACATAAGGTCAACCTAATACATGACTATATAGCAGGCATGAGCAAACCTTGACCCTCCAGGTGTTTTGGACTTCAACTCCCACACTTCCCAACAGACTCAGGCCCCTTCCTTTTCCCCCTCAGCCACTTAAGCAGAAAGGAAAAGAAAGAAAGGCCCGAGGCTGTTATGAATGGTGGGAGCTGAAGTCCAAAATACCTGGAGAGCCCAAGTTTGATTTGTCTGATTTATACAGTACAGTGAGCAATATTAGAAAAGAGGGGAAAAAACTTGGGAAGTGGAAGATACTAAGAAGAGAATTACAATATCTTTAGAATTGGGACACCCTGAGGTAGCCAATATTCGGCTGTCAAATAGCTGTTACCATTAGTTAGTTCTACCTAAACTTTGGGTGGAATCTCTTGCTTTACCATTTGAAACCGGTGAGTCGTGTTCTTCCTTCTGGAGCAGCAGACAAGCCAGCTCCATCTTCTACATCACATGCTTTGGGATATTTCAAGATGGTTACTTCTCATGTCACCTCTCGGTCTTCTCTAAACTGAGTGCATCCAACTCCTTGGCCATTCTTCGCAAGGCTTGGTTTCCAGACCTTTGACCATCTTGATCACCCTTCTTTGCACAGGTTCCACTGGTGCATATTCTTCTTGAATTTGGTCAAGGAAGCCACAGCCCTCAGATTGGAGGACCTGAACAAGACCATTAATGACTAGGGTCCAAGGAGGGAAAAGTAAAGGAACCACAGGCCAAATCTGCTGCCTGGCTAGTTTGAAGCAACCATATCAACACCCTTGAGTCAAACACACCACCTACTCAGCTGACTTGCGGCACCAGAACACTAAGAAGCCATGTCCCCAAATTGGAGAACAAGAAGGTTCCCCCACTAGACGTTCAAAAGAATAGTTCTGTAAAGTGTTTAGAATCATAGAATCCTAGAGTTGGAAGAGACCTCATGGGCCATCCAGTCCACCCCCATTCTGCCAAGAAGCAGGAATATTGCATTTAAAGCACCCCTGACAGATGGCCATCCAACCTCTGCTTAAAAGCCTCCAAAAAAGGAGCCTCCACAACGCTCCGGGGCAGAGAGTTCCACTGCTGAACGGCTCTCACAGTCAGGAAGTTCTTCCTAATGTTCAGATGGAATCTCCTTTCTTGTAGTTTGAAGCCATTGTTCCTTGTCCTAGTCTCCAGGGAAGCAGAAAAGAAGCTTGTTCCCTCCTCCCAGTGACTTCCTCTCGCAACACTCTACATAAGATACTGTACCATTCAAGGTCGACTAACCTTCTTGGACAGTGGACAGGAATCTGGTCACAAGGCAAGCTCATCAAAGGAGGTGGCCAGCTATTAAAACCACCCTGCAATACAGTTTTTAAAATCCTTTTTTATGTAATTCCTCGAGGCAAGGACTCCCGCATGCACACACACACAGAACCACTCTTTTTCAAGCCACTTCATGCAACATGTGGCCACATTGTGTTAAAAAAAAAACATTTTTCAACTTGCCATGCCAATGCAGTGCACAGGCTGTGCCAGTGCAATGGCATACACATACATGTGTGGGGATAATTTGTGAATAATTGCCAACATTAGTCATGAACAGAAATAAACAGGGTTTTTCCTCTTGTTCTTGATCCAAGTCCTCTTGGAAAATAAGGAAAGCTATACATTTTGATGATTTGCACACACACCTCTGCCTCCTTGCATGTTCCTGCTGATGCTACATCTATGAAAGTCCTAACTGCTGCTTCCAGCAGTGTGCAGCTTCTCAACCTGAGGAACAGCTGGCCTGGCCTGGGTAGTCATAGGATTGCACAGGCACCTGGAAGACGGCACAAAGACAAGAAGGACCTTTCTGTGGCCACCGCTTCTGAGAGGAAGATGCAGCTGGAGCTCTCAGCTTTGCCAGATCTTCCTGGCCAGGGAGGAGTTCAGATCACCTTCCTTTCCAATAGCTCAGCACATTCTGCACTCTTTTTCGAAATTAGACTCACTGAAAGGAAGGCTTTAGTTGTGGATTCCTGCATAACAGAAAGGGGAAGTGGCCCTTGTGGTCCCTTCCAGCTCCCATTGTAGCACTACTTCCCATATCTATCTGGGATTGCTTTCTTAAGGGTTGGGAGCCTTTTTGGCTAGATTATCTGAGACAGATGTGGTCAGAATTCCTGGTTCTGCTACAGTGATTAGAGGAGCTCCTGGCACATGCCGAAGAACTGAACAATAACCTTGGGAAGCATTGTTTGCAATCAAGTCAGTTTCCGGTTTATGGCAACGTAATGCCCAAGGCCCCTGTCATCCGCTGGCCTGCTTGGATCTTGCAAACTCAGGGCAATTGTGGCTTCCTTGGTGGAGCCAACCCATCTGTAATGCATTCTTCCTCTTTTCTACTGGCTTACACTTTGCTGAACGTTATTGCCTTTTTCAGTCAGTATACCAAAAAATACAACTTGAAATTTATTTCCTTCTCTCCAGATAAAAGAGTAAAATCGTCCAGTATGTTATTACTTCAATAACATTTAAACGTTTGCCTAATATTCAGGCTATGAAACATAGTCTTCAAAACCAACAAACATCCCCTTCCCTCCTCTTTATAAAAAGATAATGATAAATAATAATAAACTTTATTTATATCCCGCTACCATCTCCCCAATGGGGACTCAGAGCGGCTTACATGGGGCCAAGCCCAAACACAAATTACAGCAGCATAAAACCGAAAACGCAACCCGAAAACGCAGACAGTAAACAATAGCATCATAATTACATAAAACACGTGAAAACATGATAGTATAAAATTACGATAAACACAATCACAGTGACAATAGGCGGGCTACATGTAAAATTTAAAAGAAAGGAAAAAAACTGATTAAAACTAATTAAAACTCGAGTGAGATAAGAAAGAAGCCGGTTATTTGCGGCTATAAAAATCGTTCCCAGTGTTTTACAAAATTATCCAAAGTTTTCTCTCTAATCAAGGTAATTTCTCCATTTCTGGCATTTCAAAGATCTTTCATGCCCAGCCTTCTTTTGTTGGAATCTCTGTGCCTTTCCATTTCTTGAGCCTATGGAAGCCTTACACCAGAATCATATATTGAAACTCTATAATGCAATCCTTTAATTTGTCCATTCACTTGTATTCTAGTATTTCTCAGCTTTTTCTCAAGTCTGCCACATCTGATAATAAGTCCCATGTTGTGCATTACAGATTTCCAACATGTATTCTCGGCCCTTTCTCCATCTTAGATAATCTTGTGGGCATCAAATACGAGTCTACATGTCTCGTACCGTCTACATGTCATTTTGTACAAAATTGACTTTAAGATCAGAATATATTTTTCAATCCTTTCAAACACGTTCTTTTTCATTGTTGCATCTCGATCTCATCACCAAGCCTTTGAGCCCATTTAATCACATCCAACTCTACTCTCAATGATATTTTATAAATTTTTGCGATCAGAATTTCATCATATGTACATAGTTTTGTCTCAAACATGGAGTTTTCTTTCTTTCTAAAACCCACTCTTTGCTTTCTTGTGTATCGTGGCTCTCTTTTCCCTGGACTTAAGCTGTCTTCAGTGTCTGTTGCCCAGTGGTGCAGAGGAGATTTGGAGGTTCTTCCTCTCGGGCATGGCACACATGAGCCCAAACACAGAGGCCACAAGGTGCCTTCATTCAAACAGGCACTTTTTTTTGTCGTGTCAGGAGCGACTTGAGAAACTGCAAGTCGCTTCTGGTCTGAGAGCATTGGCTGTCTGCAAGGACATTGCCCAGGGGACGACCGGATGATTTGATGTTTTTATCATCCTTGTGGGAGGCTTCTCTCATGTCCCCATATGAGGAGCTGGAGCGGATAGAGGGAGCTCATCTGCCTCTCCCCGGATTCGAACCTGCAACCTGTAGGTCTTCAGTCCTGCCGGCACAGGGGTTTAACCCACTGCGCCACTGGGGGCTCCAAAAAAAAAATCAGGGACTGAAAGAGCAGGAATAATAAGGCAATAATAATCATCGTCATCATCATTATCATCATAGAATCCTAGAGTTGGAAGAGACCTCATGGGCCATCCAGTCCACCCCCATTCTGCCAAGAAGCAGGAATATTGCATTCAAAGCACCCCTGACAGATGGCCATCCAGCCTCTGTTTAAAAGCCTCCAAAGAAGGAGTCTCCACCAATAATAATCCTAGACACTTGGGAAGTGTCCGACGTGTGATCCAATGCAACAGCCAGCAGAGTGTCTGCTGTGGACTCGTGGTGTTTCAAGTAATAATAATAATAATAATAATAATAATAATAATACTTTATGTATATTCCGCCCTTCTCCCCGAGGGGACTCAGAGCGGATTACAGCATATATACAGTCACAAGCAAAAATGTAATGCCTTGTTACAATAACATACAATGAGACACAAATAGCAATGGCAAAGGCTCCTCCTTTCATTTCCGGCTCTGGAGGCAATGCTCATCTCCGGCTCTGCGGGAGGTGCCATTTTCAAGCCGTGGAGCCTGCATTGTCTGTAGACACCTCCTGGTCATGTGGCCAGCATGACTGTGCCTTTTCCCACCCAAGCGGTACCTATTCATCTACTCGCATTTGCATGTCTTCAAACTGCTAGGTTGGCAGGAGCCAGGGCTAACAGCGGGAGCTCACCCTGTCCCACGTATTCAAACTGCCAACCTTCAGGTCAGCAGTTCAGCAGCACAAGGGTTTAACCCATTGCACCACCCACAGCCCCATGCAGCAAAAGCCAGTAAACAGCAGAACCAGTCAGTACATTATTAAGCAGAGGCTGGATGACCATCTGTCCTGCTTCTTGGCAGGGGGTTGGACTGGATGGCCCATGAGGTCTCTTCCAACTCTTTGATTCTATGATTTGTACATATGGCAGTGGAAAGTCAGTGTTCATAATTAAAGACCATCTTTGCAATGATAAACAGGCTGGCGCTTTGGCTTCTCCGTGGAAGGGGGAAATTGTGGCAAGGTAATGCAAAACTTGCTCCAAGCCTCCCAGTCCCCTATGATCAGGGACAAGAGGGTTCATGCACTGAGGTAAAGCAGTTTCCTCTCAAGGCAAAAGAGCATAAAGGGGGCAGGAAGGCCAGGGTCCCATGGGGGAAATTGCCCGGGCAAGTGGCACAACATGCTGGCTGCCCTTTTGTGGTCTAGCAAAGCGCCTTCAGCGCAACCACAGTCCACACTCTCCCAGCACCCCTGCATTCATCCAAACCTACTACAGAAGGGATTCCACGGGGTCCCTAAAACCCACAATATTTTTCCAGGAAGGGAGGGCATCCGGTGCACTCCCACACACTGCTGTTTGCTGGCCCCACCCCAGTATACATGCAGCCAGCTTTAGGAGCTAAACCCACTTGTATTGTTTGTTGTGCTGTGTTTTCCTGGCCAGATTTGTTCAGAAGGGATTTGCCTTTGCCTTCTTCCTCTGAGAGAGTGTGGCTTGCCCAAGGCCACCCAGTAGGCTTCCATGGCTGAGCAAAGGGATTCAAAGCCTACTCTCAAGTCCTGTCCCACTGCTCAACCCACGACGCCCCACTGGCTCTCGTCCTCCTGGCCTCAAAAGGCAGATAGCTCAGTAGCCATTGGAAGGGCTGTGGGGACCATTTGCACTTCAGTGCTGCTTTATGGTCCCAGCTGCAGGAGCTCTAGCTGAGACTGACTTGCACATTGGACAAAGGGAGCTAAAACTGTTAACTGCTAGGCTTCCGGGACTTTGCTGCTGTATTTTACTTCTTCAGCTAGTTCTCCAAGGATCTGGAGATGGTTTTCCCTTAATAAGAAGGCTAGTCTGAGAGGGCCATGCTTCCCGCTGCCTCCTTGGGGCCTAAGGGGAGCCTTCCCCAGGGGCTCTGCACAACCACAGCACCCCCCTGCTCTCCTCTGTAGGTGTTGTGTGTGTGTGTGCGTATTGTGTGTGTGCGGCCTGGTGCCTTGGCGCCTCCCTCACCCTGGCTTCTGCTTTGTCTCCCTCCCTCCCTCTCTCTCTCCTTCCCTCCGCAGACTTTTCAGTAGTTTAGGCGAACTGAGCACCATTTCCCAGCGCAGCTCGGGCACCACCTACACCGTCCGGCCCGGCAGCCGCTACCCGGTGACCCGGCGCACCCCCAGCCCGGTCAAGCCGGCCGCCCTGGAGAGGACAGACCCCTTGAGCCCCGTGCGGCCCTACGGGCTCACCCCGCCCACCATCCTGAAATCTTCCAGCCTTTCCATCCCACACGAACCCAAGGAGGTGCGCTTCGTGGTGAGGAGCGTGAGCGCCCGGAGCCGTTCCCCGTCGCCCTCCCCGTCGCCCTCGCCGGCCTTGCACGCCCTCCACCCGCCCCGGCCCTTCATGCAGAAGCCCCTTCACCTGTGGAACAAGTACGACGTAGGGGACTGGCTGGAGAGCATCAACCTGGTGGAGCACCGAGACAAGTTCGAGGACCACGAAATCGAGGGCACCCACTTGCCGGCGCTGACCAAGGAGGACTTTGTGGAGCTGGGGGTGACGCGGGTCGGGCACCGCATGAACATTGAGCGGGCACTCAAGCAGCTGGTGGACAGCTGACCGTTGTCCCCGCCGGTAGGTCAAACAGGACATACCTACTAGACGAGTAAACAGGAACCCACGGGATTCTCTTTCTATTCTACTCTGACCACTGCACTGAAGGGCGGGGAGCTGGCAAGTACCTACTCTCTCTCCTCCCTCTCTATCACACGCACACAGACACACACACAGGCCCCTCGGGGAACAGGAATGCTGCATGAAGGGACACCCCACTCCCCAGCGTTGTTGGGGGGCTGGTCTTTGTATCTCCTGGCGTGCCCGTCCCCAAGAGAGTCACTGCTGAGCAGGTGCTTCTGGGGGAGGGAAGAGGTCACTCCACTTTTCGAATGTGAATGTGTGGTGTGCGTGTGGGGCACACCGGTGAAGACTCAGATCACATGCCAAGGAGGGCACTGAAGCGGAGGGATCCTGGACTGGGTGGAGAGCAGTCCCAATGTAGTGGGGCTGGAGGAGGCAACGCTCCAGAGAGGCAAGGGCGAGCACAGGATCTGTTGGGTCCTAACAGAGCTATTACTTCGTAGCTCTGCGTGCATTCGTGCTTGTCTCTATGAAGATAAAATACACCTCCTGAGGAAGGGGCTGGACCCCTTGCCAGTGGGTCAGACATGGTGGCCCAGGTCCAGGTTCTGTGAGTAGCTGTGGAGAGGGGAAGCCCTCTTCGTGGTCTGCTGACTGGGAATCCCCATGTGGAGAGGGGTGGTGCAAGGCCAGAATACATGCGCTGGCTGTTCAGCTGGCAGAGAGCAGTTCTGCTGGTGAAGCAGGAAAGGGACAACCCCTAGCGAGAGGGCCTGCCTCCCCACCCCAATACACACACGCACACATACACACTCACTGTCTCTCTCACACACACACACCAGTTTCTCCAAGCCCTGCCCCAACACAATCATCATCTCATTGGCAGGAAGACCCAAAGACTGGGCAGGACTGGGGTGAGGGCGCGAGCGAGAGATGAGAGAGAAACCACACACACAAAGAGAAGGACCTGCCTTTTGGAGGACTGTGTTCTTTGCCCTGGCGAGAGGGGGTCCGAAGTCGCATGGATAGAAGCATGTTTGGGGGCATCAAAAAAGGGAGGCAAGTGGAGAACCCAGCAGCTTCCGCTTTGCCAACATTCATGGGGTGGGGGGAGGTTGCATTTTCTCTGGGGTCACGGGACGCATCGAAGGAGTCTATAAATCTCTGTGCATTTCTGTAGATTTGGTGGTCCAAGCGAGAAGGATGCCGACGCCAGGATCCCGCCCACTCTGTCCTAGTCACTCATTTTTGCATCTCTTTTTAATCAGCTATATATTTGAAAAGGAAAAAAGAACAAATATCTATATATCTATATCTATAGCCACATTGTTTTGTTATGGTTTACAAAAGCTATATCTCGCTAGAGGAGGATGTGGGGGCTCACCGGCCCTGCCTGCAACGCTTGTGGGAGTTTTTAGTGACTGACTGAATGAATGTGAGAGAAACAAAAATAGTCTTTTTAAAACTCTGTTCGGATGCTCTGAATTTTACAGGTTTGGGGGTGGGGGTGGGGAGGGGGACCAAAAGACAACGTTGCACTCGGTTTTGGGGACACCACCCAGTCTTCCATTCTTGCTGGGCAGGCAGAGCTGCAGGACAGGCCCTGGCCAGAGGGAGCGGCCTCCTTCCTTCTGCCTCGCACAGTGCCCTTCTCCCCTTGCCTTAGCCCCATCTTCTCTTGCCTCCCTTCCTGGGGGAGAGAGGGTGGGCCGGGGGCTCCTTCGCACCTACTGTAGCCTTCACTAGTGCCAGGAATGCCCACCTTGCAAGGAGAAGAGGAACCCACAGCAGGGAGAGCGCCCCTGGCAAAGCTGGCAGAAGGCAGAGGAAAGCCAGGGCCAGATCCCAGGGAGCGGAAGGAAACTGGCTCTGAATTGGGGTCTCTTGAATGGCAGCTCCAACTGGCAGGGCTGAGGTGAAAGGCAGACTTGAAAGTCCTCTGGGGGCTGCAGCAAAGGATACTTGGTGCAGTCGAAATGCCTCAGTTAGAGAAGTAGTGCAGGTGAAACTGGGCCCACGCCACTTGGCCAGCTCTTCTTTGTGGGCCCTGCTCCGTTCCTCTCGGCACAGGCAGAAGCCCTTTAGAAGGAAAACCCCTGTGAATCATGCCTGCTGGGGAGGGGGCTTGAGGGGGAAACAACTGCAGAGGCTTTTGGCTGCATGGTTCCAGATTAGCTCTCCAGGGAGGGAGAGGCGGGAGGCACCAAGAGAGGTGGATGGCTGGATGAATGGGCAAAGGCCTCCTCCCAGCTCAGAGGCTGGCCTCTGGCTTCTTTGTCCGTAGATGCTGGGCTCTGCCTCTGCAGCATTTCACTTGGCTGTGGTGTTCCCTTCCAAACCATGTACCAAACCTGTCCCAGTGAGAAACAGCCTGCCTTCAAAGTGGGTTAGGGGAGCGCCCCAGGGTGCATTTCTTCAGAGAAGCATTAATTCTTCTGGTGCTAGAGGGGCGGAAGAGGGAGACCCTCGCCACCCCTCACACATCTCTTCTTAACCTTTCCAAGCTTATTCCGGTCGGGGACAGGATGGAAGGGGCGCACGAGAACAGGGTACTCCACCCCAGCCCACCCCCAGTATTCTTGCTTTGGAGTTGCTCCTGCTGGGGGAAGGTGGGGCGCTTTGCCAAGGTTCCTCTCAGTCGGGGCTGAAGGAGGGACGGAGCGGCTGGTCACACCACCTTCCACAATCAGACCAGGGAGGCACCCACTGGAAACGCTCCAGTCAAGCCAGAGGCGTACGTAATGCAGACACATCACAAAAGGTTGCTCATCTGTGACCTCAAAGGAGGGCGGGGTGAGGTCATTCATATCTGAACCCCAGGAAGAAGTGCAACAGGTATTTGATACCTGCTTGGACTTCAGTGCCACCTGTGCCCTGTTGAAAGAACAGGGACCTCTTTGATTCAGGGGAGCCCCATTCGCTTGGCGTTCTGAGGCTCAACAGCCATCCAGCCATTGCTGACTGGGTGGCTGAGAAGAGGCATTGGGTCCATCAGAACAGGCAATGTAAAGAGGACACATATCAAAACACAAAAGCAATATAGCATCTACACAGTTCACTTTGTTAGAAAACAGTGAAAATAACATGTATTTCAATCATTCCAAGCTTTTTCCTACACTGTAACCTGGTTTAAAAACCAGTAAAAATGCAAAATGCCCAGTCTTTCTCGATTTGATAGCCCCAAGGTATACTGGACCACCAGTTCCATCTTCTTCCATCAACATGCAGTGTAAGGAGAGCTGCCCCAGATCATCATCATCCCAAGGAAGATGAACGCCATCTCTGTAGATCCGGTCTCATCACTTCACACTGAATAGTCACACTTTTATAGCACAGTCCTCTGTATGTGTACTTGGATACAAGTCCGACTCTGTTCATTATGGCTTACTCCTCGACAACTCCCCATTTTTAGATGGCAAGCTATGGTAAAACCAAAGGCCCACCCTGACCAATGTCAGGGTGCTGATGTCAACCGCAACAGCATCCTTCCGTGCCAAAAAAATCCCATTATATAAAGTGCTAGTACGAACCCTCTAGGCCAGGCATGGGCAAACTTGTGCCTTCCAGATGTTTGGACTTCAATTCCCACAATTCCTAACAGCTTTAGGCCCTTTCCTTTCCCCCCTCAGCTGCTTAAGCAGAAAGGAAAGAAAGGACAGGACTTGAGGCTGTTAGGAATGGTGGGAATTGAAGTCCAAAACACCTGGAGGGAGGACCGACGTTGGCCCATGCCTGCTCTAGGCTCAGCCACAAAGCCTATGTCTAGTCTGTGTACTTCTAAGTGTCTATGTTATTTCTACCCTGTACCCCAGGTTAATGGCCCTAAAGTGCTTTCCAAATTAAATAATATGAAATCCATTAATCCTTAAATTATGTGTAACACGAATAGATTAAAACCATACTCCTGAATTCCACAGGAAGGCCCTCCTCATCCATTCCAAAACACCACCAACCTCACCTTTTGAGATGCTTGAAACTTGAAACGAAAATGACAACTTTATCTGTTGTTGAGACCAATGTGGTGCTCACCCCCAATACAAATTGCCCAGATTATCCTGCTTTCGCCCTATTAACCTAGGCTGGCGCCCTTCCTACGAATGAAGGAGCTACTTCTATTTGCAGGATAGGTCCCTCCCTGTAACCCATTCTCCCCTTTTTCTCCTTGAGAGTGGCTGGAGCATGGTTGGCTGGCTATCTGCCTGAGTGCAGGCTCTTTTTCAGGCCCACGCTGTGCTGCTCTGCTGCCGTGGGCCCCTCCGTCTCGCTCTGTCCCTTCCGCAGCTGTTTCTGGGACAACGTGAGGAGACTTAGCCTGCACGCGGCCTCCTCCTGAGGGAGGGAGGCTTGAAGACTGCAGACCGGAACTTATATCTGCAGGACGTTCACTCCAGGACTGGGAAAGCTGGATGCCTTCTTCCTTCCTTGAGCAAGCACTGAACCCTGGTTTCTGCTGCTCCTCGGGAAGGCTGGCTAAGGGGCCCCCCTGTTGCCACACAGGGCCAGGGCTGCCCAGCTTCTACCCCGCAAAGCAGCTGCAGCCGTACCTGTGTTTGCAAACACTGGGTGATCCCTGGGCGTGCCTTCAAGGCGCCCAGGCGCCAGTCCCAGGGACACCACGGCTCAGTCCTGGTCAGGCATAGCCCAAAAGAGGAAAGAAGCCCCAGCCAAAGAGTCAGGTTGAAGCTGGAACTACAAATGGCAAGAACGTTTGCAATGATCTAATCTTAGGTCAAAGAATGAGTTTCCTCAGAGTCAGAGTAATAGACCACTGAGTATTTCGCACTGATTTCTTCTGTTATTCAGCATCCCAAAGTGTTACCTTTGCAGAGCCTATGGAGCCCCCAGTGGCGCAGTGGGTTAAACCCCTGTGCCGGCAGGACAGAAGACTGACAGGTCGCAGGTTCGAATCCGGTGAGAGGTGGATGAGCTCCCTCTATCAGCTCCAGCTCCTCATGCGGGGACATGAGAGAAGCCTCCCACAAGGATGATAAAAAAAATCAAATCATCCGGGCAACGTCTTTGCAGATGGCCAATTCTCTCACACCAGAAGCGACTTGCAATTTCTCAAGTTGCTCCGGACACGACAAAACAAAAAACCTTTGCAGAGGTTTTCTTTAACAAAAAAAAACCCCAAAAGCAAACAACCTAATTTCAATTCTGTATTATTATTATTATTATTACTATTATTATTATTATTATTTTAAAGCATTTATATTCCACCGTTCTCACCCTGAAGGGGACTCAGGTCAGAGCACAACACACACACACACACACACACACACACATATATATATACACACACACAACAAACATTCAATGCCAGAACATAAAACAAACTATAGATATACACAAAACGTTAAATCAATTGTTAAAAGCCATCTCAAAACAGCCATACCGGATCCGGTCAGCAGGGTAGGGTTTCCTATGATTACCGTATTGCACTGTCCCAAAGACTTGGTCCCACAGCCAAGTTTTTACCATCTTTCTGAAGGATAAGAGGGAGGGGGCTGACCTAATCTCGCAGGGAGTTAGGTCTTGATAAGGGGACTAACATATACGGGAACTAAAATTGGTTGGTGTCATAACTCAATTTCAGATGAGAGCTACTGTTATATTACTGTGTAGCAAAGCAGACAAAGTTCCCCATGCAGCTCATGCATTGACCCTGATGGGCATCAAGTATCCTTGTATTCACCTTTGCACTTCGTTAGCAGAGTTTCTCACTACTTTGCTACCCAGCTAAATATACAAAAGGTTAAGTTAAAGGTAATACAGGAGTCTGACATCTGCTTCTGTCAAGCAAACAGCGTTCTGTACAGAAAACTTGTTTTTGCTACTGAAAACTTGTTTTTGCTACGGAAAACAGTTTTTAAAAAGAAAACCATGTTTTCCTCATAGAATAATTCCCGCACAGCATTTTAATATGGGGAGAGTAAAACATTACTTTTAAATGCAAAGCACTTTGAACATATTATAATAGCATTATCAGTGAATCATGTGGCAAAGAAATAAATACAAGGCAACCTGAGGACAGAGCCCCTGAATTCATAGCTGGATGAGATTTTAATTCTCAAGGCGAACTTGCAATGGTGGTGGAGGCTCCTTCTTTGGAAGCTTTTAAACAGAGGCTGGATGGCCATCTGTCAGGGGTGATTTGAATGCAATATTCCTGCTTCTTGTCAGGGGGTTGGACTGGATGAGGTCTCTTCCAACTCTTTTATTCTATGACTCTATGATTCTATGAAACCATGGTTGCATTCCACACCCAACACACAAAATGGTTCAAATACCATGATAGCCTAGAGCAGTGGTTCTCAACCTGTGGGTCCCCAGATGTTTTGGCCTTCAACTCCCAGAAATCCTAACTGCTAGTAAACTTGCTGGGATTTCTGGGGGTTGTAGGCCAAAACACCTGGGGACCCACAGGTTGAGAACCACTGGCCTAGAGAATTTTGCCGCTTCTCTCTGGAGGTATCCACAAAACCACTCCTTTGGCCATTCAAATCCATTGAAACCAGGTTTAGTTTCTTTAATTCTGACACCATGCCTACTGACACTGGAGTAAGCCTTACTAAACATAGTTGGACTACCATCTTAGTAAACATGCTTAGGATTGTGGTTTAGATTAGAATCACAATGTCAAAACTGACAATGTTGTTTCAAGATTGCCCAAAACGATTTATTTAGTTCTTCACATATTCCTTATCTCACCCCCTTATTTGCGGCATTAAAAGGGGACATTGCCTTCTCTTTATGGAAACATGCTCACAAATAAATTCTGTGCTAACTCGCTAAATTCAACACTTAATAGCCATTACTGGCGTATGATTGAGAAACATTCAATTCAATAAGCTTCAAGTACTGGTGACCTGACCAGCCACAAAGTCCCCCTTCTTCCTCTTTTTTTGCTGAGAGAGAACTCTTGGAGGCAACACCCTCCCTCCCAGAAGGAGCTAGGAAGGCCAGGAAAGGAGCCAAGGACCTGTTGTTACTTGATGGAAAGTACAATAAACCCACCTTCCGAGAAAGAGGCAGGGAAAACAGAGAGGCAGCAGCTCCCTTGCAAGGGAAACAGACTTCCCGGGCTCTCCTTCAAGGTCTAGGAGAAATCCTTGCCTGTCTGCAGGAGAGATCATGCCTAAAGCAGAGCCTTCCTTCTGCTTTGGCTCAGCATCAGGAAGAGAAACGTGATTGACCATAGATCTGTTTCTGCCCCAAAGAGGTCAATTGCGAGGAGAGTGGGGGAAGCTGTCTCTCCTGCCGTGTCCAGTTTGCCCACTGACCGACAGGCTTTGTCCTGAGTTCTAGGCAGAATGCTTCTTGCTTTGCAGGACTCTTGTGTGAGTCCCACACCCCACCCAGAAATGGCCCATTTGCTCTTGTTTTTGCTTTCCTGGTTGCAAAGAAAGGCTTTCTGCATTGTTCCCTTCCCCTCACGCTGTGCTCCAAGATGGCTGCTTTGCTAGAAGGAACCATTTCCGTATTGCCCCCCCCCCCATTGTTTCCGCCCCAGCTAGCCCGCCCTGCAAGTGCCCATGTCTGCTTTTTTCCCCTCAACACGGACGGCTGTCGGCTTTTCTTACAGTCCAGTCAGTTGATGTTCCTCAGCGTTTTGCTCCCAGCTGGAGCGAAGGGTCTTGGTTTTCATTTGTAGATAGCTCCTTGCCAGTTTTATTCTACCCACAAGGACCGTTCTGTCCCAACTCTCTCCAGAGCAAGTCATGCCTTTCATTTCCAAAAAAGCCATTCTGGAGAAGGCAGGTAAAGGAACCTGACCGTGACATCCGAGCGCGAGGGTCATTCCTAGAACCAACCCCAGGTATGCGGCTGCGGGAGAACCCGCTGCTGCGCACGGACCTACTGTGATTTCTCATGGCTTCTCAATGACTTTTTGTTACCTTCTGTACAAATTGAGGGCAAGAATTTCTTTCCCTTTGGAAATTTAGTTTTTAAGGTTGTTGGTTTTTATTTCTCTCTTTGGTCTTGACCAAATCCATTATTCTTCTGTAGTCAGGAACTTTGGTTTGTATTTCTAGGCTTTTTCAAAGCAAGAAATCCAATCCTCAACATTATCTCCTCAACAGGGAGCGGCTGTGCAAGCTGCTGCTCACTCTGGAACACAACCGAAACCCAGCGTGGTTTCCCTTTCAACCCCATTCTCCTCAAGACACACACACAATATACAGAAGAGGTACACACACCGAGAAGCAGCTCCCGGTCTCATCCCCTGTCTGTCACACACACTCACCTGTGCCCTTTGGTTTCTTCAATTGTTTTTTAATTGACAGGGTCAGTTTGACTTTCACCCCTTATTTTATATGGATTTCCCAAGGAGATCTCTCCTTCTGCAAAATAAGAGAGGAGTGAATCACACACCTCCCTCTCCCTGACGTTGTGATATGCCCCCCACACAGAGATCTATGTTTCTTATATTATATTATTATTATTATTAATATTATTATTATTATGTAATAAATTTATAAGAAATCTTTTGGATGAATTGTGCTTTTTCGTTTCATCAAGGAGTGGGTTCAAATCCTGCACTAATGTGTATGTTGTGTACCATTCTGCGCAGAAAGTGGTTCGTATGACCTCCTAGACCTGCCATAGGGAGAGGCAAAACAGAAGGGCGGCTTAGCTTGGCTGAGTTTTGTGTGCGTCCTTGGACACCCGTTCCCAAACCAGACTCAATATGGACACTCCACCTCCTGTCTCTCTCGTTATGCATTGCATGGTTTGAAAACATTACGGTTTCGGACTACAATTTTCAAAATCCTCAACTGGAAGATTCCCGGAATTGTATTCTCAAAAAGATGTTTCCAAATTCCAGACTGACTAGAATGTAATGACAAAATTTCAGTTGCACACTAGCACTGAAACACCTTTTTACCCAGCATCACACCAGAAATGTTTATTACATAAGAGAAACCGCATAGAGTCGCCTGTCTGGGCTGAAATATGCGGTATAGAAATAAAGCAAATAAATAAATAAATAAATAAATATTAAGGAAAGCAAGTACAAAGGGGGGAAAGGGTATCTCCAATAGAATAGAAAATACAAAATAGCAGCAATCCAAAAATAGGAAATACAAAATAGCAGTAATCCAGAAATTGGAAAGTACATAAAGTCAATAAAACAAGAATCCACAACAGTTATTCAAACTTCTTCCAAAGCAAACCCTTCCAGGAACAAAGATATGAACCAGAAAAGGAAACTTGAATCATGAACTTGAGAGCAAAAACAGGAAAATCCTTTAGCAATGTTGTCTCCTCAGAGAGGCTTGAAGCCAGACCACTTAATTTAAGCCTGTCTCGGCACCCATGACATAATGCCGAACACACCTGGACTTCAGGGTCTTCCTATTGTTTCAGTGAGAATATCTAGTCTGTCTGTTTTTTACTCCCTCCGTTCTCAGGCCTAATCTAGTTTTCCGGGGAAACTCCCCATTATCCCAAGGACTTTCACTTTCCTGTTGTCTGGGAACCAGCACTGGAATTCAAAGCATCCTCGGCCTCATCTGCCTGCAATTCTCTCTGATCTGAGGCTTGCAATTCTCTCCGATCACACACACGACTCCTCATTTTGAAACTCATCATCCCCCTCGTCCTCAGACACCTGCTGTGCTACCACAATTGGAGATATTCATGGGTGTCTATTCTCCCCTCTTAAGAGCAGATGGTAAGAAACATAGTATGGCATATACATTATTTGAGTTTGACTCATTACAAAGATAATTCCTACCCAAGAAGGGATTTGAAAAAAAATAGCTGAGATGTTATCATTATCGTCATCGTATTCCAGGTTTATCTCGGTTTGGTACTGAAGGTGGTTAACACACAAATTCCCAAAGTTGAAAATGTTAACCTTCCAAACTTGAAAGGCAGTTAAACAAATTAAAGCCACATGGATAGCTAATGAAAGCCCAGCACATTTTATTACAGGCATGGGCAAATTTCAGCCCTCCAGGTGGTTTGGACTTCATCTCCCACAATTCCTAACAGTCTCTGGCCCTTTCCTTTCCCCCCTCAGCTGCTTCAACAAAAAGGGAAAGGGAAAAGGGAAAGGAAGAGGCCCGAAGCTGCTAGGAATTGTGGGAATTGAAGTTCAAAACACCTGGAGTGCTAAAGTTTGCCCATGCCTGTTATACAAGGTTTGTATTCTCAGAGGCCTCCTGGAATAAGAAGGGCATTCCCTGCTTGCAGAAAGGCAGTAAAGAGAGGATTTCCTTAACCTCTCTGGGAAGGGATTTCCACGAGATGGACCTGCCTCCTGTGTTCCCATTAGATGGACCTGTGAAGACAACGGGACAGGACCTCCAGAAGATCTCAAAACACATGCAGGTCCATACACGAGAGTCCAGTCCTTCCAATAATCAACTGGAACCACCCAGATTATCATCATGTCTTGCCACCCTTGATAGGAAGGTGCTATGACAGAGGGATCATGGCCTATGCCAACTGGAAGTACATCTAAGGCTGAAAATGCTTCCGAATTCACCTCTCCCTTAATCATTGGCAATGTGCAGGGGATGCCGGTCTTCCTTCTGAGCACAATTCCAGGTGATGCCACCCAGGAGTCCTGACACAGACGAAGGTAAGCAACACTTGCAAGGACCTCAAAAACACATTTTGGGGACCTACCTCCACGTGGCTTCCATTCCAGGCTTCTGTGTTCCTCAGCAGAGCTGCCTTCCTGTCTTCCAAGTGACGTGCCTGGGAGGCTTCAGTGGCTGCCTCTTCCTCGGCTGCCTGTAAAGCAAGAAAAGAAAACCCTGAAATGTAGCTGAGCACAGCACAGCTTGGCTTAAGAACCAAGAACCCAGGGGTGTAGCTCTTGAGGGATAAACGAGGCCACTGCCACTCCAACTTAGAATTACCAAATGAAAAACGTTCTTCAGTCCCAACATTTCTAGCATTGCAGAGTGAGTCGGTCATTGCACCTAGTGAACACTGAGCATTGCAAAAGTTGTTCACTACAAGATCTCAACTGAACACAGACCAAGAAATTCACATTCTAACGTGTCATATTTGATAAGGACATTTCATAAGAGGTCAGAATCCTGGGCAGTGGACTCCCCAGTGGTAACCCACCCACAAGAGATGCAGCTTCATTGTAGCATTGTAGCACCTTGGCCAGCACACCGTGGCACCCAAGAGCCTTCATCCTGAAAAATGGGGGTTTCTCTCCCAGTCTTTCAATGTAAGCACACAAGGAGGAGGTGCACTTCCAGGCACATTTATTTGTTTATTTATTTCAAACATGTATATCCCGTCCTTCTTACCCCCAGGAGGAGGGATGGGGCTCAGGGCAACCATTATAATAGCATTGTCGAAGGCTTTCATGGCTGGAATCACTGGGTTGTTGTAGGTTTTTTCGGGCTATATGACCATGTTCTAGAGCAGTGGTTCTCAACCTGGGGTCCCCAGATGTTTTTGGCCTACAATTCCCAGAAATCCAAACAGCTGGTAAACTGGCTGGGATTTCTGGGAATTGTAGGCCAAAAACATCTGGGGACCCCAGGTTGAGAACCACTGCTCTAGAGGCATTCTCTCCTGACGTTTCACCTGCATCTGTGGCGAGCATCCTCAGAGGTAGTGAGGTCTGTTGGAACTAGGAAAATGGGTTTATATATCTGTGGAAAGACCAGGGTGGGACAGGGTGGGACAGCTCCAGCACACAAGAGTCCTTTGTCCCACCCTGATCTTTCCACAGATATATAAACCCCATTTCCTAGTTCCAACAGACCTCACTACCTTTAAGGATGCTTGCCATAGATGCAGGCGAAACGTCAGGAGAGAATGCCTCTAGACCATGGCCATATAGCCCAAAAAAACCTACAACATATAGCCCAAAAAAACCTACAACAACCCAAAGGTTATTATTATTATTATTACACACACACACATACACACACACATACATACGTATACTACTACTTACTGTAGTATAATTGTATTATTGCAAGTATATGAGGAACGGGGAAGGGGATAAGATTGGGTATTGAACAGGGGCATTTTTAACATCTTACATCTTCTTCCATTGCTATCTAATACAAAGGAGGGTTTAATGATGCTCCCCATGCTCTATTCTGCTTTGGGCAAACCACCTTACCTGGAATCACACTGTGTCCAGTTCTGGGCGTCGCAATTGAAGGGAGATGTTGACTCTAAGCTCAGATGTGTCCAGAGGAGGGCGACTGAAAGGATCAAGGGTCTGGAGAACAAGCCCTATGAGGAGCGGCTTAAAGAACTGTTGGGCAAGTTTACCCTTAAGATGAGAAGGCTGAGAGGAGACAGGATGAGGGCCAGGGATTAAGAAGGGAGGGGAAGTCCTAGGGAGGAAGGAGCAGGGAGGAAGGAGCAGTTCTGAGGAAGAGCTTCCTGACTGTGAGAGCCGTTCAGCAGTGGAACTCTCTGCCACAGAGTGTGGTGGAGGGTCCTTCTTTGGAGGCTTTTAAACAGAGGCTGAATGGCCATCTGTCAGGGGTGATTTGAATGCAATATTCCTGCTTCTTGGCAGAATGGGGTTGGACTGGATGGCCCATGAGGTCTCTTCCAACTCTTTGATTCTAGGATTCTAGGCTTCCTTTTTGCTGCCCTGGAGACTAGGACATGATAGAGCCATAGCTTCAAACGACAGGAAGGGAAGGAGATTCCACCAGAACAGGAGTACGAACTTCCTGTGAGAGCCGTTCAGCAGTGGAACTCTCTGCCCCGGAGTGTGGTGGAGGCTCCTTCTTGGAGGCTTTGAAGCAGAGGCTGGATGGCCATTTGTCAGGGGTGCTTTGAAGGCGATTTTCCTGCTTGAAGGAATGGGGTTGGACTGGATGGCCTACCCCATTTTCTTAGGATTCTAAGAAAAGAGGGGAGAAGAAGGAAGAACTTCCTGACTGTGAGAGCTGTTCAGCAGTGGAACTCTCTGCCCCGAGTGTGGTGGAGGCTCCTTCTTTGGAGGCTTTGAAACAGAGGCTGGATGGCCATCTGTCGGGGGTGCTTTGAAGGCGATTTTCCTGCTTTTTGAAGAAATGGGGTTGGACTGGATGGCCTACCCCCTTTTCTTAGGATTCTAAGAAAAGAGGGGAGAAGAAGGAAGAACTTCCTGACTGTGAGAGCTGTTCAGCAATGGAACTCTCTGCCCCAGAGTGTGGTGGAGGCTCCTTCTTTGGAGGCTTTGAAGCAGAGGCTGGATGGCCAACTGTCAGGGTGCTTTGAAGGTGATTTTCCTGCTTCTTGAAGGAATGTGGTTGGACTGGATGGCCTACCCCATTTCCTTAGGATTCTAAGAAAAGAGGGGAGAAGAGAATGAAAGATAGAAAAGGAGGTGCACAGTGTTTTGAAGCAAAGGAGGGAGAAAAGTTGAGAAATGGGAAATAGAAAGCCCTAGCTCATGCTTCCTAATCAAGAAATCTATCCTTTTTGCCCTAAATCTTCTCATTTCTGGTAGATTCGCATTCCAGGATCCCTTGGATCTCATTGGGGATCCTGTTCTTCTTGTCACAAACTCCTTTCTCCTTTCTCATTATTCCTAAATCCCTCACAATGCTTCCTTCAGGGGAAAGGATCCATTCTGAGGAGGCTTTGCTTCCAAAAAGCAACATGTTTTTCTCTTTATTCTTTTGTTTTTAAAAAACCTTTTATGTTGTTAGGCTTTTCTTCGTAATGTTTTTGTGGGTTGTTTTTAAATATCCTGAAATAAATACATAAAAGCACCAAAGCTAAGCCACAAGAATCCCCTCAGGGCTCTTCCTATCTCAAGGCCATCCTGAGGAGAACGAAGGGCAGCCGCCTCCTGCCTAGCCGCTGAGGGTTTCTGGGAATTGTAGTTCTGCAACAAGGCAGGGCCAATACGTTAGAGGGCCAGGGGCAAGGCCATTAAACTACCCTTCCCAAGGTCCTCTTGGGGTGGCAAGCCGTTGAGGAGGCCATTTTGTTCCCTCTTCCCAGCATAGGAAGAGGAATGTCTTGGCAGCAGGGACAAAATGGCCGCCATTCTGAAGCAGACCTTTTTCTTCCCCTGAGCAATGCTCAAGAGCTTAGCCAAATTGTTTAAACCAAGTTCGATTGCGAGCGCAGATGAGTCAGGAAAAACAGCCAACTGGGTTCAGCAAGAATATCAAAGTTTATTTTAGCAGCTGCTAGTTGACTTCCGACACAACAAGGCGTCTCTGGGGGAAGTCACCCAGCACAAAGGGTTAGGGTTTCTTTTATACATACAAAGGGGTTCGGCTTTAAGAGCCGCCCCAAAGATTAAATCATTGGTTAAGAGAGCTGTCAATATTACATTTATGTTAAGCAATTAGATCATACACTTTTAAGTTTCGTTTCCCAATAAGCAAGCTCTTTTTGGAAACATCACAAGATGCTGATGCAGCTGGAGACTCTGCAAAGTCAGCACGTCTCTTGACCGATACTTCACCCTTGCACAAAAAACTTATCTTTGGCACCAAAACCCGTCTTTGTTTCCCATATATGGTCAAGTCCATATCCGTTCTCTTTCCTACATGAAAACTCCGGCATTTAGTAAAACTAAAGCTATACCTTCTGAAGAGCCCACAGAACAAAATTGAGGGGTATTTGCCATCACAACTATTAGGTCAACTGATCTGAAAAAAATATAGGATCTGATCCTGCCTTAATTCCTCAGATGAAAGAAAGAAGCCTCCAGGCCCCACAAAACCAATTCCATAAAATGTTGTGCCTATTTCTAGCAGAGGGCAGAAGTGGATCTATACTACAAATAATAATAATAATAATAATAATAATAATAATAATAGTCCCCATTTTAGCTTTATCCTGATATTCCCAACAAACGAGGTGTTCCTTCATAGAGATCTTTCCAAAATGGCCGCCATTCCTCAGAAGAAAGAAAGAAGCCTCCAAGCCTCACAAAACCATATGGAACGAAAGCATTCAATTCCGTAAAAAGTTCTGCCTATTTCTAGCAGAAGGCAGAAGTGGATCTATACTACAAATAATAATAATAATAATAATAATAATAATAATAATAATAATAATAATAGTCCCCATTTTAGCTTTATCCTGACATTCCCAACAAACGAGGTGTTCCTTCATAGAGATATTTCCAAAATGGCTTCCATTCCTCAGAAGAAAGAAAGAAGCCTCCAGGCCTCACAAAACTGTATGGAAAGAAGCCATTCGATTCCATAAGAAGTTCAGTCTATTCTTACCAGAAGGCAGAAGTAAATCTATATATTACAAATACATAAATAATAATAACCCCCATTTTAGCTTTATCCTGACATTTCCAACATATACAAGATGTCCCCTCATATAGATGTTCCCAAAATGGCTGCCGTTCCTCAGAAGAAATAAGCCTCTAGGCCTCACTAAACCATATGGAAACAAGTCATCCAATTCCATAAGAAGTTCACTTTGGTTAGACCACACTTGGAATATTGTGTCCAATTCTGGGCACCACAATTCAAGAGAGATGTTGACAAGCTGGAATGTGTCCAGAGGAGAGCAACTAAAATGATCAAGGGTCTGGAGAACAAGCCCTATGAGGAGCGGCTTAAAGAGCTGGGCATGTTTAGCCTGAAGAAGAGAAGGCTGAGAGGAGATGATAGCCATGTATAAATATGTGAGAGGAAGCCACAGGGAGGAGGAGGGAGCAAGCTTCCTTTCTGCTTCCTTGGAGACTAGGACGCAATGGAGGAATGGCTTCAAACTACAAGAGAGGAGATTCCATCTGAACATGAGGAAGAACTTCCTGACTGTGAGAGCCGTTCAGCAGTGGAACTCTCTGCCCCGGAGTGTGGTGGAGGCTCCTTCTTTGGAAGCTTTTAAACAGAGGCTGGATGGCCATCTGTCGGGGGTGCTTTGAATGCAATATTCCTGCTTCTTGGCAGAATGGGGTTGGACTGGATGATGGCCCAGGAGGTCTCTTCCAACTCTTTGATTCTATGATTATATGATTCTGTCTATTTTTACCAGAAGGCAGAAGTAAATCTATATATTACAAATAAACAAATAATCCCCATTTTAGCTTTATCCTGACATTCCCAACAAGCAAGAGGTGTCCCTTCATAGAGATGTTCCCAAAATGGCCGCTGTTCCTCAGAAGAAAGAAGCCTCCAGGCCTCACAAAACCATATGGAAACAAGCCATTTATCCATAAGAAGTTCTGCCTATTATTACCGGAAGGAAGAAATAAATCTATATATTACTAATACATAAATAATAATCCCAATTTTAGCTTTATCCTGGCATTCCCAACAAATGAGGTGTTCCTTCATAGAGATGTCCCCAAAATGGCCGCCATTCCTCAGAAGGAAGAAGCCTCCAGGTCTCACAAAACAGTATGGAAACAAGCCATTCACTTCCATAAGAAGTTCTGTCTATTCTTACTGAAAGGAAGAAGTAAACCTATATTACAAATAAATAATTAATAATAATAACAACCCCATTCTAGCTTTATCTTGACATTCCCAACAAACAAGAGGTGTTTCTTCATAGAGATATTTCCAAAATGGCTGCCATTCCTCAGAAGAAAGAAAGAAGCCTCCAGGCCTCACAAAACCATATGGAAAGAAGCTATTTATCCATAAGAAGTTGTGCCTATTCTACACAAAAGGGTAGAAGTAAATCTATATATTACAAATAAATAAACAATGCCCACATTTATCCTGACATTCCCAACAAAGACATTCCCTCTCACATTTTAGACAATTTCTCAAGATGGCATCTGAGTGTTATCTTATATCAGTTCTCTCTCAGGTTTAAATAAATTTCAGCCTTTTGACCCACATCAGGAAGCAAAAGGGCCATTATTATTATTATTATTATTATTATTATTATTATTATTATTATTATTATTATTATCTCCGCCATTTTGGAATTTCGGCTGAAGTTCGGGATGCCTAACTTCTTTGGCGGCTGCAAGAGAGGCCCAAAAGACTCTCGAATGCATTATTCTTGCTTGAGTTTTGATGGCCTTGATTGACATCCATCCTTTGCGTGGCACATTTATTGTTGTTGTTGTTGTTGTTGTTGTTGTTAATACCCACTTTCCTGTCCTAAAGCAACTCTCCAAGGCATTTCAGATACAATTCCAATGGGAGTTTTGGGTCACCTGAACCTGTGAAGGACACATAAAACATCAGAGGGATTTTATATGGTTATTATTACTATTATTGTCATCTGGGAGTTTTAGTTGCTGGGATTTATAGTTTGCTTACAAACAAAGAGCATTCTGAACTCCACCAGTGATGGAATTGCACCAAACGTTGCACACAGGACTCCCATGACCAACAGAAAACACTAGAAGGGTTTGACCTTGAGTTTGGGAGTTGTAGTTCCACATGACCAACAGAAAATACTGGAAGGGTGGCATTGACCTTGAGTTTGGGAGTTGTAGTTCACCTACATCCAGAGATCACTGTGGACTCAAACAATGATGGATCTGGACCACACTCTACAAGAATACTCAATATGCCCAAATGTGAACACTGGTGGAGTTTGGGGGAAATAGAATCTTGACATTTGGAAGTTGTAGTTGCTGGGATTTATAGTTTGCTTACAAACAAAGAGCATTCTGAACTCCACCAATGATGGAATTGCACCAAACGTTGCACACAGGACTCCCATGACCAACAGAAAACACTAGAAGGGTTTGACCTTGAGTTTGGGAGTTGTAGTTCACCTACATCCAGAGATCGCTGTGGACTCAAACAATGATGGATCTGGACCAAACTCTACAAGAATACTCAATATGCCCAAATGTGAAGACTGGAGGAGTTTGGGGAAAATAGAATCTTGATATTTGGAAGTTGTGTTGTTGTTCATTCGTTCAGTCGTCTCCGACTCTTCGTGACCTCATGGACCAGCCCACGCCAGAGCTCCCTGTCGGCCGTTACCACCCCCAGCTCCCTCAAGGTCAGTCCAGTCACTTCAAGGATGCCATCCATCCATCTTGCCCTTGGTCGGCCCCTCTTCCTTTTGCCTTCCACTTTCCCCAGCATCATTCCCTTCTCTAGGCTTTCCTGTCTCCTCATGATGTGGCCAAAGGACTTCAACTTTGTCTCTAGTATCTTTCCCTCCAGTGAGCAGTCGGGCTTTCTTTCCTGGAGGATGGACTGGTTGGATCTTCTCGCAGTCCAAGGCACTCTCAGCACTTTCCTCCAACACCACAGCTCAAAAGCATCTCTCTTCCTTCGCTCAGCCTTCCCGAAGGTCCAGCTCTCACATCCGTAGGTGACTACAGGGAAGACCATGGCTTGGACTAGGCAATGGATCTTGGTTGCCAGTCTGATGTCTCTACTCTTCACTATTTTATCGAGACTGGACATTGCTCTCCTCCCAAGAAGTAAGCGTCTTCTGATTTCCTGGCCACAGTCTGCATCTGCAGTAATCTTTGCACCTAGAAATACAAAGTCTGTCACGGCCTCCACGGTTTCTCCCTCTATTTTCCAGTTGTCAATCATTCTTGTTGCCATAATTTTGGTTTTTTTGACGTTTAGCTGCAACCCGGCTTTTGCGCTTTCTTCTTTCACCTTGATTAGAAGGCTCCTCAGCTCCTCCTCGCTTTCGGCCATCAGAGTGGTGTCATCTGCATATCTGAGGTTGTTAATGTTTCTTCCAGCAATTTTCACCCCAGCTTGCCATTCATCAAGCCCCGCACATCGCATGATGTGTTCTGCATACAAGTGAAAAAGGTTGGGTGAGAGTATGCAGCCTTGCCGTACGCCTTTCCCAATCTTGAACCAGTCTGTTTTTTTCTGTGGTCAGTTCTGACTGTTGCTACTTGGTCCTTGTACAGATTCCTCAGGAGAGAGACAAGGTGGCTTGGGATGCCCATCCCACTAAGAACTTGCCACAATTTATTATGATCCACACAGTCAAAGGCTTTAGAATAGTCAATGAAGCAGAAGTAGATGTTTTTCTGAAACTCACTGCCTTTCTCCATTATCCAGCGGATATTGGCAATTTGGTCTCTCGTTCCTCTACCTTTTGGAAGTTGTAGTTGCTGGGATTTATAGTTCATCTACAATCACAGAGCATTCTGAACCCCACCAACGATAGAATTGGGCCAGACCTCCCACACAGAACCCCCATGTGGGCCACAGCAACGCGTGGCAGGGGACAGCTAGTGTTTATATTATTATTACTATATTATTTTACTGACATCATAAAAATAATAGTAATATCGGGTTGTTGTTGGTTTTTTCAGGCTATATGGCCATGGTCTAGAGGCATTCTCTCCTGACGTTTCGCCTGCATCTATGGCAAGCATCCTCAGAGGTAGTGAGGTCTGTTGGAACTGAGGAAAAAGGGTTTATATATCTGTGGAATGATCAGGGTGGGACAAAGGACTCTTGTCTGCTGGAGCTATGTGTGAATGTTTCAACTGACCACCTTAATTACATTATTATTATTATTATTATTATTATTATTATTATTATTAACTTTATTTATACCCCGCAAAATCTCCCGAAGGACTCGATGCAGCTTACAAAGGCCAAGGCCGCCGACAACAACAAAATACAAATATCACAGTAAAACCCATAAACAAATAATAAACGTCAAGCAAAACAATAAAACACTAAAAACAATGACATCATGGCCTGACAGTGCCTGGAGCAAACTTTTGTTGAGAGGTGATTAGATGTCCTTGTTTGTTTCCTCTGTTGTTGTGCTGTTGTAATTTTAGATTTTTTTTAATACTGTTAGCCAGATTTTGTTCATTTTCATGGTTTCCTCCTTTCTGTAATAGTAATATCATTATTATTATATGACTGTATGTATATATGTATGTGTGTGTGTATATATTATTATTATTATTATTATTATTATTATTATTATTATTATTATTATTTAAACTTCTATGCGGCCACTCCCCTGGGGCTCGGAGCAGCTTACAAGAATGGCTAAAATCGAACAAAATTTAAAGCAATTTAAAACAATTTAATAACAGCAATATCAAAAATCAAAGGCCTGTCGAAACTGGTATGTCTTCCATGCCCTGCGGAAAGCTGGTAAGTCCCGCAAGGCACGGACTTCAGGTGGCAGAGTGTTCCAGAGTGATGGTGCCACTGCTGTGAAGGCTCTGCGTCTGGTTGCTGTTAGGCGCAAGGTCTTGACACTGGGAATGTCCAACAGATCTTGGTCCTCAGAACGGAGGGATCTCTGGGGTTGGGAGGGGGTGAGGCGGTCCCTCAGGTACATCGGCCCCAGACCATGCAAGGCCTTCAAGGTGAGTCCCATCCCTTTGAAAGTGATCCGGTGCTCAATGGGTAACCAATGCAGCTGCAGAAGATTGGGGTGATGTGGCATCTCATCGGAGTTTCCGCAAGAAGCCGAGCAGCTGCGTTTTGTACCAACTTGAGTTTCCGGATCACTGACAGAGGGAGGCCAATGTAGAGGGCGTTACAGTAGTCCAGTCTGGAGATGACCGTGGCCTGGATCACCATAGCCAGGTCGTCCCTGGACAGGGCGGAGGCCAGCTGTCTAGCCTGCCGCAGGGGAAAGAAGGCGGTTCTGCTCACGGTGGCGGGAGACCTGGGCCTCCATCGTCAGCAGAGGGTCCAAAAGGACTCCCAGACTCTTGACCAACGATGACTGGCGTAGCGCCTTGCCATCCAGGGTAGGCAGCTGGATGTCCCCACTGCCCGGTCGACCCAGCCATAGGATCTCCGTCTTTTCTGGATTCATCCTCAACCTGCTGGCACGCAGCCATCCAGTCACAGCCTCGAGGCACTGATGGAAACAATCAGGTACAGAGTCTGGCCGGCCTTCCATCTTCAGCACCAGCTGAGTGTCATCGGCGTACTGGTCACACTCCAGCCCAAAACCTTGAACCAGCTGCGCAAGTGGTCGCATATAGATGTTAAACACCAGAGGGGAGAGAATGGCCCCCTGAGGAACCCCACAAGATAGAGGGGTTATAATTATTATTACCCTGTTTCCTATCTTAAATGAGACTCAAATCATTAATATAGCTATCCAAATCATTATTGAGACATTTCAGGTACAAATGCAGTGGGAGTTTTGGCTCACCTGAACCTCTGAATGGAACATAAAACATCCAGCTAATAGTAGCAATGCCTAGCCCACACTGGATTTGTTTGCTTTCAAGGAGGTCATGGGGGACTTTGTCAAAGGAAGGCCTTCCTGAAATCAAGATATACTACATCCACAGCGTTCCCTGCATCTACCATGCTTCTAACTCTATTGGAAAAAGAGTTCAGATGAGCATGACTTGTTTTCCATGCTGACTCTGACTGATCCCAGCCTTCCTTTCTAAGTGATTGCAGGCTGCTTCCTTCATGATCTGCCCCAGAATCTTTCCTGGTCTTGATCTCAGGCTGGCTGGACATTGGTCATTGTTTAATTGTTAAACAATGACCAATGTCCAGCCTCATATTTTCCCTTCTTGAAGATAGAGACTAGCTGTGAACTACCAGCATGCATCCCTTAAAACAAACTGAGAAAGCCAGTGTAGGAAGTGGTGCCACGGTGCTTCATTATTCATGACTATTCGTAGCTTAAAGCTTTTAAATCAATCCAATTGGTTACGTTTGTATTGTCGTTTGGTATAAGGCTTTACACGAAGCTGAGGTATGCCTTCACTTAAAACTTTTGTACAGGAAAGAAGTGAGCTGATGCTTCTGATGATGATTGTCTCAATCATCCAGAAAGAAGAAGCAGATTTTTCTACACGTGGGACTTCAAACTGGCTGTCCACTTATGGCAACTCCATGAATTCTGTAGGGTTTGAATATTCAGAGGTGGTTTCCCTCACACCTACGATTCTTCAGACGTCTCTTTTGGGTTTGGGGAAGAGTCTGGGGGATTCTGAGAGCAGCAGTCCAAAAAGGCTCCTTTCAACAAAAGTTGGAAGCTCTAGCCTGCAGCATTTGGGGAAAAGACACCAAGGCCAGATCTTGAGTATGTTGTGTCTTGTAGTCACCTGTGAACTAATGGCAATCTGATTAGAGGTTAGGGTTTTCTCAGGCAAGGAAGACTTCGGTGTTTGGCCAGTCCATTCCTTTTAAATAGAGCTTGCAGCGGGTTGTTGTAGGTTTTTTCGGGCTATATGGCCATGTTCTAGAGGCATTCTCTCCTGATGTTTTGCCTGCATCTATTGCAGGCATCCTCAAAGGTTGAGAGGTCTGTTTGAGAGGTTGAGAGCTTGCAGCGTTGGGATTTGTTACCGATCTCCCACCCAAGTCATAACCAGAGTTGACCCTGTTTAGCTTCAGGGTCTGGTATGTTTAAGCCCTTCAGTGAGTGTATCAGTGCTGTAGAATGAATGAGGCTACCAGTGGTTCTCAACCTGTGGGTCCCCAGGTGTTTTGGCCTACAACTCCCAGAAATCCCAGTCAATGTAACAACTGTTAGGATATCTGGAAGTTGAAGGCCAAAACACTTGGGGACCCACAGGTTGAGAACCACCGGGTTAGACCAATGAAGAAGGGTGGTGAGTATGAATGTTGAATGAATGGATTATGAGTGAACGTTGGGCACTGAGTATATATTAGGCATAGGCAAATTTCAGCCCTCCGGGTGTTTTGGACTCCAACTCCCACAATTCCTAACAGCTGGTAGGCTGTTAAGGCTTGTGGGAGTTGAAGTCCAAAACACCTGGAGGGAGGGCCAAAGTTGGCTCATGCCCAGGCTAGTGACTCAATGCTACAACTCATAGGATTGAGCCACTATGGTGACTCAATGCTACAATTCATAGGATTCCATACCTTTGACCGATTGGAGTTAAAAATGATGTCAAACTGCATTCATTCTTCAATATGGATGTATACAATATTGTTTCCCTTAATGCTTATTTTTTACTTCACATTTCTGGGTATTCTTCCATATCCATATTTTGAGAACATATTGGATGAGGAGGAGGAGACACATCATGAGGAGACAGGAAAGCCTAGAGAAGACAATGATGCTGGGGAAAGTGGAAGGCAAAAGGAAGAGGGGCCGACCAAGGGCAAGATGGATGGATGGCATCCTTGAAGTGACTGGACTGACCTTGAAGGAGCTGGGGGTGGTGACGGCCGACAGGGAGCTCTGGCGTGGACTGGTCCATGAGGTCATGAAGAGTCGGAGACGACTGAACGAATGAACAACAACATTGGATGAATTCCCCTTGTACAGATCGTGGCTGGAAGTCATCCCCTTCTTTGTCTTCTTTGTAGTATTTCTTACCTACTGGGTTTCTATGCTATGCGTGCCTTTTGAGATTTTCTCGTGGTTTGTTTTTAGTATGTTTTATTAATATTAATACAAAGGAGAGTAATGATTTGAGTGGCTATAGGTGGTGATGATGGTCCTGCTCCAGATATTTTCAGACTGCAACACCGATTGCTCTGGCCAGTATAGGCAATGAGTCCCCATAGGGAGATAGGACAGGATATAAATAATAATAATAATAATAATAATAATAATAATAATTATTATTATTATTATTATTATTATTATCAGGAATGATAATACATGGCTACCAGCCTCCTCCCAGTAGACTCAAATCAAGGAAAAGCTTTATGAGAACTACCACTCCCCAGCAATAGCAAGGGTCTCCCTCTGGGCAGCTAAACCTGGAAATCTCAACTGGATGCCCCCCCATGAGGGGGTCTTCTTCCAGGGGCAAACCAAGAATGGGCAACTTGGAAGTCCCTGAACAGACTCAGAAGTGGAGTGGGCAGATCAAAAGACAACCTGGCAAAATGGCACTACCTAAAAGAATCCAACACCTTGTGTGACTGTGGAACAGAACAGATAACTCTGCATCTGTATGCTTGTCCACTATGCCCTACCTCATGTACAGAGGAGGAATTGTTGGAGGCTACAGACAATGCCATTGCTGTTGCCCGTTTTTGGTCAAAAGATGTTTAGCCGCCTGCGCTCCTTCTATTTTTATCAGATTTATACTAATTTATGATACGAAATAAATAAATAAATCAGGAATGATGGGAGTTGCAGTCCAGTAATACAGGTAGCCTCCAAGTTATGAACAAGATAGGTTCTGTAGGTTCGTTTTCCAGGTGAATTTGTATGTAAGTTGGAACAGATACATTTTTAAGGGCAATTCCAGCTAAAAATATATATTTCTTAGATTTGGATTGCACAGGCAAAGGTCAATATCCCTGTGGTGTTTTGTTTTGCTGTCTGTGTCCCTCTTCAGAAGATCCCCTCTCTCTGTCCCTGTGAGAAGTGGAGTTTGAGAAATTTGGCTTGTTGTCGAAACAAGGATTGGTGATAAAGCTTCAGTGGAGACCCCTTTCCCCCCTGATAATGACACTTCCTTGAATGGATTTCTCTTCCTGTTGTCTCAGCCCCGTTCATTTGTGTTGATGTATAATGTAGATTTCAAAGTGTGTTTGTATGTTTAAAAATGCAACGCTATGTGCTGATTGTAATTCCTGTGTGGAAAGTGTTAACTGAACCATGAAGGGAATTGGCATTCCTAGAGAGGTCATAAATCTTTGTGCAGAGAGCAATGGACACAGCGTAGTGCGTTGTATGTCATACGTCACTCTGGAATGCAGGAGGTGTGGACTAATGCTGATAGCAGCGTGTTCTGTGTTCGTGATGTAGCTGTCGAATGGAGAGGAAGCCGTTTTACGATGTGTTTAACTTCTAATGTAAATAGTTGTACAATAAATTAGTTTATAGTCTAAGCTGGGGACTGCCTGTGTTCTAAGGCCTTTTCGAGAAGGAAACCTTGAGCCCCACCAAGGCAACACACCCCAACGTGCAAGCAAGGCCCAGGGATGCCCCACACGGTTGTGACACCAAGCGTATATTATTTATTGAAAGACCAACTCCATGACAAGGCAGTGAGGAGGGAGGGGGCCTTTGGAGCCCGGGGTTTGTACAGGTCACTGCTCCGCTTGGTTTCGGACGTTAGGGATAAATATTGTCGTTTTACATAACACGGACAGCAGTGAGCGTCGCTATTCGGTCAGCTAGTACTGAGTGGAGACAGGCAAGCAAAGGGGGTTCACCAGGCACAGCAATGGGGCTTATGGGGTGGGGATGGGGGGCGAGGGGAAATGGAAGGGAGAGGGAGACATGGGGGAAAAGGGGAAGCCGACCAAGAGGACAGGAAGCCCGAGCCAGGCCACGTCTCCAAGATTGCCTTCGGTTCACAAAGGATGTGAACGGCTCTCTCTGGTGCCACCGCAGGTTCAGACACAAGGGTGCGATAGTATGAGGGTGACCCATGGTTGCCGGACAGAAGAGACCCCCCCCCCAAAACCCTCCCAAGAACCTATACATCAGAGGAGAAAGGGGTTCCCCCCTTTGCCTTCCCCATCCTCCCCAGAAAGAAAGACAAACAGGCCCTCTGCCCCCATGCAGCATGCAGGGTCCTGCCTCGGACCGCTTCCTTCCCTCCCCTAAACCCAGGCAAGGCATGGAATTGCAAAGATGGAAGCCATTGTGTGTCTTTGTGTGTGTATGTGTGTGTGTTTTGTGTACGGAGAGAGGAAGGGAGAAATGCAAAGAGACACAAACATCTTACTCCAACCTGCCCTGCAAGGTATCAAGTTCTTTACAACTTGCGATGATGTCAAAGGCAGGGACGGGAACAGAACCCAAAGACTGGGGTGGCCATGCCCCTCAATCCCCCCACAAGGAAGGGATGCAATGGGGTGGGGGTGATGGGTGTTGTTGCTCCCCCTCCACTTACAAGAGGACCTTTCCAGAAGAGGGGACTAGGCAGACCTTCATCATCATGCCCCAAGCCTTCCTCCCAGCCCCGAAAAGGGACGCCATGCAAAGGCTGGAGCTCTCCGGAAAAGCAGCAAACTCCCTGGCCCCTCTTTCTGTAGATCCTCTGTTCTTTCTCTGGGTCGCACCCCCCTCCCTGCTCTGCTCATGGGTCTCCTTCCAAAAGGAAAGGCCTCCCAAGAGGAGCATGGCCTCCTCCTACTCTCCTGGCCAAAGTGGGGACATAGGGAAGGGAAGAGGGATGGGGAGGAAAAGGGGGAAAGGGGGCAAAGGGGCCAGTTGCACTGCCAGGGGCCCAGCAGCGGTGCCTTTTCTCTCTCCCCGTCCGGGGCGCCTTCCGTGACAGGGATCGGGGTCAGGATGGCGGCATGGTGTAGTGGTGAGCCTGGCAAGGGCATGGGAGGAGGGTTCAGAGTCTCTGGATGGGTTGCGGAAGCAGGAGGCACGGCAGCTCACTCCCTCCTACTCCAGGTAAATGTCTTCTGTGGGGCAAGCAAACTCCAGGTGCTCTTGGTAGTATTCCTGAAAGGCGCGGCTGGAAGAGAAAGGAAGGGAAAGGTCAGCACAGAGCTTAAATCTAGACATAGTTTTCTAAGATCTACAGAGACACTCGCTGGAACACCTCAGCAAGCAAGAGTCCAAAAGTGGCAGGCTCAAACCCAGCACCTCAACCAATGGCTGATACCAAATGAGAGACTCCCTCCTGGGCACACAGAAGACTGGGCGACTTGGAAGGCGCTGAACAGACTGCGCTCTGGCACCACGAGATGCAGAGCCAACCTTCAGAAATGGGGCTACAAAGTGGAATCCACGACATGCTAGTGTGGAGAAGAGCAAACCACTGACCACCTGCTGCAATGCAACCTGAGCCCTGCCACATGCACAATGGAGGACCTTCTTGCGGCAACACCAGAGGCACTCCAAGTGGCCAGATACTGGTCAAAGGACATTTAACCAGCTACCAAACTCACAAGTTGTGTATTTTTCTGTTTGTTTGCTTTGTTCTGTTAGACTGGTTGTTCTGACACGACAAATAATAAAGCACAGAGCCTCCCAAGACCATCCAGTCCATCCCCTTGCTATGTCAGAAGGCACTCTGGACAAGTGCACATCCAGCCTCTGCTTAAGATCGTCCAGAGAAGGAAACTCCACCAAAACCCCAGGCAAGTGCTGGTGTTGACCTATAAATCCCTAAACGACTCCGGCCCAGTTTACCTGTCCGAACGGATTCTCCCCTATGAACCATCAAAGTTGTTAAGATCTTCTGGAGGGGCCCTGCTCTCGGTCCCACCACCCTCGCAATCGCGTCTGGTGGGGACGAGGGACAGGGCCTTCTCGGTGGTGGCCCCTCGGCTCTGGAACTCTCTCCCACTGGAGATTAGAACTTCCCCTTCTCTCCTGACTTTTAGAAAGCTGGTGAAAACTTGGCTTTCGAATATAGCATTTGATGAGTGAGTCAATAACTCTTGACCACACGAACGAGTGGTGTTGAATTGTGATTTCATTCTGACGACTTGGCCTTATGTAATTATATGATTGTATTTTAATGTATTTTATGGATTAGTGTATTATGAAGTGTGATTTTTTTTTATACTATTGTTTATGAATCTCTTGTTGTGAACCGGCCTGGTCCATTGCGACCTGGTCTTTAGAGTAGCAGCAAACAAGCCATTCTCCTCCTCCTCCTCCTCCTCCTCCTCAGTGGGACATCCTTCCAAAATATTTACACATGGCTTTCATGTCCCCTTCTCTTCTCCAGGCTAAACACCCCCAGCAGTCATGACAAGAGGCGTATTGCACTATTATCTCCCCAACATGGACACCGCCTCAAATGACTCACCCAACACACTCTGCGACATGCCGCATGGACTCCTGGGAGACGAAGACATGGCAGGCAAAGCGGCTCAGCACGGGGTGCTTGGTGATGAAACCAAAGTAGCTGCAAGGGAAGAGGGCCAGGAGTTACAATGGGGGCACAGTGGTGTCACACCCTCTGGCTGCTCTAATGCCAGACTCTGACCCAGACTGATCCTGGCCCTGACCCAGACCCTCATTAAGACCCTGACAGAGACCCTGGCCCTGATCTAGACTCTGACCTTGATCCAGGCCCAGACCTTGACCCAGAACCTGATCCAGACCCCAGTCCTAATCCAGACTCTGACCCAGACTCTGATCAAAACCCTGACCTTGATCCAAACACTAACAGATCCTGATCCAAATACTGATCCAGACCCTGAACTTGATTCAGGCCCTAACTTGGACACTGGACCTGACCCAGATCCTGATCCTAACCAGACTCTGACCCAGATCCAGACCCAGGTCCTGACCTTGACCCTGACCCAGATCCTGATCCAGACTGACCATGACCCTGATCTAGATCCTGACCCAGAATCTAAGCCAGACTTACCCTGATCCATACCTAGACCTTGACCCAGACCATGTCCCTGACCCAAACCCAGCTGTGTGCCTGACTGATCAGTATCATGGTCCTCTATTTTTTGGGAGGACCACACATGACTTCTAGTACATGAGGCAGTGTGTTTCTGTGGGCTAGCAGCTGAGATAGAGCTGCCCTATGACTCTACTGGAGAGACAATTGGAAGGCCAATGTGGGAACATCAGCTGGAAAAGGACTGGGGACACACCTCAAGGTTATTCATGCATATGACTGGCACGTAAGTAGCTAGGCAGTAGCTCCATGCACTGAATCTAAAAAGTACACACTTGCCCTTTATGAACACAACTGGATAGTGACTAGGTCAACTCCCCTTGATTTTGGAAGAAGGACCTTGTTTCGTTCCGTTGCTCCAGAGCTGCAGCAAGACCTAGGGTGCATCCACACTGTGAAATGTTTGCAGTTTGACACCACTGTAACTGCCTTGGCTCAAAGCTATGGAATCCTAGGATACGCAGTTTGAGACTTTCAACTATTTGGCCATATAATGCTGGTGCTGCAACACACTACAAGTCCCAGGGTTCCACGGCACTGAGCCATGATTGTCAGGGTGGGGTCAAATCGCCTTCCTTCCACAGGAGGCACAAGATAGGTCTATGGGCGAAGCGGCTGGACGCCTTGGCCAAGGCCCGGCCAAAGAAGGGGTGGCCATGGGGCCTGCTTACCAGCTGTTCCGGGGATGACAGCCACAGAAGGAGATGTTCTTCATCTGGAAGAAATGGCTGCAGCGATCAAACTGGAAAGAGAGGCAGAAGAGTAAATACTTGTCACCCGTGCGGGCCCCTCTTGCCTCCCCAATCCCATCATCCCCAGCAAGGCCATCTACTGTCTAAACAAACAGAAGAGATATCTCAGAGGCCTTTCCTCCTGGCCCAGTCACCCCCTGCCCTCCTCATAAGCCCCTCACCTCTTCGTCCCGGCTGTATTCGTTCACTGTCAGGACAAGCTTGATGCCCTGCAAGCTGATTTCCAGGTCGCAGGTGGCTGGGGGTCGCAGGTGGACTGTTAACTTACGTGTGGTAGCAATCTGCAAGGGACAGAAGGCATGGAGTGGGCAACAGAGGGCAGCAGAATTCAGGGGTGGGTGTGAGGGCTTTTGTGGAGCAGAGCTAAGTCTGTTCATAGAACCCTAGAGTTGGAGGAGACCCCAAAAGCCATCTAGTTCTGCTCTGTTTTGCCAACAGGAAAGAAAGGTCAGTATAGGATCCTAGCATTGGAAGAGACCCCTGAAGGACATCTAGTCCATTCTCTTGCAATGCAAGACGGAACAATCAAAGCACCTCCAAAAGATGGCCATCCAGCCTCTGCTTAAAGCCTTCAGAGAAGGTTCCCTACACTCAGTGAGAAGTAATTTTCCCAAGCTCTGGGCAAAAGGCCCTACCCAAAGCAGACCTATCCAAACTGTGGGTCATGGGTAGAGCCAGCACAGCATACTATGGGGCAGCCACCCCCTTTCAAAAGCATTTTTGAGGGAAAGAAGCATCTATAGGAGGTTGTGACTCCCTTCCAGGCCTCACCTTCTGCATGGCTGCACACAAGATGCCGTTGCCCTGGTGGTAAGGGACCTCCACAGAGCCCAGGAACTGGACGTTGAAGCGCTCCATCCAGCACGGATTCCTCTTCAAGCCTGGAAAGAACCATAAGGTCACAGGGATGGAGGGAAGCCTCCTAGAAGGCTGTGGACCTTCTTGCCTCAGCTGCAGCAGCTGCCCAACCCCGTTCCTTTGTCCATACCTGTGACCTCCTTGGCTGGGCTGACCACCTCGTGTGCATAGAAGGCTGGGAAGATGCCGCGCTCCCCGGTGCGCATGTTGTAGCCCCGGTACCAGTAGTCATCCTCCTCCAGCTCCACCAGGATGGGGTCGTCCACATCCAGCTCCAGCTCATCTTCATGGCGAGGGATGAACCTGGAATAATCAGAGAGGAATCTCAAGAGTTGGAAGGAAACTCCAAAGGCCATCCAGTACAAACCTGTTCTGCCACGAAGGAAGGAAAGAAGGAAGGAAGGAAGGAAGGAAGGAAGGAAGGAAGGAAGGAAGGAAGGAAGGAAGGAAGGAAGGCACTCTCCAAGCCCTTCCAACAGACATCCATCCGGCCTCAGTTTACAAACTTCCAGAGAAGGAGATGCCACCTTTTGATGGAAAAGGAGAGAGGAGCTGCACACAATTCACATACATATATATTTAATTAAATTACAATTTAAGGTGGCTTAATTTCATTTGCAAATTTTTGAAAAGTCAGCCCTTATCCCCAAACAGTTATTTGGGAGCAAAGAGCTGACTAGGGAAAAACTAAAACCCTGTAATATCCCCGTTTTTCTCTGAAGTCCCTCTCAAAGTGTCAACAGGAAGTGATTCAAGTCCCCATTCTGGGAAGGACTGGAGAGAAAGACAGGTATTGGGGTGGCTGCTTGCGGGGTGTGGGACAGGGAAACGGGTGACAATCCCCAGGCAATGGCTTATCTCAATAGATCTAATATATTTGGAACAGCTGTAGCTTCCCTCCCTCTGCCTTCTTCCTCCTCACCTGAAAACGGCTCGGTGGGTCTGTTCCCTTTCCTCTCCGTTCACCATGCAAGAAAAGAGGCCAAAGGATTCTGTACCTAATTTTGGGGGAGAGAATAAAAGAAAACGTCACTCCATTGATCTCCCACCTACTCCCCAAGTGTTGAACACAAGGCTGCTTACAGTATAAGAGATCATAGAATCATACAAACATAGATAGAGTCTGTTCACACATTTGCCGTGGTTGAGGGAACCCTTCTCTAGGAATCTAGAACCTTGACTGGAGGACCTAGACGGATCAGCCATGTATGTTGCTCATAATTGTGCTGGAAAAGCTAGAGATTCTTCTAGATCAGAGTTGTGCCAGAGGACTCAGATCCTTAAGAGAACACATCCAGTAGAATCTCTAGCTTTTCCAGCACAATTATGGGCAACCCCAAGGTCCAGCATATCTATGGTCAATGGCTCTGTGACCACCGAGTCTTACTGGAGGACATAGAGAGATAACTGAGGAGGCCAGATCTGTGGTTTCTTATGACGAAGAGCCAATGGAGAACCTCAACCCCAGACAAGGATTGTGGAAGGCAGCAGTAGAGCAAGGGGTCCCCTCATCCATGGACCCTTTTAATCAATGGGTTGTGTCAATAACACCCACACCCACCCTCAAAGAGAGATAACTAAGGAGGCCAGATCTGTGGTTTCTTATGATGAAGAGCCAATGAAGACCCTCAACCCCAGACAAGGAAGCAATCAGTAATGGTGGCACACACTGATTGTGGAAGGCAGCGGTAGAGCAAGGGTCCCCCTCGTCCATGGGCCCTTGTAATCAATGGGTTGAGTCAATAACACCCACCCCCACCCTAAAAATACTAGTGGCAAGTTGTGAAAAGAAAGGCTACTCACTGGAGGATCGGGAGGTGCTGTTGACAAAGACGTTGAGGAACTTCTTGGAGAAATGGAGGTCTGCCTCGGGGGAGGAATCCTCAGAGGAAGAAGAGGAGGATCCCCGGCCGTCGGGGGCCACCCCCAGCCCCTCCCCAAAGTCACTGGCCCCATCCTCCAGGTCGCCGGCCTCGCAGGCCCTCAGCAGCTCACTGTCATCGTCGCTCAGGACGGAGGTGCAGCGCTTGAGGCTGACCAGCTCCAGCTGGGTATTCTCATCCACGACCAGGGTGTACTTGATGGAGTCATAGGCCAAGGAGTCATCCAGGACTACAGCTGGTGGAGGCAGGGGGAGTCCTTCTGAGAATGGGGAGTCCTTCAGGCTGCCTAGGTGAGGTACCTCCTCATCTTCCTCTTCCTCAGGGGAGTAGGCCAAGCTGAAGCAGCGATTGGTCCTGGCCGTGGAGACATCCAGCCCCTCACTGCGCTCTAATCGGACGTCATCAATCAGGTCGCCATCACCCAGGAGGCTAGAAAAGGGGTCCCCACCAATTTCCCCACAGTCCTCTGTCTTGCTAGGGCCAGTTCTCCGGCCCGTGTTTGCACAGCAGCCCGAGAGCGGCCGCCCAGGGAAGACGGGTGTGATGGTGTCGTTGGTGGGGTTGCTCAGGAACAGGTAGGCTGGGGGTCGGTCGCCAGAGAGCGGTTCCTTCTCAGCAGAATTGGCCCTTGCCTTGGGCTCTGGGACCTTCTCCTCTTCAGCGCCTTGGAGGGAGCAACGGAGGGTCTCCATGTCCACCAGCTCGATGCTCTTCTGTGGGCAAGGCTCGCTCTCTGCCAGAGCCTCAGTGGGGATCTCAGGCTCCAGGTCAGAGGCTGGGGAGATGGTGTCAGCGATGGAGTGTGCCACAGGGAAGCACTCATCCGCACACTTGATGGGGTAGGAGCCTTCCGAGATCATCTTGTTAACCAGGTTGCTGAGGAGCCACGGCGAATCCGAGTCCTCACTCAGGTCCGGCTCTGACTCAGAGTCTGAGTCGGAATCATATTCGGTGTTTGCTTCTTCTTCCTCGTCGTCTCCTTCTGGCAAGAGCTTTGGCCCCACTGGCAGGTAGAAGGATCTCCTCAGGCTTTCCAGGCTATGATCAGGGTTGATCTCCAGCTCCAGGTGAGTTGAGAGGGAGATGTCAGTCTGGTCAACGGGGGCAGAGGGGTCCTCGTCAAACTCCTCAATCTTGAGCCCAGCCAGGCTGTCCCTCCGGACCATGATCTGGTCAGCAGGTTGCTCAGTGCCCTCCTGGTCTTTGCGCCCGGCGTCTAGCAGGAGGGCATCCTTCAGGCCCAGCACGCCTTGGGTGTCCAGCTCGCCCTCCAGCTCGCCCTCTGACCCCGGAGAGCTGGCCTCCTCGATGGAGTTTGTCAGGTGCGAGGAGCGGCCACTGCTGCTGCTGTCACTGCTGAGGTCCAGCTCTGTCTCCGAGATGCTGGAGATCATGTTGCTGGCCATGCGGTTGCCACCACAGGCAAAGGCGGCCTCGATCTCGCCCTCCACGTCTGAGTCGGAGCCCGGGGAGCTGAGGTCTTCACCAAGCCGGCCACATGGAGGGAAGGACTTGGAGTTCCGGCTGGTGAGGTCCGCCTCAATGCCAGGGTCCGAAGATGGGGATGTTGTGTCTGAAGAGGCGGAGGGCAGCCCCCGGCTCCTGGGGCTGACCTCTCCTTCGGAGCTGAGCGGCTCTCTTGTCACCTCTCCATTCGGATGACCTTCAGATCCGGCATCTTGATGGCCCTTTGTTGACTCATCTTTGGAGAGCGGGGTACCACCACCGTCAGTGCGGGGAACAGGAGGTCCATGCCCTGGCTCCCTAACAGCAGAAGTGACAGGGCTTCCGGCTCCTTTCTCCCTCTCCTTGCATGTCACCGCATCCCTCTGGAACCTTGCGCAGTAGCTGTCGGTGGCCGGCGACCGGCGGGGGCTGGCATGTGGGGGCTGGGGCTCCTGTGGGGCAACCTCTGTGGGCCCTGGGCCAGAATGGGAGACGATGTTCATGTTGTAGTCCTCCCCAGCCGGTGGAGCAGGAGGGCTGTTCCCTTCGGAGTCAAAGCGTGGCTTGCAAGGAGCGTGGCCCGAACCCGGCTGGCCTTGGCTGTCCTGGGAGTCCAGGCAGGGCCCATCTTGCAGACATGGGTGTGAGGGGGAGACACGCCCTGTGGGGAGACCAAGGGAGCATGGTTAGGCCTTGAGTTGTCCTTCCTCTCTTGCCCTTTGAAAGGGATCTGGTGTGGATGACCTCAAGCAGGGCATGCATGAAATCCCCATCCTCCCCATTCCCCTTTCCAGTGAAATCCTAGCCAAATGGCCTATATGAGGCACGGGCAAACTTTGGCTCTTCGGGTGTTTTGGACTTCAACTCCCACAATTCCTAAGAGCTGGTGTGAGAGTTGAAATCCAAAACACTGGAGGGGCACAGTTTGCCTGTCCTATACTGTACACTTTGTATTTCAGAACTGTATACTTTGCATCTAGCTTGGAAAGGAAAAGGCTGAAAGGAGACAGCTTGGGAGTGATCCTGGACTCATCGCTGAGCCTGGAACTCCAGGTTTCAGCGGTGGCCGGGAGAGCTTTTGCACAATTAAAACTTGTGCACCAGTTGCGCCCGTGCCTTGGGAAGTCAGATCTGGCCACAGTGGTCCATGCTCTTGTTACATCCCGAATAGACTACTGCAACGCACTCTATGTGGGGTTGCCCTTGAAGACGGTTTGGAAACTTCAACTTGTTCAGCAAGCGGCAGCCAGGCTGCTCGCCGGAGTGACATACAGGGAGCACACCACCCCCTGCTGTGTCAGCTCCACTGGCTGCCGGTTCAGTTCCGAGCACAATTCAAGGTGCTGGTTTTGACCTACAAAACCCTGTACAGTTCCGGTCCAGTGTATCTGTCCGAACGTATCTCCCACTACATCCCACCCCGGAATTTGATGAGGACGAGGAGCAGGGCCTTCTCAGTGGTGGCCCCTCACCTGTGGAACTCACTCCCGGGGGGAAATTAGGGCATCAACATCCCTCCTCTCCTTCAGGAGGAAGGTAAAGATGTGGTTGTGGGACCAGGCCTTTGGGCAATCTGACAACTAGATAAGGACAACCAGACGAATAGGACTGACAGGACTGACAATTGTGGAATTGGAATTTGAACTATGAGATAGCGAACGCTGACCGTCAATGAGGAGAAATTGGTTTGTATTGGTTTTATTGGTTTTATGGCTGTAATGCAACAAATTGAAATTGAATCCAGACAAGACAGAGGTACTCCTGGTCAGTCGCAAGGCCGAACAGGGCATAGGGTTACAGCCTGTGTTGGATGGGGCCGCACTCCCCCTGAAGACGCAGGTTCGCAGCTTGGGTGTGACCCTGGACTCATCGCTGAGCCTGGAACCCCAGGTTTCGGCGGTGACCAGGGGAGCATTTGCACAGCTAAAGGTTGTGCGCCAGCTGCGCCCGTACCTTGGGAAGTCTGACTTGGCCACGGTAGTCCACGCTCTGGTTACATCCCGTTTAGACTACTGCAACGCTCTCTACGTGGGGTTGCCTTTGAAGACAGCTCGGAAGCTCCAACTAGTCCAACGCTCGGCAGCCATGATTTTAACAGGAGCGGAGCGCAGGGAGCATACAACCCCCCTGTTGCGCCAACTCCACTGGCTACCGATCTGCTACCGGGCTGAATTCAAAGTGCTGGCGTTGGCCTTTAAAGCCCTAAACGGTTCCGGCCCAAGCTACCTATCTGACCGCATCTCTGCCTATGAACCCACCAGGAGTTTGAGATCTTCCGGGGAGACACTGCTCTCGATCCCGCCTGCTTCTCAAGCTCGGCTGGCGGGGACGAGAGATAGGGCCTTCTCGGTGGTGGCTCCTCGGCTGTGGAACGCCCTTCCTACGGACATTAGACTAGCACCATCTCTAATGGTATTCCGCAAAAAGGTGAAGACCTGGATGTTTGTGCAGGCGTTTGAGTAATTTAGTGCAATCTGGTAATGGAATATAGGAATGGAACAATGGACGACGAACCTGGACTACGCTTGGATGATGAGAAGATTGGGTACGGTTGTTTTTTGTAATAATTGTGCATTGTAATTGCTTATTGGTAATTTCTGGATAATGTGTTAAGTCAATTGTTATATGTTGTATGGAACCACTGCTGTTTCTACTGTTTTTACTGTTTGTGAACCGCTGTGAGTCGCCTTCGGGCTTGAGATACAGCGGTATATAAGCAAAGTAAATAAATAAATAAATAAATAAATATTGTTGTTAACTGTTAATTGATGTTATTTTGTTTTATTGCTGTTATGTGATGCGGGCATCGAATTGTGCCTTGCTTTTGTAAACCGCCCTGAGTCCACTTCGGGGTGAGAAGGGCGGGGTAGAAGTAACAGAAATAAACAAATTAATCCTAGCCAAATGGCCTATACGAGGCATGGGTAAACTTTGGCCCTTCGGGTGTTTTGGACTTCAATTCCCACAATTCCTAAGAGTGTTGAAATCCAAAACACCTGGAGGGGCACAGTTTGCCCATACCTGTCCTAAACTGTATACTTTGCATTTCAGAACTGTATACTTTGCATCTTGCTTGGAAAGGAAAAGGCTGAAAGGAGACATGATAGAAATGTTTACATTTCTGAAAGCATATCTCATTGAGGAGAAGGGAAAGCTTGTTTTCGGCTACTCCGGAGACCGGGACACAATGGGGCAATGGCTTGAATTTGAAGGAAAAGAGATTGCACTTGAACATTAAGAAGAAGGCAAGACATCCATGGGCTGCCGGCAAGAGCGGAATCCGGATCTCAAGAGCGTATGAAAGGAATCATAGAATCATAGAATCAAAGAGTTGGAAGAGACCTCCTGGGCCATCCAGTCCAACCCCATTCTGCCAAGAAGCAGGAATATTGCACTCAAATCACCCCTGACAGATGGCCATCCAGCCTCTGTTTAAAAGCTTCCAAAGAAGGAGCCTCCACCACACTCCGGGGCAGAGAGTTCCACTGCTGAACGGCTCTCACAGTCAGGAAGTTCTTCCCAATGTTCAGATGGAATCTCCTCTCTTGTAGTTTGAAGCCATTGTTCCATTGCGCCCTAGTCTCCAGGGAAGCAGAAAGGAAGCTTGCTCCCTCCTCCTCCCTGTGGCTTCCTCTCACATATGTACACATGGCTCTCATCATATCCCCTCTCAGCCTTCTCTTCTTCAGGCTAAACATGCCCAGCTCCTTAAGCCGCTCCTCATAGGGCTTGTTCTCCAGACCCTTGATCATTTGAGTCGCCCTCCTCTGGACACATTCCAGCTTGTCAATATCTCTCTTGAATTGTGGTGCCCAGAATTGACACAATATTCCAGGTGTGGTCTAACCAAGGCAGAATAGAGCATGGGGAGCATGACTTCCCTAGATCTAGACACTAGGCTCCTATTGATGCAGGCCAAAAAAGGAAAGCAAATCCTGCTCCCCGCAAGGAGATGCTCCAGAACATGGCCATACAGCCCAAAAAACCTACAACAACCTTGCTCCAGGAGGATTTCCCAGCAGGGGTATAATGGTGGTTTCGGTTTGGGAGTCCAAGCTGACCCCCTTCCCAGCCCCTCCGCTGGGAATTGATGGAGTTTCAGTACGTCTTAGTGGGAGTTGGAGTCAAAACAACAACAGTAGAAGTCTACGTAAGGAGACCTTTTTCCTTTTTGATTGTGTGCCAGATATGCAAGGAATGCAACATTTGAACACCGGCCTCCTTCCTCCAAACAAGCCTGATCAATTGAATGAAGAAGGATGGTGATTATGAACGTTGAATGGATTATGAGTGAACATTATGCACTGAGTATAAGTTAGGCATGGGCAAACTTTGGCCCTCCAGGTGTTTTGGACTTCAATTCCCACAATTCCTAAGAGCCGGTGTGAGAGTTGAAATCCAAAACACCTGGAGGGGCACAGTTTGCCCATTTGTATCCCGCCCTTCTCACCCCGAAAGGGACTCAGGGCAGCTCACAACAAAGCCACAATTCGATATCAACCAAGGCACAATTCGATGTGTAACCAATATAGCTATTATAAAACCAGGAGTGGAGTCAGTGTGTCTACTTCTTTCTCTCTCTCTCTCTCTCTCTCTGAAAGTGCTTAATGCAATCTGTCCCACTGAAAAGGGATCTTTATGGGGAGAGCCATAGCCATTTGCACGGCAATAAACTCCCAAACTCTAGAGAGCGTAAAAGCAAGAAGCACCATCCCTGTGGAGCAAAAGGAGGGAAGCTCACCTCCATGGTTTGCAGAGGAGGCAGAGGTGGAAGAAGATGAGGAGGAATGGCGGAGGGTCTCCTGCCAGCTGGCCCTCTGCGGAGGAAGAGGAGGAGGAGGAGGAGCCGGGTTGCAGCCACTGTTGTTGTTCAGGGAGTCCTGCAAGAAGAAGGGACACAAAGAACAGTCAAAGGAGATGCAGCGTCTTCCAAGAAGGAGGCAGTTTTCAAGGCATCAAGGCCGCTTGGACGATTGGACTAGATGATCTTTGGGGTCTCCTCCAACTCTGCCTTCCTTCTCTGGAGGTTTTTCAAGCAGAGGTGGGATGGCCCTCTGTCGAGAAGGCTTTGTGTCTACCTGCCTGGCAGAAGTGGGGTTGACTAAATGCCCTTTAGAGGTCCTTACCAACTCTTGGATTCTGTGAAGCAGCTGTGTTGGACCCCTTCTACACTGCAATATAAAATCCAGATTATTGTATTTGCACTGGATTATATGGCAGTGTAGACTCATATAATCCATTATCTGATTTGATAATCTGGATGATAATGCAGTGTAGAAGGTGCCTGAGTCTTTTGCAGCATAAAATGGAGGAACAAAGATTTTAAAAATGGTAATGCTTTCCTGACTTTTTAAATATAATATTTTATTGTTTTCTTGTTATTTACATAAAAAGAGTGGGAACAATAGGTTTTGTGAAGTAAAGTAGGAAAGCGAGGAAGTGAAGTAGATATAGGAGGTAGGGAAAGGGAAAGTGGAAAACGGGGAGGGGTAAGGGGGGTAGGTACGGTACTTCCAGGAACCCCCAGGATGACCCTGTTAATTGTTTGTTTTGTATACACACACACACACACACACACACACACATATATATATATACTTCCTGTCTTTGCTTCTTTTTGTTGTTGCTTTCATATCGATACTTCCTTTGAGTTTTGATTACACATTTCTGATATATATTTCTCTGTTTACTTCTTTAACAAAATCCAGAAATATTTTCCAGTCAGTTCTTTGAGGTTTTGTAGTGTTGTGCGACTCCAGCGAAATTGTTGTGCGAATTTTTTTGGGGTCAAAATGTCCATATTTATTATGTCTATTACCTGACTTTTTTTTAATTGTGTCAGAACTGACTTGAGAAACTGGAAGTAACTTCTGGTGTGAGAGAATTGGCCATCTGCAGGGATGTTGCCTAGATGTTTTACCATCCTTTGGTAGCCTTCTCTCATGTCCCGCATGGTAAGCTGGAGCTGACAGATGGGAGCTCACTCTGTCTCGTGGATTCAAACTGCCGACCTTCAGGTCAGTAGTTCAGCAGCCACAAGGGTAACCCATTGCACCACTGCGGCTCGTTTTCTGACCGAGCTTTCATGAATATGGAACACAGGAGCTGTAGGCTCAAACAGTGTTGGTGCCTCTGCAAACTACAACTCTCAGGGTTCCATAGGACTGAGCCATGGCAGGGGAAAGGGTGCCAGGTTGCATGTATTCTGGCCAATTTTAACCCACAGTGCGAAACTTATATTATTTTTAATATGTTTTAACCTTATGTCTGTTTTGTAATACAGTATATGTGTTTTAATGGTCTTTGTTTGTATTTAGGTGCTCTAACTGCATTGTACCCTGCCTTGAGAAGATACCTTCTAATAATAAGGGAGGGAGAGAGATGTAAAGGTGTAAAATAACTATTTATTTATTTATTTATTTATTTGGTACACTTGTATACCGCTAATTTCTCAGCCTAGAACGGCGACTCAATTGCGGTTTACAGCATTTTAAAAACAATCTCAGTTTAAAAAACATATACAAATACAATAACAAATTATTGGGCCACCAATAATAATCCCATATATCTCAAGTTAAACTAGTGTTCATCGGTGGCTTTATATACCAATAGTTATGTTATAATCGGTACACTTTGGAAATAATAAAAAAATGTTATATGTGTGTGTGTGTATATATATATACACACACAGGCTATTAAAGCACATATGTATGTGTGTATATGTATATGTATATGTAACATAACTCAAAAACCGCTGGACGAATTGACACCAAATTTGGACACAAAACACCGATCAGGCTAACAAGTGACCATCACTCATAAAAACACTGAAAAACACAACAGAAGGGACTTAAAAGCCAAAAAAAAAAAATACAGTACAACGCATGTGCAAGACCACATGTATATACGCAAACACACATATATACACATATACACACACAAAACACATATACACAGAGTGGTCCACAGCAACGCATGGTAGGGGACGTCATATATGTACGTGTATGTGTGTGTGTGTGTGTGTGTGTATATATATATATATATACACACACACACATACACACAATATTAAAGGACAGCATAAGGTGAAAACATATTACTGGCACCTGCCTTTGCATAGTTACTTATGTGTCTGTGAGAGCTGTTCAGCACT
>NW_026847549.1:1122416-1137416 GCF_025583915.1 Anolis sagrei ordinatus | reverse complement strand
CTTCTTCTTCACTGTCTATAGCAGGGACATCTTGAACCAAATTGTGAACCTGAGTCCCATCATCCTCGTCAGAAACACTCTCTGATTCCAGCTGTGTCACAACAGGATAGTGGTCAAAGCAGCACCAAGATGGCCAAAAGTCATGAATGGAGAGGAAGCCAAGTGTCATGTATCACGTTCTGCAGTTGTTGGTGACAGGCCTAGCAGTTGGTGATGGAAGGGTTAATGTAAGTCTTAGTTCTAAAGGGTTGAGTAATCTGTAAGTAAGAGTTCATGGGTGAAAGCAGTTGGGTGTTATAAGAAGCTAGCCTTGGGACTGGTCTTCCGGAGAAAAGTATTTGTCTTATCTTGGTGGTAGACGCTGCTGGTTTTCCCCCAGGTTTGTGGATTTTTGGTGTCCTGACCTGTCTCCTGAACCTTTGGAATCCTGGAACCTTGAATCTTTGGAGTGCCTTCTGACTATGGTATAGACCAGGGGTCCTCAAACTAAGGCCCGAGGGCCGGATACAGCCCTCCAAGGTCATTTACCCGGCCCTTGCTCAGGATCAACCTAAGTCTGAAACTACCTGAAAGCACACAACAACAGCAACAATCCTATCTCATTGTTTCCCTGCTATAGACAGTGAAGAAGAAGTGCAGTTTCCCACAGCAATGCCTGAGAGCGTGGAAACAAGATAGCATACCCCCACTCTTAATTGCTTTCACCCATGAACTCTTACTCATGCAGCCGTGGACAAGTCTCCAGAGGGACCACCAAATGCAGCAGCATTGCCCAACCACGAATCAAGGAACATGAAAGGCACTGCAGACTCTTTCAACCAGAGAAGTCAGCCATAGCAGAGCACCTGAGGAACCAACCTGGACACAGCATATTATTATTTGAGAACACAGAAATGCTACCTCACTACCTCTGAGGATGCTTGCCACAGATGCAGGTGAAACGTCAGGAGAGAATGCCTCTAGAACATGGCCATATAGCCCGGAAAAACCTACAACAACCCAACACACCATTTGTCGATGCACATCATTTCACAGCACAGTAATTCAGTTTCACTGGCAAACGGGACGTTAAGCCAAACCCTTATAAGAGACACAGGCCTAAATGTGTGGAGGCACCACATATCTCATGAAAATCTTTCATGTATATATATTTGAAAATGTGAGATTTCTTGGTCGTCTCACATAGACGGTTTCTCGTTGCATTTGTGCAGCACGCCCACGCACTACAGCCAACACACTAATGGGTTGTTGTAGGTTTTCTCGGGCTGTATGGCCATGTTCTAGAGGCATTCTCTCCTGACGTTTCGCCTGCATCTATGGCAAGCATCCTCAGAGGTAGTGAGGTCTGCTGGAACTAGGAAAGGGTTTATATATCTGTGGAATGACCAGGGTGGGACAAAGGACTCTTGTCTGCTGGAGCTAGGTGTGAATGTTTCAACTGACCACCTTGATTAGCATTTGATTGCCTGGCAGTGCCTGGAGCAATCTTTTGTTGAGAGGTGATTATATGTCCTTGTTTGTTTCCTCTCTGTTGTTGTGCTGTTCTAATTTTAGAGTTTTTTTTAATACTGGTAGCCAGATTTTGTTCTAATTTTAGAGCTTTTTAATACTGGCAGCCAGATTTTGTTCTAATCCCCTCTCAACAAAAGTTTGCTCCAGGCACTGCCAGGCAATCAAATGCTAATCAAGGTGATCAGTTGAAACATTCACACCTAGCTCCAACAGACAAGAGTCCTTTGTCCCACCCTGGTCATTCCACAGATATATAAACCCTTTTTCCTAGTTCCAACAGACCTCACTACCTCTGAGGATGCTTGCCACAGATGCAGGCGAAACGTCAGGAGAGAATGCCTTTAGAACAGCGGAAGAGCTGCCTCTGCCGTGTATTTGCTGTCGTCCAGCGTTTCCTTTTTGCTGCTGAGTTCACATCATGAAACCCTAGAGTTGGAAGGGGTCCCCAGAGGCAATCTAGTCTGACCCCCAAGAATCCACAATCCAATCCCTTCTGACATATAGCCCGAAAAAACCTACAACAACCCAGTGATTCTGGCCATGAAAGCCTTCGACAATACATCAACACACTAATGTTTGGAAAGCTCTGCAGATGATTAGGCTGGTATGTCTGGAAGTCTCCTGCCTTCTCCTGAGCTTTTGGGTGGCCATCTGTCAGAAGGGATTGGATTGTGGATTCTTGGGGGTCAGACTAGATTGCCTCTGGGGACCCCTTCCAACTCTAGGGTTTCATGATGTGAACTCAGCAGCAAAAAGGAAACGCTGGACGACAGCAAATACACGGCAGAGGCAGCTCTTCCGCTGTCGCACGAAACACATCAACGCATCCCTCCATTTGCATAATGCATCCCTTGCTTTTTGGGGCTGCGGCTCTTAAGACGCACTTTGGAGCATGGCTTATTTATAATGCTCAAAGGCTGCTGGAGCTCTTTCTTCCCCCTTGTTAAGTGCTGCCTGGTGCACTTCCCATCATCCCCAGATTCCCGCCCTCTTTGCTTCCTTTCCCAGGCAGTCTGGTGCTGAACCCGTTCTGGGTTTTAGTCCAAACTTTGAAGCAGTCGAACCCAATCTTGCCAAAACACGGTTCGTTGCCTTGGGGAGATCCTTTAAAGCTCAGAGCAAAACCCAGGGCACATTGAGACATGCTCGTCTACCTATTAACAGTATTAGTATCAGGATTACATTATTATATCTATGCTCTGTGCATCATGAGTACCTTAAAAACAAAGAACCAGTGAACGAAATCACACCAAACTTGGCAACAAAACATCTCACTACACAAGGAGTGACCATCACTCAAAACATTATGATTTTGTCATTTGGGAGTTGTAGTTGCTGGGATTTATAATTCGCCTATAATCAAAGAGCATTCTGAACTCCACCAACGATGGAATTGAACCAAACTTGACACACACAAATCCCATGACCAACAGAAAATACTAGCAGTGTTTGGTGGGCATTGACCTTGAGTTTGGGAGTTGTAGTTCACCTACATCCAGAGAGCACTGTGGACTCAAACAATGATGGATCTGGACCAAACTTGGCACGAATATTCCATATGCCCAAATATGAACACAGATGGAGTTTGGGGGAAATAGACCTTGGCGTTTGGGAGTTGTAGTGGCTGGGATTTATAGTTCACCTACAATCAAAGAGCACACTGAACCCCACCAATGATGGAATTTAACCAAACTTGGCACACAAGCCTCCCATGACCAACAGAAAATACTGGGAGGGTTGGATGGGCATTGTCCTTTGGTATTGGAGTTGTAGTTCACCTACATCCAGAGATCACTGTGGACTCAAACAATGATGGATCTGGACCAAACTCAACACAAATACTCAATATGCCCAAATGTTAACACTGGTGGAGTTTGGGGGAAATAGAATCTGGACATTTGGGAGTTGTCGTTGCTGGGATTTATAGTTTACCTACAATCGCAGAGCATTCTGAACCCCACCAACGATAGAGTTGGGCCAAACCTCATTTGGGCCACAGCAACGCGTGGCAGGGGACGGCTAGTTATATTATATTATTTACATTTATATTCCACCCTTCTCACCCCGAAGGGGACTCAGAGCAGCTTAAAAGATATATATACATACAAAATATTATGTTATTAGAATAGTACAATATCAGTATTAAATATTACTATATTGTACTATACCATTATATTGTAATATTATTAGTAATATTACATGTAATATAAATATATAATTATAATATCATATTATTATTATTATTATTAGTATTATATTGCATTACATTATAATATTATAATTATGTGAAGGTGCTGATGGCCAACCAGAATCTGCTTAATAATAATAATAATAATAATATCACAATATAATAATAATAATAATAATAATAATAATAATAATAATAATAGAATCTTAGAGTTAGAAGAGAAACCAAAAGGCCATCCCGCTGATGTCTCTTCTGGATGTCATAAAGGCACAATCTGATCCCTCCTGACAGATGGTCATCCAGCCTCTGCTTAATAATAATAATAATAATAATAATAGAATCCTAGAGTTGGAAGAGATCCCAAAAGGCCATCCAACCAATCTCACTTCTGGATGTCAGAAAGGCATAATTTGATCTCTCTTGACAGATGGCCATCCAGCATCTGCATAATAATAATAAAACATAATAATAATAATAATAATAATATAATCCTAGAGTTGGAAGAGATCTCTAAAGGCCATCCCATTGACCTCTCTTCTGGACTTCAGAAAGACACAATTTGATCTCTCCCAACAGATGGCCATTCAGCCTGCTTAATAATAATATTCTAATGTGATAATAATGATAATAGAATCCTAGAATTGGAAGAGATCCCAAAAGGCCATCCAGCCGACCTGGACATCAGAAAGACACAATTTGATCTCTCCCAACAGATGGCCATCCAGCCTCTGCTTAATAATAATATTATAATGTAATAATAATAATAATAAGAAGAAGAATCCTAGAGTTGGAAGAGATTCCCAAAAGGCCATCCCGTTGACCTCACTTCTAGACGTCAGAAAGACACAATTTGATCTCTCCCGACAGATGGCCATCCAGCCTCTGCTTTAATAATAATAATAGTAATAATAATAATAATAATAATAATAATAATAATAGAATCCTAGAGTTGGAAGAGATCTCAAAAGGCCATCCCACTGACCTCTCTTCTGGATGTCCTAAAGGCACAATCTGATCCCTCCTGACAGATGGCCATCCAGCCTCTGCTTCATTATGATGTAATAATAATAATAATAGAATCCTAGAGTTCGAAGAGATCCCAAAAAGCCATCCCAGTGACCTCACTTCTGGACGTCGGAAAGACACAATCCAATACCCCCAACAGATGGGCATCCAGCCTGTGCTTAATAATAATATTATAATGTGATAATGATAATGATAATAATAATAGAAGCCTAGAGCTGGAAGCGATCCCCAAAGGCCATCCACTCAACCTCTCTTCTGGACATCAGGAGACACAATTTGATCTCTCCAGATAGATGGCCATCCAGCTTCTGAATTAATAATAATAATAATAATAATAATATCCTAGCATTGGAAGAGATCCCAAAAGGCCATCCAGCTGACCTCTCTTCTGGACATCAGAAAGACACAATGTGATCTCTCTGGATAGATGGCCATCCAGCCTCTGCATAATAATAATAAAACAAAATAATAATAATAATAATAGAATCCTAGCGTTGGAAGAGATCCCAAAAGGCCATCCGGCTGACCGCTCTGCTGAACGTCAGAAAGGCACAATCCGATCTCTCCCGACAGATGGGCATCCAGCCTCTGCTTCAAAACCTCCAGTAAAGAACTGTGTAAGGGTGAAGGGAACTTGACACCTGAAGCTGGGAGGAGAGGGATCCCTTGTTGTTGTTGTTGTTGTTGTTGTTGTTGTTGTTGTTGTTAGTGGGACTCACCTGTGTTCCAGTGACGGTCAGGTTGAGGGTGGTGGGGCGGTGCTTCTGGGTCTCCTCGGGGATCGGGGAAGGGGTCGGGGAGGGCGGGGCTTCCTCCAGCTCGTTTTCCTCCTCCTCTTCCTCCTCCTCTTCCTCTTCCTCTTCCTCGTTGTCATCGATCATCTCGAACTCCTGGAAGTCATCCTGGAAGGTGCAGGTGGGGTGGGGCTGCTCGCACCTCTCCAGCACCAGGCAGTCCTGCAAGGCAAGCAGACCACAGCTGTGGATGATGGGACCCACAATCCTGTGTGCAACCTATGGCTCATCCGCATTGCACAACCAATGCATTTCAGCCCCACTTACCTCAATGCCATGGGGACCCCAGGGAAAGGCTCAAGACTTTGCAAAAGGACAACTGTTGCCTGTAATCTATCTATACCAGGCATGGGCCAACTTTGGCCTTCCTCCAGGTGTTTTGGACTCCAACTCCCACAATTCCTAACAGCAGCCGGTAGGCTGTTAGGAATTGTGGGAGTTGGAGTCCAAAACACCTGGAGGAAGGCCAAAGTTGGCCCATGCCTGGTATAGATAGATTACAGGCAACACTTTTTGGATGACCAATCTCAGTTCCCAGAACCTCCCTTTCCGCCTGGGGAATTCTTTCTGACAAATGGCATCCCATTGCTGCATTGTACATTTCTGGCAGACTGTACTACTATCTGTCTATGAGGCATCCCATCCCTGACAACACACAGCAATGAAGCAATCCCTTCCAGTTTCCGATAAGCATTTCGCTGCCTGCACTGAAGCCACAGAAAAGGCAGACAGAATGCAACAGGAACATTGCAACCACCGATGCAGGGACATTGCAACCACTTATGCAGGACTATTGCAACTACGGATAAAGGAACATTGCAAACGATGCAGGGACATTGCAACCACTGATGTAGGAAAATTGCAACCACCGATGCAGGGACATTGCAATCACTGATGAAGGGACATTGCAACCACTGATGTAGGAACATTGCAATCATCGATTCAGGAACACTGCAAGCACCAATAGAGGAAAATTGCAACCACCGATGCAAGTAAATTGCAACCACAAATGCAGGAACATGGCAACCACTGATGCAGGGACATTGCAACTACCGATTCAGGAACATTGCAAGCACTGATGCAGAACATTGCTACCACTGATGCAGGAGAATTGCAACAACTGATCAGAAACACTGCAACCACTGATGCAAGAACTATGCAACCACTGATGCAGGAACACTGCAACCATAGATGCAGGAACATTGCAACCACCGATTCAAGAACATTGCAACCACTGATGCAGGAACATTGCAACCACTGATGCAGGAACATTGCAACCACTGATTCAGGGACATTGCAACCACTGATGTAGGAACATTGCAACCACCGATGTAGGACCATTGCAACCACTGATGTAGGACCATTGCAACCACTGATGTAGGAACATTGTAACCACTGATGTAGGAACATTGCAACCATTGATGCAGGGCCATTGCAACCACTGATGCAGGGACATTGCAACCACTGATGTAAGAACATCGCAAGTACTGATTCAGGAACATTGCAACTACTGATATAGGAACATTGCAAGCACCGATGTTGGAACATTGCAAGCACTGATTTAGGAATATTGCAACCACCGATGCAGGAACATTGCAATCACCGATGTTGGAACATTGCAAGCACTCGTTCAGGAACATTGCAATCACCGATGCAGGAATACTGCAACCACCAATGCAGGAACATTGCAACCACTTATACAGGAACATTGCAAGCACTGATTCAGGAATATTGCGACCACCAGTGCAGGAACATTGCAAGCACTGATGTAGGGACATTGCAACCACCGATGCAGGAACATTGCAACCACCAAAACAGGAACATTGCAACCACTGTTGCAGGAACATTGCAACCACCAAAACAGGAACATTGGAGCTTCTAATCCAGGAATATTGCAACCAGTGGTGCATGAACATTCCAGATACTAATCCAGGAACATTGCAGCCATTGCAACCATAAAAAGCATGCACACTTCGCAACTCCCTTGGGGGTGCATCCACATTGTGTAATTCAAGCTGTTTGGCAACACTTTCACTACCATGGCTTAATACCATGGGAGCTGGAGTTTTACTACTACTACTATTACTACTATTACACTATGTGACATAATTTTGGTTCCTGGGATATAAATGTCATTTCCTATTTGTTCTATCATAAAAACATGGTGCTTAAGCAGAAAAGGAAAGGGAAAAGGAAAAGGAAAGGGCCTGAGGCTGTTGGGCATGGTGGGAGTTGGAATCCAAAACACCTGGAGGGCCAAAGTTTGCCCAGGTCTGATCTAGACTGTTTTGTTTATATTGTGCCACTTTTATATTGCATTCATGTGCCCGTCTGCATGAGAGCGGCCCATGCTCCAAGCATTAATGAACAACGGCGACATAACAATAAATTAAAACATGAATCCACTTAAAACACAAAGTGGTGCCAAACTGCATTAATTCTACAGTGTAGGCATTAAGCACTAGGAGATGGGCCTCATTAGCCACTGCTAATTAATTATTTAACATGCCCTTTTCCTTTTGAACCACTCTCTTCTGTTCTCAGAATCACCAGGGGAACACAATTAGTCAATAAATATCTCATTACTGTACACAATGATTAAATTGGGGGGGGGGCACTTCTTATTCCTTATTATGTTTTAGAATTATATAGTTTCATATTACTGTTGTTAATATTATTATTGATAAGAATAATAAAAGCAACAACAACACGTTTCATAGTTCAGGAGATGCTCAGACAGAGGGGACGTTATATAGGATGGTGATTCCCCGGTTGGGAGAACAGAGGGGAATTTGGGTGATTCTCTGTGTGAAACTGTTTTAGAAGCTGACAGGCAGAGAAGGGAGGAAGGAAGGTTGGACAGAGAATCAAGGCTGCTTCTGCAGGGGAAGAATTCCAGGTGCAAGGCAGACTATGGGAAAGTGAGACCAAGAGAGACTACTCAAAGTCAAAGGAATGCTTTCATGCATTGCTGTCCTTAATTAGGGAAAGAATAGCTTTCAATTCTCAGATCAAGCAACGTAGCAGATAGAGCAAGAGCCGCCTGCCTTATTCCTCACTTCAAGCCATGTCCTGGTCAAGTTTTGCTTTAAGTCCTGGGGATTTTACTATGGACCACATCTTGAATACTGTGTCCAATTCTGGGCACCACAATTGAAGGGAGAGGTTGACTCTAAGCTGGAATGTGTCCAGAGGAGGGCAAACTAAAATGATCAAGGGTCTGGAGAACAAGCCCTATGAGGAGCGGCTTAAGAGCTGGGCATGTTTAGCCTGAAGAAGAGAAGGCTGAGAGGAGACATGATAGTGTATAAATATGTGAAGGGAAGTCACAGGGAGGAGGGAGCAAGCTTGTTTTCTGCTTCCCTGGAGACTAGGACGTGGAACAATGGCCTCAAACTACAAGAAAGGAGATTCCATCTGAACATGAGGAAGAACTTCCTGACTGTGAGAGCTGTTCAGCAGTGGAACTCTCTGCCCCAGAATGTGGTAGAGGCTCCTTCTTTGGAAGCTTTTAAACAGAAGCTGGATGGCCATCTGTCGGGGGTGTTTTGAATGCGGTTGTCCTGCTTCTTGACAGAATGGGGTTGGTCTGGATGGCCCACAAGGTCTCTTCCAACTTGAATATCATTCTATGATTCAAGCTCATGTATTGTTATTTGATTCTAGGATTACTCAAGTTGATGTTTTGTTCCTTGTCGTTTGGATTAATCAAGTTCATTGTTGTGGCTCAGTCTGAGCCTGAGTTTCCTCAGAACGAGGAGGATGATGGGTTACAGATTTCTGAACATGATCCGGTTATTGAGGCAGATAGTGTTGATTCGGAAGAAGAGACGGCATTTCTGTTCCCCAGAGAAAGGAATGTGGCTTTAGATAAAGATAGTGAAACTTCACAGCTGCAGGTGGAGGCTCCTTCTGAGAGCTCAGGGCCTCTTGGTTCCCAGGGTGACCAGGCCCAGCAGGCCCAGGATAATGAGCTAACTGGCCTTGAAGATAGTGGAGATTTGATTAGACAGGACCGTTTGCAATTAAGAGTTCGCAGAAGTGCACACCTTGCCAACAAACGTGAAGCTAGAGGTCAACGTAATGCTTTCATGTTAGGAGAACATATTTAATGATCTGGTCGAAGGGCATTCTTTGTCAGTGCAATGTTGCTTATACCCTGTTAACTTCTGTGGAAATACCTTGGCTTTTGGGGAAAGCTTCTGGCTCTTTGGGACTTTGGTTTTGATCCTGATTTTTGGAGACTTTGTCGTGCTGTCATGGATCCTTGTTTAACCAATGCTGAAGGACTATGCTTCATGTTTTTTGCCTTTGGATCTTGGGAACTTTGCCTTTGCATTTAAGACTCTGTTTTGCCTATTGAACTTTTGCATCTTTATTTCTCTGTTTTGATTTTGCTTTTTCTCAATAAACTACAAAACCTACAGCCTTGGTGTGTGGTGGTGTCTTGAGCAAGGTGAATCTATCCTGAGTTGCGACACTCATGATGATACCTTGCACCTTGTTCATGTTTTAACCTTTGCATTGGAGATTTCTCTCTGGCTTTTGGGGCTGTTTATCTTACACATTTGGATTTTTTACTCTTTTATTGTGTGTGCTTTTTCAATAGACTGTTTACTCCTACGTTTGACTTCCTGGTGAGTGCTCGAGCAAGGTGAACCCTCGCTGAGGTGCAACAACATTATTTCCAGCCCATTGACTAACTGGCGCTTTCTACCTATAATTGGAAATGCAATGGAAAATTCACTGGATGAGGGTTTAAGGCTTAATGACTGCTGCTTTCCAATTGGCCAAATTATGTCTGGTGCACCCTTGTGATTTGCTATACTGTAGATTGTCAGCTGTTGCTGGGTAGATTTCCCCAAATGTGTCACTGAATAAATTGCTTTCAGTTCATTATGCCTCCAAATCAAGTCCAAAATTGGAAAGGTTTAACCTTCACAAACTAGCACAAGAACATGATAGATAGATAGATAGATAGATAGATAGATAGATAGATAGATAGATAGATAGATAGATAGATGGATAGATGGATGGATGGATAGATGATGGGCACAGGATGTTCATTCAGTATGGAAAATAAAGCTGGGCACAGATAAATTTAGATTAAATAATAATGTATGCGCGCGTGTTTGCAGCCAACAATGCCAGCTCTCCATTAGACGGATGCGGCTGAGTGGAGACAATAGCACTCCATTACCCATCCTTCTGCTGAGGAACATCAGGAGTTGCTTTGCTATCGATTCAGGATGCGTCTACGCTGCAAAATGAATGCAGTTTCAGACCACTTTAACTGGCATGGCTCAATGCTATCGAACTCTGGGATTTGCAACTTTGTGAGGCTTCTGAGCAAAGAAAGCTAAAGAACATGAAAGTTACATCTTCCTAAGTAGGTGAAGTTGCTCCTGACATTTCCAATTATGGGAATTCTTATTATTATTTGAAACACCACAAGATGAGTCCACAGCAGACACTCTGCTGGCTGTTGTATTGGATCACACGTCAGGCACTTCCCAAGTTATTTATTTATTTATTATATAAAGGAAGGGGCCTGAGGCTGTTAGGAATGGTGGGAGTTGGAGTCCAAAGGCTGAGGCTGTTAGGAATGGTGGGAGTTGGAGTCCAAAGGCTGAGGCTGTTAGGAATGGTGGGAGTTGGGATCCAAAGGCTGAGGCTGTTAGGAATGGTGGGAGTTGGAGTGCAAAGGCTGAGACTGTTAGGAATGGTGGGAGTTGGAGTCCAAAGGCTAAGGCTATTAGGAATGGTGGGAGTTGGGATCCAAAGGCTGAGGCTGTTAGGAATGGTGGGAGTTGGAGTGCAAAGGCTGAGGATGTTAGGAATGGTGGGAGTTGGAGTCCAAAGGCTGAGGCTATTAGGAATGGTGGGAGTTGGGATCCAAAGGCTGAGGCTGTTAGGAATGGTGGGAGTTGGAGTGCAAAGGCTGAGGCTGTTAGGAATGGTGGGAGTTGGAGTCCAAAGGCTGAGGCTGTTAGGAATGGTGGGAGTTGGAGTGCAAAGGCTGAGGCTGTTAGGAATGGTGGGAGTTGGAGTCCAAAGGCTGAGGCTATTAGGAATGGTGGGAGTTGGAGTCCAAAGGCTGAGGCTGTTAGGAATGGTGGGAGTTGGAGTGCAAAGGCTGAGACTGTTAGGAATGGTGGGAGTTGGGAGTCCAAAGGCTGAGGCTGTTAGGAATGGTGGGAGTTGGAGTCCAAAGGCTGAGGCTGTTAGGAATGGTGGGAGTTGGAGTGCAAAGGCTGTGGCTATTAGGAATGGTGGGAGTTGGAGTCCAAAGGCTGAGGCTGTTAGGAATGGTGGGAGTTGGAGTGCAAAGGCTGAGACTGTTAGGAATGGTGGGAGTTGGGATTCCAAAGGCTGAGGCTGTTGGGAATGGTGGGAGTTGGGAGTCCAAAGGCTGAGGCTGTTAGGAATGGTGAGAGTTGGAGTGCAAAGGCTGAGACTGTTAGGAATGGTGGGAGTTGGGATTCCAAAGGCTGAGGCTGTTGGGAATGGTGGGAGTTGGGAGTCCAAAGGCTGAGGCTGTTGGGAATGGTGGGAGTTGGAGTCCAAAGGCCGAGGCTGTTAGGAATGGTGGGAGTTGGAGTGCAAAGTCTGAGACTGTTAGGAATGGTGAGAGTTGGAGTCCAAAGTCTGAGACTGTTAGGAATGGTGGGAGTTGGAGTCCAAAGGCTGAGGCTGTTAGGAATGGTGGGAGTTGGAGTCCAAAACACCTGGAGGGAGGGCCAAAGTTGGCCCAGGCCTGGGTGAGATGGAATATGTCAGCAATACGTGCCAGAACAATAGCGAACCGAAACGACCAAGCCAGAATCGATGGATCAATCAATATGATTTGACGGAGCCTGCTTCTTCTTTTATTGCCTTGCACTCTGTGAGCATCCTCTGCCAACCGCCAGGATTGATATCCTGCTAGTAAGCAAAACGCAAAGCTACGTGATTGGAAAGCGCTGGAATATGCCATGGGAAAGGCAAGGCGAGGCCAAGGAAGGCAGCCTGGCCCCTCTTGAACTCCCCCGGTTCAATGCTCTGTAGTTTTGCAAGGTCTTTTGCCTTCTCTGCCAAAAAGAGAAGTAGTTTTGCAAACTACAACTCCCAGGACCGTGTAGCATCCAAGTGGGACCAAGCTGCCTTCGTTCTGCAGTGTAGATGCAGACCCAGTCGGGAGCCCGGTGGCCCACTGTGCCCACTCACCTTTTCGTAGTGGTCCGAGTCATAGTTCAGGCCGATGCCGCAGTCGTCGGTGATTTCGGAGAGATCCTCGTCATCGAATTCCTCCAGGCTGATGTCCTGCGGGGCCCTGAGGAGGAGAGAGAAACAGAAGGAGTGTGAGAGACAAGAAGGAAGGAAGGAAGGAAGGAAGGAAGGAAGGAAGGAAGGAAGGAAGGAAGGAAGGAAGGAAGGAAAGATGAAGGAAGGAAGGGGAGAGAGACAGAGAGAGAGAAAGGAGGAAGGAAAGAAGAAGGAAGGAAAAAAGGAGGAAGAAGACATAAGAGCGAGAGAAGGAAGGAAAAAGAAGGAAGGAAAGAAGCAAGGAAAGAAGGAAAGAGAAAGGAAGTACAGAAGAAGGAAGGAAGGAAGGAAGGAAGGAAGGAAGGAAGGAAGGAAGGAAGGAAGGAAGGAAGGAAGGAATGTGAGAGAGAGAGAAAGGAGGAAGGAAAGAAAAAGGGAGGAAAGAAGAAGGAAGGAAGAAATGAGAGAGGGAGAAGGAAGGAAAGAAGAAGGAAGAAGAAATGAGAGAGAGAGAAGGAAGGAAAGAAGGAAGGAAGGAGAGAGAGAGGGAAGGAAGGAAGGAAGGAAAGAAGGAAGGAAAGAAGGAAGGAAAGAAGGAAGGAAAGAAGAAGGAAGAAATGAGAGAGAGAGAAGGAAAGAAGGAAGGAATGAGAGAGAGAAAGAGAACGAAAGAAGGAAAGAAAGAAAAAGGAAGGAAGGAATTAGAGAGAGAGAACGAGAAGGAAGGAAAGAAAGAAGAAGGATGGAAGGAATGAGAGGGAAAGGAAGAGAAAGAAGGAGAGGAAGAGAAGGAAGGAAAGAAGAAGACGAATGGAAGAAGGAAAGAAAGAAGGCAGGAAAGAAGGAAGGAAGGAAGGAAGGGAGGGAGGGAGGGAGGGAAAAAGAGAAGGAAGGAAAGAAGAAGAAGAAAAGAAAGAATGAGAGAGGGGGAAGAGAAGGAAAGAAGGAAGGAGAGAGGAAAAGAAGGAAGGAAATAGAAAAGAACAAAGGAAGAAGGAAGGAATGAACGAAGGAAGAAAAGAGGAAGGAAGGAGAGAGAAGAAGAAAGTACCAAGGAGAGATGAAGAGAAGGAAGAAAGGAGAGAAGAAGGAATGAAAGAGAAGAAGAAAAGAAGGAAGGAAGGCAGGAGAGAGGAGGAGAAGGAAGGCAGGTAGACAAGTTCCAGGAGTGCATCTGCACTGTAGAATGAATACAGTCAGACACCATTTGAACTGCCATAGCTCCATGCTATAGAATCCCAGGAGTTGTAGTTTTGCAAGGGCTGGCGCTTCACCAAATATGCATCATCCCAGGATTCCACAGCATTGAGTTGCAGCAGTTCAAGCGGTGCCAAACTGCATTCATCCTCTGACACTGAAAGCCTGGGTTCCAATTTCCTTTTGGTGATGGAAACCCACTGGGTGAGTTGCACTCTCTCAGTCTCAGAGCAAGACAACGAATGGCAGGCTTCCTCTGGAGGCATTTTGCGCAAGGCAACCAAACCCTGTGGCAGTTCTGCCCGAGGAAGGTCATGCCAGGGCAAAGGTGGGAGAGGGTGCGCATCCCTTGATTCCCCCGCCACCCCTGCACTCTCTTCTTGCCTGTCTCCGGGTGGGCTTGCAGCCCCCTCCTCTCCCCCATCGGAGGCACCAACCATGGAAGCAGGAAGGGACCGTTGTTATGGAAACGCTTCTCCAAGAAGCATGAAAATCCCAGGCTAATCCCTCCAGTGAAAGGATGGGAAGGAAAAGAGTGGGCTGCATCCCCTTCCTTCCTTCCTTCCCTCCCACTCACCCCCACCAAGGGGGCCTCTACACTGTAGAATTAATGCAGTTTTGACTCTGCCTTGATTGCCATGGCTCAGAGCTATGGACTCCTGGGAGTTTTCCAAGGCCTTTAGCAAACTACAACTCTCAGGATTCCTTAACATACAACAACATTGAGCCACAGCAGATAAAGTGGGTTCCGCAGTGCAGACCCAGCCAAAAACTAAAATAGTTGTGAGGTTTCCACCTGATTCTGCAAGCAACAGGGAGCAATGACAGGATGCAAACAGGAACCCCGTTTGCAGCCTGAAACCCAGTTTGCTGCCTAGAACCAAGTTTGCAGCCTTGAACCCAGTGTCTAACCCAGAACCTTGTTTGTAGCCTGAAACACAGTTTGCTCAACAGAACCCAGTTTGCTGCCTGGAACCAAGTTTGCAGCCTGGAACCCTGTGTCTAACCCAGAACCTTGTTTGTAGCCTGAAACTCAGT
>NW_026847549.1:1066868-1121767 GCF_025583915.1 Anolis sagrei ordinatus | reverse complement strand
GTTTGCAGAACAGAACCTGGTTTGCTGCCTAGAGCCAAGTTTGCAGCCTGGAATTCTGTGTCTAACCCAGTACCTTGTTTTTAGCCTGAAACTCAGTTGGCAGAACAGAACCCAGTTTGCTGCCTAGAACAAAGTTTGCAGCCTGGAACCCTGTGTCTAACCCAGAACCTTGTTTGTAGCCTAAAACACAGTTTGCAGAACAGAACCCGGTTTGCTGCCTAGAACCAAGTTTGCAGCCTGGAACCCAGTGTCTAACCCAGAATATGGTTTGTAGCCTGAAACACTGTTTGCAGAACAGAACCCAGTTTGCAGCCTCGAAACCCAGTTTGGAGCTTTGAATTCTGTTGGCAACCAGGACCCCATTTTGCAGCCTAGAACCCTGCTTGCAGCCTGGAACTCATTTTTCAGCATGGAACTCAGTTAGAAAACCCAGAACCTGGTTTGCAGCCTGAAACTCAGAATCCAGTTCACAACATGGAACTTGATTTGCAGTCTGGAACCCTGCTTGCAACCTCAAACTCTGCTTGCAGCCTGAATCCCAGTGTGCAACCCAGAACCCAGTTTGCAACACGGAACCCAGTTTGCAGCCTGGCATTGCTCCCTTTCGCTTTTAGAAGCAGGCAGAATCAGGACGAAGATCTCAACTCTTTTCTTGTGGTTTCCTTGGGGGGAGTCTACACATCTGCAATGGGATCTTCCTCTTTTCATATTGGCAGGACGTTTTGCATTTTGAGGTTGGATTTTTGGGAACAGTCTCATGCCTACAAACCCTGGATCCAATAGCATTGAAGCACGCGAGTCAAAGTGGGCCCAAACTGCATTGATTCTGGAGTGTAGATGCCTGCAAGCTAGGACTGAGGCCACACAGAGAGAAGGATAAGGACCACAACACAGAAGTCAAGCGCTTAGGAACAACCAGGGATCTTTGCTTTCCAGTTGACGGTTTGGCCCCAAAGCCTTTTCCCTGTGGGTATTTGATTATTTAAACTGTTTCCAAGCCTTTTAAGTGATTTTCACTGACTAGTATGTGGTGGAGTCTCCTTCTCGGTTGCTTTTTAAAGCAAGGGTTGAATGGCCATCTGTCTGGAGGGCTTTGATTCTGCATCATGGCAGAAGGACCAAATGGCCTTTGGAGTCTACGAGTACAACAACAACAACAACAATTCTATCTTCCTTTATGGGAGAATAGGGTTGCAATGGATGGCCTTTGGAATCTCTTCCAACTCTATGAAAACAACAACAACAACAACAACAACAACAACAACAGATAATAGTAATTCTGCCTTCCTTTATGGCAAAACGGGGTTGGTCTGGATGGCCCTTGGGTTCCCTTCCAACTCTCGGATTTTATAAAAGCTGCTTTTGGAGAGAAGAAGTGGGATATAAATAAACATCCTCATCATCATAAAGGGAGGCTGGGTGGCCACCTGTCGGGAGGGCTTTGATTGTGCCTTCCTTCGTGGCAGAACGCCCTGTGAGTCTGTGATTTCTATCCTAATATTTATATATAGCATATATTATATTGCATTGTCTTTGCATGCCAATCAAAACAGGAAAAATAAGAGGTGAAGAGCCGTGCCCAGAGCCACCCTTCTGCTGCGTTGCCAGCCGTGCTTCTCCGCCCCTTTTTGCATCCAGTTCTCACAAGGGGAGAATCCACTTACTGGGATAGGATCCCAATCCCTTCCAGATCCTTCCCTGGATTCATTTGGGCCTCGTCGTTTGCTCCGGCCTCGTCTCAAAACCTTGCCGCGTTTTGCAAAGCCAAAGCCTCATCAACCCTGCAGCGCCCAAGGACGGCCGCCGGGCTTCATCTGAGCCAGAGTCCTTGGATCCGGTTTCTCAAGGCCAGGGTCAGCGCCGGGAGGAGTGACCCACTTACGGAGGAAGAGGAGATGCCCGGGGATCCCACTGCATTGAGCCACGGCAGACCAAGTGGGGCCAACGCACATCATTCATTCCACAGTGTAGGCCCAGCCAAGGAAGCAAGGAGCTAGGAAGCTTCCTCCTCATTCTGCAAGCAAAAGGAAGCAATGCCAAGCTGCAGCTCAGAACCCAGTCTGCAGCCTGGAACCCAGATTGCAAACCGGAACCCAGTCTGTAGCCAGAACCCCAATTTGCAGCCTAGGACCGGTTTTGCAGCCTGGAAGCCAGATTGCAGACCACAACCCAGTTTGCAGTCGGTTTCCCAATTTGCAGCCTGGAACCCAGATTAGAGACTGAAATTGATTTTGTAGACTGGAACCCAGTTTGCAGCCTAAAACCCAGATTGCAGACCAGAACCCAGTTTGCAGCCAGATTCCCAATTTGCACCCAGATTAAGACAGAAATTGATTCCATAGACTGAAACCCAGATTACAAACTGGAACCCAGTCTGCAGCCAGAAACCTAATTTGAAGCCTGCAATTCAGTGTCCAGCCTNCCCAGTTTTCAGCCAGATTCCCAATTTGCAGCACGGAATCAAGATTAAGACGGAAATTGATTTTGTAGACTTAAACCCAGATTGCAAACCAGAACCCAGTCTGCAGCCAGAAACCTCATTTGAAGCCTGGAATTCAGTGTCCAGCCTGCAACCCAGTTTGCAGCCAGAACCCCAATTCGCAGCCTTGGACCTGGTCTGCAGCCTGGAACCCAGATTGCAGACCAGAACCCAGTTTGCAGCCTAAAAACACAGACTGCAGCCCAGAACCCAGTTTGCAGCCGGACTCCCAATTTGCAGCCCGGAACCCAGATTAAGATGGAAATTGATTTTGTAGATTGAAACCCAGATTGCAAACTGGAACCCAGTCTGCAGCCAGAAACCTAATATGAAGCCTGCAATTCAGTGTCCAGCCTGCAACCCAGTTTGCAGCCAGAACCCCAATTCGCAGCCTTGGACCCGGTTTGCAACCTGGAACCAAGATTGCAGACCAGAACCCAGTTTGCAGCCAGATTCCCAATTTGCAGCCCGGAATCCAGATTAAGATGGAAATTGATTTTGTAGACTGAAACCCAGATTACAAACTGGAACCCAGTCTGCAGCCAGAAACCTAATTTGAAGCCTGGAATTCAGTGTCTAGCCTGCAATCCAGTTTGTAGGCAGAACCCCAATTAGCAGCCTTGGACCCAGTTTGCAGCCTGGAACCCAGATTGCAGACCAGAACCCAGTTTGCAGCTGGATTCCCAATTTGCAGCCTGGAACCCAGATTACAGACTGAAATTGATTTTTTAGACTGGAACCCAGATTGCAGCCCAGAACCCGGATTGCAGACCAGAACCCAATTTGCAGCCCAGAACCCAGTTTGCAGCCTATAACCCAGATTACAGACTGAACTCCATTTTGTTGACTGGAACCCAGATTGTAGACCAGAATCCAGTTTGCAGCCAGAAACACAATTTGCAACCCAGAACCAAGATTGCAAACTGAAATCTATTTTGCAGCTGGATTCCCAATTTGCAGGCCAGAACTCAGTGTCCAGCCTGCAACACAGATTGCAGCGAGAAACCCAATTTGCAGGCTGGAACCCAGCTTGCAGTCGGAAACCCAGTTTGCAGGCTGGAACCCAGATTTTGGCCTGGAACCCGGTTTGCAACTCAGAACCCAGTTTGTAGCCCGAAACCCAGTTTGCAGGCTGGCATTGCTCCCTTTTGCTTGCAGAAGCAGTAAGACGTCGACTCTTTCCTTCTCTTTTGCCTTGTGCACCCCCTTTTCTGCATCCCATCCAGGTGAAGGATGGAGACTGGGGTCCTCCGAGACTGAGGGCAGCACTGCTCCCAGCCCCTCCTTCCCAATTCCACAGCCTTCTACACCCTTCCCAAACCCCAGGCCACTCCACAGCTTGGGCCACAAAGGAAAAAGGTCATTTCCTGGCAAAAGAAATCACAGAGTTGGGAGGGACCTCCAAAGGCCATCCAGTCCACCCCTTTCTGCCATAAAGGCAGGCTCAACCCAAGCCCTCCCAATAGATGCCCATCCAGCCACTGTTTAAAATCTTCCAAAGAAAGTGACTCCAACAGACTCTATATTTACTTAAATCTGGAAGGGAACCCCAAAGGCTATCCAGTCCAACCCCCTTCCAAGTTCAGTCTTCCTGTGGATCCAGACTTTGTCCTGGCTTTATATTATCTCAAAGAATTATATGGAGTCCTAGAATTGGAAGAGATCCCCAAAAGCCATCCAATCCAACCCCTCTCTGCCAGGGAGGGGGACACAATCCAAGCCCTCCCGACAGATGGCCGTCCAGCCCCTGCTTAGCAACATATAAACATTATATGTTTCCTCCCTTTGTAAGCAAATCCTAGAACTGGAGGAGACCCCAAGGCCATCCAACTGTAGACAATCAAAGCACTCTCAACAGATGATCACCCAGCCTGTTTCCCAACTTGGATCCCATTCGGATGCCTTTGGAACCTCATTCCCGGTCATTTTTGTCATTCCTTACTCCCTTTCCCATTGCCTTCTGCCTTTCCTTCCTCTTTAAATCCCTAATAAGAAATGCATATGGCTCCGAGAAAAGCCACACATGCCAGCCTCCTCTAAGGGTGCACCTATACTGCTGAATTAACCCAGTTTGGCACCACTTTAGCCACTTTAGTTTTGAACCTGACTCAGCACATAGAAGATGGCTTTGAAAGGCAGCAGAGCTGTCTTCATGGACCTGTCAGCGGATTATGAGACTGTGAACTACCGCTGCCTCCTCCTGAAAAAATGTATAGTATCACAAAGGACGACCACCTCATCCACCTCATAGGAAACCTGCTACAAAACAGGAGCTTTTTTGTTGAGTTTCAGGGCCAGAGAAGCAGATGGCGGAAACAAAAGAATGGCCTGCCTCGGGGGAGCGTGCTTGCTCCATCCATGTTCAACATGTACACAAATGACCAGCCACTGCCAGAAGGGACAGAGAGCTTCATCTATGCTGATGATCGTGCCATCACCACTCAAGCAGGGAGCTTTGAGATGGTAGAACAGAAGCTCTCTGAAGCTCTAGGTACTCTTACTGCCTATTACAGGGAAAACCAGCTGATCCCTAACCCATCTAAAACACAGACATGCGCCTTTCACCTTAAGAATAGACAAGCATCCCAAGTTCTGGGGATTACCTGGGAAGGAATCCCACTGGAGCATTGCAGCGCACCCAAATACCTGGGAGTCACTCTGGACCGTGCTCTGACCTACAAGAAGCACTGCCTGAACATCAAGCAAAAAGTGGGTGCTAGAAACAATATCATACGAAAGCTGACTGGCACAACCTGGGGATCAGAACCAGACACAGTGAAGACATCTGCCCTTGCGCTATGCTACTCTGCTGCTGAGTATGCATGCCCAGTGTGGAACACATCTCACCACACTAAAACAGTGGATGTGGCTCTTAATGAGACATGCTGCATTATCACAGGGTGTCTGCGCCCTACACCACTGGAGAAATTACACTGCTTAGCCGGTATTGCACCACCTGACATCCGCCGGGAAGTAGCAGCCAATAGTGAAAGGACCAAGGCAGAGACATTTCCAGCTCATCCCCTGTTTGGGTATCAGCCAGCACGTCAACGACTTAAATCAAGAAATAGTTTTCTAAGATCTACAGAGACACTCGCTGGAACACTTCAGCAAGCAAGAGTCCAAAAGTGGCAGGCTCAAACCCAGAACCTCAACCAATGGCTGATACCAAATGAGAGACTCCCCCCTGGGCACACAGAAGACTGGGTGACTTGGAAGGCGCTGAACAGACTGCGCTCTGGCACCACGAGATGCAGAGCCAACCTTAAGAAATGGGGCCACAAAGTGGAGTCCATGACATGCGAGTGTGGAGAAGAGCAAACCACTGACCACCTGCTGCAATGCAACCTGAGCCCTGCCACATGCACAATGGAGGACCTTCTTGCAGCAACACCAGAGGCACTCCAAGTGGCCAGATACTGGTCAAAGGACATTTAACCAACTACCAAACTCACAAGTTTTGTATTTTTGTTTGTTTGCTTTGTTCTGTTAGAAATGTAATATAATGGACTGGTTGCTCTGACACGACAAATAAAAATAAATAAAAATCAACACTGACAAAGAAACAGCAAGAAATACCATTTACCCACAAGCAGAAAGACATCGCATAGATTAGAAACCAACACTTTCTCATTATTTTCCAGATCAACAGACTGAGCCACAGCAACGCCTGGCAGGGGACAGCTAGTCCATAATAGGAGATGCCTATGGTTCCAGAAAAATCCGCACATGCCAGCCTCCTCTAAGGGCGCACCTACACTGTTGAATTAACCCAGTTTGGCACCACTTTAGGTACTTTGGCTCAATGCCACGGAGTAATCCTGGGATGCAGGAAGAGACTGAGATGGAGGGTGCTTTGCACGCCAAAGCATCCTTTTGCATTTGGGATGAAGCTGCTGCAGCTGTTGAGTGTTTACGTTTTTCCTGGTGGTGGTCACATGGGCTTGGGCTCCTTTGGGCCTCCAAGAAGCCTGGAAGCTCCTTCGTGGTGATGATGAAGGCGATGGTGTTTTTTCCACTCGTTGCCCAGGGAATAATTGCCTTCTCCTCTCTCTCTCTCTCTCTCTCTCTCTCCAGACTGGAAAAACACCGAAAGGGAAGGAGAGGAAATGCAAAGAGAAGGGGAGGAAACGAGCCGGGAAGAGGAAGGCGATGCCCTACCATCCTGGGTATGCTCTCCAAAGAATGAAAGGGAAAGCAGAGGAGAAAAGGGCACTGTTGAATGATTCTCGATGGACTGCCATGGCTCAATGTGATAGACTCCTGGGAGTTGTAGTTTCCCAAGGTCTTTCACCTTCTCTACACGGCAGAAGTAACCCGGTATGGCACCACCTGAAGCTTCTTCGTCTCAATGCGATCTAGTCCTGGGAGTTGTAGTTTGATGAGTTAGCCCTGTGGATGATCTGCGCCGGGAGCTGGACAGGGGGAGTGTGTCCCTGTTGGTGCTGCTGGACCTCTCAGCGGCCTTCGATACCGTCGACCACGGTATCCTTCTGGGACGCCTCGCGGGGATGGGTCTTGGAGGTACTGTTTTGCAGTGGCTCCGCTCATTCCTCGAGGGTCGGTCTCAGAAGGTGTTACTGGGAGACTCCTGTTCACCCCCACAACCTTTGTCTTGTGGGGTTCCTCAGGGTTCAATACTGTCTCCCATGTTGTTTAACATCTACATGAAGCCGCTGGGCGAGATCATCCGGAGTTTCGGAGTGCGATGTCATCTGTACGCGGATGATGTCCAACTCTGTCACTCCTTTCCACCTGCTACTAAGGAGGCTGTCGAGGTCCTGAACCGGTGCTTGGCCGCTGTGACGGTCTGGATGAGGGCGAACAAATTGAAATTGAATCCAGACAAGACAGAGGTACTCCTGGTTAGTCGTAAGGCCGAACAGGGCATAGGGTTACAGCCTGTGTTGGACGGGGTTACACTCCCTCTGAAGACGCAGGTTCGCAGCTTGGGTGTGATCCTGGACTCATCGCTGAGCCTGGAACCCCAGGTTTCGGCGGTGACCAGGGGAGCTTTCGCACAGTTAAAACTTGTGCGCCAACTGCGACCGTACCTTGGGAAGTCTGACTTAGCCACGGTAGTCCACGCTCTGGTTACATCCGCCTTGATTACTGCAACGCTCTCTACGTGGGGTTGCCTTTGAAGACAGTCCGGAAGCTCCAGTTAGTCCAACGGGCGGCAGCCATGATTTTAACAGGAGCTGATCGCAGGGAGCATACAACTCCCTTGCTGAACCAGCTCCACTGGCTGCCGATATGCTACCGGGCTCAATTCAAAGTGCTGGCGTTGGCCTTTAAAGCCCTAAACGGTTCTGGCCCAACTTATCTATCCGAACGTATCTCAGCCTATCAGCCCACCAGGACCCTAAGATCTTCCGGAGAGTCTCTTCTCTCTATCCCTCCAGCTTCAGAAGTGCGGCTGGCGGGAACGAGAGATAGGGCCTTCTCTGTGGTGGCCCCCCGGCTTTGGAACGCCCTCCCTATAGAGATACGATCAGCCTCTTCGCTGATGGCATTTAGGAAGAAACTTAAAACATGGTTATTCAAACAAGCCTTCGGCTAATCTGTGGAAACCGATTCGAATCTGGGTGACCTTGGACAGAAATATGGACAACGAATTGTGGACTGTGATTTCAACTTGAGACATATGGGATTATTATTGGTGGCCCAATAATTTGCTATTGTAATTGTAATTGTATTTTGTATATGTTTTTAAACTGGAGATTGATTTTAAATGCTGTAAACCGCAACTGAGTCGCCGATCCAGGCTGAGAAGTTAGCGGTATATAAGTGTACCAAATAAATAAAATAAATAATAAATAAACTCCCATTTTGTTTCTTTGGCACGAAATGAGAAAGGCCCTTGTTGATGATGTGAAGTTTCGGCCTCTTATCCCTCTTGCGCTCTGCATTGGGTCTTTGTGCATGAATGAGTCCACGTGTGTGAGAGCTATGAAGCCCTCTCTCTTCGGATGCATCGCTATCACATTAATGCAGCTTGGCCCCACTTTGGGAGCATCATTCCGCACTGTGGAATGAATGCGCTTCATGGCTCAATGTGATGGAGTCCTGGGATTTCCAGTTTGGTGAGGCAGAGAAGGGCGAAGACCTTGTGAAACTACAACTCCCAGGACTCCACAGCATTGAGACATGGTCGTAGAAGTGGAGTCAAACTGCGTCGGTCCTGCAGTGTAGATTGACCCTTGAAATGCCATGGCACACTGCTATAGAGTAATGGGAGTTGTAGTTTCACAAGGGCTACCTCGTCAAACTACAGCTCCCAGGACTAAATCGCACTGAGATGAAGAAGAAACAAAATAAATGGGCTCTAGAACAGTGTTTCTCAACCTTCCTCCTGCCGCGACCCCTTAATCCAGTTCCTCATGTTGTGGTGACCTCCAACCATCACATTGTTTTCGTTGCTACTTCACAACTGTCATTCTGCTCCTGTTATGAATTGTCATGTAAATATCTGACATGCAGGATGGATTTTCATTCACTGGACCAAATTCGGCACAAATACTCGATACGTGGGGTTGAGGGGAGGGTTGATTTTGTCATTTGGGAGTTGTAGTTGCTGGGATTTATAGTACACCAACAATCAAAGAGCAGTCTGAACCCCACCAATGATGGAATTGAACCAATCTTGGCACACAGAACTCTCACAACCAACAAACTGGGAGGGATTGGTGGGCATTGATTTTGAGTTTGGGAGTTGTAGTTCACCTACATCCAGAGAACACTGTGGAGTCAAACGATAGATCTGGGACAAACTTGGCACGAATCCTCAATATGTCCAGATGTGGATACTGGTGGAATTTGGGGGAAATAGACCTTGACATTTGGGAGTTGTAGTTGCTGGGATTTATAGTTCACCTACAATCAAAGAACATTCTGAACTCCACCAATGATGGAATTGAACCAGTCTTGGCATACAGAACTCCCACAGCCAACAGAAAGTACTGGAAGGGTTTGGTGGGCTTGAGAGTTGAGAGTTGTAGTTCACCTACATCCAGACATCAAACAATAATGGATCTGGATCAAACTTGGAAGAAATACTCAATATGCCCAAATGGGAACACTGGTGGAGTATGGGGAAAATAGACCTTGACATTTGGGATTTGCAGTTGCTGGGATTTATAGCCCACCTACAATCAAAAAGCATTCTGAACCCCACCAACGATGGAATTAAGCCAAACTTGGCACACAGTTCTCCCACGACCAACACAAAATACGGGAAGGGTTTGGTGGGCAGTGTCCTTTGGTTTTGGAGTTGTAGTTCACCTACACCCAAAGAGCACTGTGGACTCAAACAATGATGGATCTGGACCAAACTTCACACGAATATTCAATATGCCCAAATGTGAACACTGAGGGAGTTTGGCGAAAATAGACCTTGACACTTAGGAGTTGTAGTTGCTGGGATTTATAGTTCACCGACAATCAAAGAACATTCTGAACCCCACCAATGAGGGAATTGGGCCAAACATCCCACACAGAAACCCCATGAGCAACGGAAAATACTGTGTTTTATGATGGTCTTTGGCGACCCCAATTAGCACTGAGCCATGACAGTTAAAGTGGGATCAAACTGCAGTCATTCTACAGTGGAGAGAAACCTCTTAGAAATCCCGAAAACGTATTATTATCCTATGGAATCTTGGGAGTTGCAGTTCGGTGAGGGCCAGCACTTTCAGGTACAGGAGGCTTAAGGAACGGCACTGGAATTAGTGTCAAGCTGCATTCGTTCTGCAGCGTAGATACTCCCGATGATGCCAATGGAGGCCTCACTGGCCATTCCCTCTGTGCCAGGGGCCAGTCCACAAAGGCCCTGCCAATTAGAAATATCTTGCAGGCTAATGGCATCTTGCAAAAAGACAGCCTTGCCAAGATCACCCTTCGACATCATTTTTAGAAATTGCTCACCTTGCTTTACCCAGGAATCAGCTGAAGCCTGGCCCAGCTTCCCAGCCTTTTCCTCCCTTGCATCTGCCGGGAGGGATTGGATTGTGCTTTTTTGGAGGGGGTTGGGCTGGATGGCCTTTAGAAGGCCCTTCCAACTCTAGGATTCTACCGTTCTATCTTTTCCATTACAGGAGATGGAGAACCTTCTTAAAAACCTATATATAATATGCACACACACATATATGTATGTATATATATGTATGGACACACATATATGCATATGCACAGATATATATATATATATATATATATATGTGTGTGTGTGTGTGTGTGTGTGTGTGCACATGCATGCATATACGTGCAAATACACACTCATACATATATGTATATGTATGTATGGACACACATGCATATACACATCAATACATACTTATACATTTATTTATTTAAAACTTTTATATCCCGATCTTCTCTACCTCCGTAGAGACACTCAGACTGGTATGTATGTATGGATACACATGTATATGTATGTACAGACTCACATGCATAAACACACAAATGCATACTTATAAATATATGTATACATGGATACACATATATGCATATACACAGAAATATATGTATGTATGAATATACATAGATGCATAAACACACAAATATATACTTATAAATATATGTATGTATGGACACACATACATGCATAAACACAAAAATACATACTTATAAATATATGTAAACATGGACACACATATATGCATATACACAAAAATAGATGTATGTATGTATGAACACACATACATGCATAAACACACAAATATATACCTATAAATATATGTATGTATGGACACACATACATGCATAAACACATAAATACATAGTTATATGTATATATGCATATGTATGTATGGACACACATTCATGCATAAACACAAAAATACATACTTATACATATATGTATGGACACACATGCATGCATAAACACATGTATGTATATATGTATATGTGTGTATGGACACACATGCATGCATAAACACAGAAATACACACTTATACATTTATGTATACATGGATGCACATATATGCATATACACAGAAATATATGTATGTATGTATGTATGAACATACATGCATGCATAAACACACAAATACATACTGATAAATATATGTATGTATGGACACACATCTATGCATATATATACACACATACACACATGTATATACATACAAATACACACTTATACATATATGTATATGTGAAAACACATATATACACATGCAAATACATACTTATATATATGCATATGTATGTATGGAGACACATACATACATAAACACAAAAAATACATAGTTATAAATATATGTATGTATGAACACACATATATGCATATACACAGAAATAGATACGTATACATGTGTCTATATGTCTATATGTCTTCCAGATTCTCCCTGCCTCTCCGAATCTTTCCAGGGACACAAACTCTGCAAAGTCTGTGCCATTCCAGATTCTTCTTCCTGTGTCTGCCGCCTTGTCTCAAACCCATCCCAATGCAAACTCCGCAAAGCCCTTGCCAGATATATACGTTATATACATATCTATATTCATTCCAGAGTCTTCCTGCATATTGAACCTTGCTTTCTTGCCCCTTCTCCTTCCTTCCTTCCTTCCTTCCTTCCTTCCTTCCTTCCTTCCTTCCTTCCTTCCTTCCTTCCCACTGCTCCCATCCTCTTCTCTGTGGGGTTTTTCTCTCCAAGCCCCCCAAAGCAGGCTGGCACCAGGGGGTCCCCAAAGAGGGATCGAGCCGAGGGATGGGAAGTGGGTCTGGGTGCCTGCCAGGCCCTCCCTAATGGTGTTGTTATGGCTATTTGGGGGGGGGGGTGATGGGGAGGAGGAAGAGCTCCAGCATCAGCAATGGGCCTCCTGCCCCCCAGTGCAGGCGACCCACATCCACATCCTTTGGCCACAGGAAAGGGCTGGTGGAGATGCTGGGGAGAGAAGCCTGAGAAGTAGGCTTGGGCTGGACTTGGGGGTCTCAGTGGGCATGAAGGGGGGAATGAGGAAGGGAAGGGAAGAAAAGGAAGGGAAGAAAGAAAAAGTGGGAAGGAAGGGAAGGAAAAGGAAAGGGGTTTGAAGCACAAACTCAGTCCCCAACTGGGGATGGCCTTGAGGTCTCAGTGGGCATGAAGGGGGGAAAAGGGGAAGGAAGGGAAGGAAAGAAGGAAAGAAAGAAAGGGAAAGGAAGGAGGAAGGAAGGAAGGAAGGAAGGGAGGGGGGAAGGAAGGAAAGGAAGAAGGAAGGAAAGAAAGAAAGAAAGAAGAAAGAAAGGAGGAAAGGAAAAAGAAAGAAGAAGACAGAAAGGAGGAAGGAAAGAAGGGAGGGAGGGAGGGAGGAGGAGGGAGAGGGAGGGAGGGAGGAGGGGAAGGAAGGAAGGAAGGAAGGAAAGGAAGGAAGGAAGGGAAGAATGGAAGGAAGGAAGGAAAGAGGGAAAGAAAGGAAGGAAAAAAGGGAAAGGAAGGAGGCAAAGAAATGGAAAGAAAGAAGGAAAGCAAAGGAAAAGAAAAAAGGAGGGAGGGAGGGAAGGAAGGAAGGAAGAAGGAAGGAAGGAAGAAGGGAGGGGAGGGAGGAGGGAAGGGAAAGGAAAGAGGGAAAGAAAAGAGGAAAAAAGGGAAAGGAAGGAGGAAAGAAATGAAAGAAAGAAGGAAAGAAAAGGAAGAAGGAGGGAGGGAGGGAAGGAAGGAAGGGAGAAGGGAAGGGGAGGGAGGGAGGGAAGGGAAAGGAAGGAAAGAGGGAAATGAAAGGAGTGAAAAAAGGGAAAGGAAGGAGGCAAAGAAATGGAAAGAAAGAAGGAAAGCAAAGGAAAGAAAGGAGGGAGGGAGGGAAGGAAGGAAGGGAAGAAGGGAAGGGGAGGGAGGGAGGGAAGGGAAAGGAAGGAAAGAGGGAAATGAAAGGAGTGAAAAAAGGGAAAGGAAGGAGGCAAAGAAATGGAAAGAAAGAAGGAAAGCAAAGGAAAGAAAGGAGGGAGGGAGGGAAGGAGGGAAGGAAGGAAGAAAAGAAAGGAGGAAAGGGAAAAATAAAGAAAGAAAGACAGAAAGGTAAGGAAGGTAAAGAAGAGAGGGAGGGAGGGGAAGGAAGGAAAAGAAAGGGAAAGGAAGGAGGGAAAGAAAGGGAAGAAGGAAAGCAAATGAAAGACAGGAAGGAAAGAAGTGAAGGGAAGGAAGGAAGGGAAGGAGGGAAGGAGGGAAGGAGAGAGGTGGGAAAGGAAGAAAACAAAGAAAGGAGGGAAGGGAAAAAGAAAGAAAGACAGACAGAAAGGGAAGGCAAAAAAGGAAGGGAGGGAGGGGAAGGAAGGAAAAGAAAGGGAATTGAAGGAGGGAAGAAAGGGAAGAAGGAAAGCAAATGAAAGACAGGAAGGAAAGAAGTGAAGGGAAGGAAGGAAGGGAAGGAGGGAAGGGTAAGTGGGAAAGGAAGGAAGAAAGCAAAGAAAGGAGGGAAGGGAAAAAGAAAGAAAGGGAAGGAAGGAAAAGAAGGAAAGGAAGGAAGGAAAGGAACAAAGAAAGGAAAGGAATGGGAAGGGAAGGGAAGGGGCTTGAGGCCCAAAGGCAGCCTGGATGGGAGGGCCCAAGCCTTGGCTCCAGAAAGACTGGAAAGCCCCCCCCCCCAGCCCCAATTGAGACATCAGAAGGAGATTTGCTTCTGAGGAAGAGGACCATTGATACCTCTCCAGGTGTTTAAGATCTAGTCAGGGTGGTGCTGTGGTTCTGGAATGTTTTGATGCATTTCATTTGAGTGCGGTTTGCATTTAAGTCTATTTGAATGTTTGCATGTTTTCAAATTGTGTGTCTGCTGATGCTGCTTTTACGCCAAGCTGCTTTGAGTCCCCTTTGGGAGAGAGAAAGTGGGATATAAACAACAACAACAACAACAACAATACTATGCATGAGCTGCAGCTCCTTGTGCAGGCCTGGGCCAACTTGGGCCCTCCTTCCAGGTGTTTTGGACTTCAACTCCCACAATTCCTAACAGCCTGACCTCTTGGGGGGAAAGGGAGGCGCAAACTCTCCCCACTCCGACAAACAGGCAGACCTTTTTGCGACATTGACTTATCTTCAGTCCCCCGCCTTTACAAAAACCAAAGAGAGGCCCAGAAGCCTCTCTCAATGGGGGAAGAGAGAGAGGGGGAGACCCCCTTTCCTGCCCCAAGGGAGGCCCAAAGGGGGGGGGTCTTCTTTCCCATTGAAGCCCTGGAGGGACTTCCTACCCGACATATAAACAGGCAGACCTTCCTGTCATTATCTTCATTGCCCCCTTTATACAAACCAAAGAGAGGCCCAGAAACCTCTCTCAATGGGAGAAGAGAGGGAGACCCCCTTTCCTGCCCCAAATAGAGGCCCAAGGGGTGGGGGGTCTTCCTTCCCATTGAAGCCCAGCCCTGGAGGGACTTCCCATCCAAGAAACAAACAGGCAGGCCTTCCTGCAACATTGTCAATATTTTCATTGCCCCCCTTATACAAACCAAGGAGAGGCCTAGAAGCCTCTCTGAAAGGGAGAAGAGAGACCCCCTTTCCTGCCCCAATGGAGGCCCAAAGGGGGGGGGGGTCTTCTTTCCCATTAATGCCCAGCCCATCCGACATACACAGGCAGACCTTCCTGCGAAGCTGTCAATATTTTCACTCCTCCCTTATACAAACCAAAGAGAGTCCCAGAAACCTCTCTGAATGGGGGAAGAGAGACCCCTTTTCCTTCCCCAAAGGGGGGGGGGGTCTTCCTTCCCATTGAAGCCCAGCCTTGGAGGGGCTTCCCATCCAAGAAACAAACAGGCAGACCTTCCTGCAACATTGTCATTATCTTCATTCCCCTGTGTATACAAACCAAAGAGAGGCCCAGAAGCCTTTCTCAATGGAGGAAGAACGAGAGAGAGAGAGACCCCCCTTTCCTGCCCCAATAGAGGCCCAAAGGGGTCTTCTTTCCCAGAGAGAGATTGAGCCCCTGACCCAGCCCTGGAGGGACTTCCCACTCGAAATACAAACAGGCAGACCTTCTTCATTCCCCCCTCCCTTTATACAAACCAAGGAAAGGCCCAGAAGCCCCTCTCAATGGGGGAAGAGAGACCCCTTTTCCTGCCCCAATGGAGGCCCAAAGGGGTCTTCCTTCCCATTAAGAGAGAGAGTTTGAGCCCCCGACCCAGCCCTGGAGGGACTTCCCACTCGAAATACAAACAGGCAGACCTTCTTCATTCCCCCCTCCCTTTATACAAACCAAGGAAAGGCCCAGAAGCCCCTCTCAATGGGGGAAGAGAGACCCCTTTTCCTGCCCCAATGGAGGCCCAAAGGGGTCTTCCTTCCCATTGAGAGAGAGAGACCCAAACCCAGTCCTGGGAAGGTTTCCCACCCAAGAAACAAACAGGCAGACCTTCCTCTGACTTTCTCAATATTTTCATTGCCCCTTTATACGAACCAAAGAAAGGCCCAGAAGCCCCTCTCGATGGGAAGAGAGACCCCCTTTCCTGCCCCAATGGAGGCCCAAAGGGGTCTTCCTCCCCATTAAGAGAGAGAGTTTGAGCCCCCGACCCAGCCTTGGAGGGACTTCCCACTCAAAATACAAACAGTCAGACCATTATTTTCATTCCTCCCCCCCCCCTTAAAGAAACCAAGGAAAGGCCCAGAAGCCTCTCTCAGTGGGGGAAGAGAGACCCCCTTTCCTGCCCCAAATGGAGGCCCAAAGGGGGTCTTCCTTCCCATTGAAGCCCAGCCTTGGAGGGTCTTCCCACCCGACATACAAACAGGCAGACCTTCCTGTCATTATCTTCATTGCCCCCTTTATACAAACTAAAGAGAGGCCCAGAAGCCCTTCTCAATGGGGGAAGAGAGAGAGAGAGAGACCCCCTTTCCTGCCCCAATGGAGGCCCAAAGGGGGGGTCTTCCCATTGAAACCCAGCCTTGGAGGGGCTTCCCACCTGACATACAAGCAGGCAGGCCTTCCTGCGACTTTGTCATTATCTTCATTGCCCCCCTTATATGAACCAAAAAGAGGCCAGAAGCCCCTCTCAATGGGGAAGAGAAAGAGAGGAGGGAGAGAGACCCCCTTTCCTGCCCCAATAGAGGCCAAAAGAGGGTCTTATTTCTCACTGATGCCCAGCCCTGGAGGGTCTTTCCACCCGACATACAAACAGGCAGGCCTTCCTGCGACTTTGTCAATATTATCTTCATTCCCCCCTTGTAGAAACCAAGGAGAAGCCTTAGAAGCCTCTCTCAGTGGGGGGAAGAGAGACCCCCTTTCCTGCCCCAAATGGAGGCCAAAAGGGGGTCTTATTTCTCATTGATGCCCAGCCCTGGAGGGTCTCCCCACCCAACATACAAACAGGCAGACCTTCCTGCGACTTTGTCATTATCTTCATTGCCCACCTTATACGAACCAGAGGCCTTAGAAGCCCCTCTCAATGGGAGAAGAGAGACCCCCTTACCTACCCCAAATGGAGGCCCAAAGGGGGTCTTATTTCTCATTGATGCCCATCCCTGGAGGGTCTTCCCACCCGACATACAAACAGGCAGACCTTCCTGTCATTATCTTCATTGCCCCCTTTATACAAACTAAAGAGAGGCCCAGAAGCCCTTCTCAATGGGGGAAGAGAGAGAGAGAGAGACCCCCTTTCCTGCCCCAATGGAGGCCCAAAGGGGGGGTCTTCCCATTGAAACCCAGCCTTGGAGGGGCTTCCCACCTGACATACAAGCAGGCAGGCCTTCCTGCGACTTTGTCATTATCTTCATTGCCCCCCTTATATGAACCAAAAAGAGGCCAGAAGCCCCTCTCAATGGGGAAGAGAAAGAGAGGAGGGAGAGAGACCCCCTTTCCTGCCCCAAATGGAGGCCAAAAGGGGGTCTTATTTCTCATTGATGCCCAGCCCTGGAGGGTCTCCCCACCCAACATACAAACAGGCAGACCTTCCTGCGACTTTGTCATTATCTTCATTGCCCACCTTATACGAACCAGAGGCCTTAGAAGCCCCTCTCAATGGGAGAAGAGAGACCCCCTTACCTACCCCAAATGGAGGCCCAAAGGGGGTCTTCCTTCCCATTGAGAGACATCGAGAGAGGCCTAAACCCATTCCCGACAAATAGGCATCAAGACAGCCCTTGCTGCGTCGCCGACGTCTCTCCCCTCCCCCTCCCCTTCTCAACCCAAGCAGAAGCCCCCAACCTTAGAAGCAGACCCTTCCCTCTCCCAATGGAGACCCCCCCCTTCTCTTCCCTCTTTTCATCTTTTCCCGAGGTAGGCCCAAAAGGGGGGGGGGTGCTTCATTCCCATGTCAGGGTGCGCCTCCCCTTCCCCTTCCCCCTCCCTCCTCGCCCACCCGTGTTCCCCCCTCCCCCCATTGCCGCCCCCTCCTCACCTGCACCCCGGGGGCGAGAGCGAGTGGAAGGTGGAGAGAGAGAACATCTCCGCCCGGTCCGCCATCTTCGCAGAGACAGAGAGAGAGAGAGATGGGGGGGTAGATAAATAGAGAAGGGAGAGATGGAGGCGGGGGGGCGGGGGGGCTGTCTTCCCCTCCTTCACTGGGGCTGGGGCTGGGGGGGCTGCTTCTCCCCCTTCTTGGGGCCCTTCTGTCTCTCGAGGGAGGCGCCGGGATCCGCCGCAGCCATGGCGCACCCGCCTCACCCTCCTCCGCCCCAGAAAAACACCGGAGGAAGGAAGAGAGGAAGAGAGGAAGGGAGGAAGGAGGGAAGGAGAAAGGGAGGAGGGAGGAGGGAAGAGAAGAGGGGGCAGCCAGGCCCCGCCCCTTGGGTGCGGAGGGGGAGGGGGGAGGGGAGGAGGGGGCAGAACACAAGCAAAGGGACACCCCACCCCCCGTGAAACAACTACGACGTCACCGCCAGACCCTCCTTTTTGGGGGGTGGGTGGGGGGGGGAGTCCTCCTCCTCCTCCTCCTCCTCCTCCTGCTGCTCAAGGCAGAGGCAGGCTGGGGCGCTGTCCCTCCCGGGAAGGTGCTGAAAGAGGGCGCTGTCCAGTGCTGAAGGGAAGGAAGAGAGGAAGGAATGGGGAGGATGGAAGGAAAGAAGGCCAGGAGAGAGGGAAAGGAGAAGAGAAAGAAGGAATAGGGAGGAAGGAGGAAAGGGGGAGGGAAGAAGGAAGGAAGGAAGGTGAGAGGGTCGGTATATAAAACCTCGAAATAAATAAATAATAAATAAGGAAGGAAGGGAGGAATGGGGAGGATGGAAGGAAGGAAGGAAAGAAGGCCAGGAGAAAGGGAAAGGGGCAGAGAAAGAAGGAATAGGGAGGAAGGAGGAAAAGGGGGGGGGGAGAGGAAGGACAAGAGGGAGGGAAAGGAGGGAGGGAGGGAGGGAGGAGGAAATAATGGATTGAAGGGAGGAAGGAGAAAGGGGAGAAAAGGAGGGATGGAAGGATGGAAGGCCAGGAGAAAGGGAAAGGGGCAGAGAAAGAAGGAATAGGGAGGAAGGAGGAAAGGGGGAGGGAAGAAGGAAGGAAGGAAGGAAGGAAGGAAGGAAGGAAGGAAGGAAGGGGTGTGAGGGTCGGTATATAAAACCTCGAAATAAATAAATAATAAATAAGGAAGGAAGGGAGGAATGGGGAGGATGGAAGGAAGGAAGGAAGGAAAGAAGGCCAGGAGAAAGGGAAAGGGGCAGAGAAAGAAGGAATAGGGAGGAAGGAGGAAAGGGGGAGGGAAGAAGGAAGGAAGGAAGGAAGGAAGGAAGGAAGGAAGGAAGGAAGGAAGGAAGGAAGGAAGGAAGGTGTGAGGGTCGGTATATAAAACCTCGAAATAAATAAATAATAAATAAGGAAGGAAGGGAGGAATGGGGAGGATGGAAGGAAGGAAGGAAAGAAGGCCAGGAGAAAGGGAAAGGAGAAGAGAAAGAAGGAATAGGGAGGAAGGAGGAAAGGGGGAGGGAAGAAGGAAGGAAGGAAGGAAGGTGTGAGGGTCGGTATATAAAACCTCGAAATAAATAAATAATAAATAAGGAAGGAAGGGAGGAATGGGGAGGATGGAAGGAAGGAAGGAAAGAAGGCCAGGAGAAAGGGAAAGGAGAAGAGAAAGAAGGAATAGGGAGGAAGGAGGAAAGGGGGAGGGAAGAAGGAAGGAAGGAAGGTGAGAGGGTCGGTATATAAAACCTCGAAATAAATAAATAATAAATAAGGAAGGAAGGGAGGAATGGGGAGGATGGAAGGAAGGAAGGCCAGGAGAGAGGGAAAGGAGAAGAGAAAAAAGGAATAGGGAGGAAGGAGGAAAGGGGGAGGGAAGAAGGAAGGAAGGAAGGAAGGAAGGAAGGAAGGAAGGAAGGAAGGAAGGAAGGAAGGTGTGAGGGTCGGTATATAAAACCTCGAAATAAATAAATAATAAATAAGGAAGGAAGGGAGGAATGGGGAGGATGGAAGGAAGGAAGGAAAGAAGGCCAGGAGAAAGGGAAAGGGGCAGAGAAAGAAGGAATAGGGAGGAAGGAGGAAAAGGGGGGGGGGAGAGGAAGGACAAGAGGGAGGGAAAGGAGGGAGGGAGGGAGGGAGGAGGAAATAATGGATTGAAGGGAGGAAGGAGAAAGGGGAGAAAAGGAGGGATGGAAGGATGGAAGGCCAGGAGAAAGGGAAAGGGGCAGAGAAAGAAGGAATAGGGACGAAGGAGGGAAGGGGAAGAAGGAAGGAAGGGCCTGATGGAAGGATGGAAGGAAAGAGGGAAGGAAGGAAGGAAGGGGGAGATGGAAGGCCAGGAGAAAGGGAAAGGTGCAGAGAAAGAAAGAAGAGGGAGGAAGGAAGAAAGGGGGGAGGGAAGAAAGAAGGAAGGAAATAATGGATGGAAGGAAGGAAGGAAGGCCAGGAGAAAGGGAAAGGAGCAGAGAAAGAAGGAATAAGGAAGGAGGGAAGGGGGAGGGAGAGGAAGGAAAGGAGGGAGGGAAAGGAGGGAGGGAGGAGGAAATAATGGATTGAGGGGAGAAAGGAAAAAGGGAAGAAAAGGAGGGATGGAAGGATGGAAGGCCAGGAGAAAGGGAAAGGGGCAGAAAAAGAAAGAAGAGGAAGGAAGGAGGAAAGGGGGAAGGTAGAAGCTAGGAAGGAAGGAAAGAAGGAAGGAAGGAAGGGTGGGAGGGAGGAATGGGGAGGAAGGGAGGGAAAGGTTGGTTGGATGGATGGATGGATAGATGGAAGGAAGGAAGGCCAGGAGAAAGGGAAAGGAGCAGAGAAAGGAAGAATTAGGGAGTAAGGAGGAAAGGGGGAGAGAAGAAGGAAGGAAGGAAGGAAGGAAGGAAGGAAGGAAGGAAGGAAGGAGGGAAGGAAGGAGAAAGGGAAAGGAGCAGAGAAAGAAAGAATAGGGAGGAAGGAGGGAAGGGCCTGATGTAAGGAAGGAAATAATAGATTGAAGGGAGGAAGGAGAAAGGGGAGAAAAGGAGGGATGGAAGGATGGAAGGCCAGGAGAGAGGGAAAGGCACAGAGAAGGAAAGAATAGGGAGGGAGGGAGGGAGGGAGGGGAGGGAAGGAAGGAAGGGAGGGAGGGATGGGGAGAAAGGGAGGAAAAGGTTGGTTGAATGGATGGATGGATGGATGGATGGAAGGAAGGCCAGGAGAAAGGGAAAGGTGCAAAGAAAGAAAGAATAGGAGGGAAGGAGGAGGGAAGGAGGAAGAAAGAAAGGAAGAGGAAGGAAGGAAGGAAGGAAGGAAGGAAGGAAGGAAGGAAAGAAAGAAAGAAGGAAGGAAGCACCTGATGGAAGGAAGGAAATAATGGATGGATGGAAGGAAGGAAGGCCAGGAGAGAGGGAAAGGAGAAGAGAAAAAAGGAATAGGGAGGAAGGAGGAAAGGGGGAGGGAAGAAGGAAGGAAGGAAGGAAGGAAGGAAGGAAGGAAGGAAGGAAGGAAGGAAGGTAGGTGTGAGGGTCGGTATATAAAACCTCGAAATAAATAAATAATAAATAAGGAAGGAAGGGAGGAATGGGGAGGATGGAAGGAAGGAAGGAAGGAAAGAAGGCCAGGAGAAAGGGAAAGGGGCAGAGAAAGAAGGAATAGGGAGGAAGGAGGAAAGGGGGAGGGAAGAAGGAAGGAAGGAAGAGAGGAAGGAAGGAAGGAAGGAAGGAAGGAAGGAAGGAAGGAAGGAAGGAAGGAGGGAGGGGAAAGACTCGAAATAAATAAATAATAAATAAGGAAGGAAGGGAGGAATGGGGAGGATGGAAGGAAGGAAGGAAGGAAGGAAAGAAGGCCAGGAGAAAGGGAAAGAGGCAGAGAAAGAAGGAATAGGGAGGAAGGAGGAAAAGAGGGGGGGGGAGAGGAAGGACAAGAGGGAGGGAAAGGAGGGAGGGAGGGAGGGAGGAGGAAATAATGGATTGAAGGGAGGAAGGAGAAAGGGGAGAAAAGGAGGGATGGAAGGATGGAAGGCCAGGAGAAAGGGAAAGGGGCAGAGAAAGAAGGAATAGGGACGAAGGAGGGAAGGGGAAGAAGGAAGGAAGGGCCTGATGGAAGGATGGAAGGAAAGAGGGAAGGAAGGAAGGAAGGGGGAGATGGAAGGCCAGGAGAAAGGGAAAGGTGCAGAGAAAGAAAGAAGAGGGAGGAAGGAAGAAAGGGGGGAGGGAAGAAAGAAGGAAGGAAATAATGGATGGAAGGAAGGAAGGAAGGCCAGGAGAAAGGGAAAGGAGCAGAGAAAGAAGGAATAAGGAAGGAGGGAAGGGGGAGGGAGAGGAAGGAAAGGAGGGAGGGAAAGGAGGGAGGGAGGAGGAAATAATGGATTGAGGGGAGAAAGGAAAAAGGGAAGAAAAGGAGGGATGGAAGGATGGAAGGCCAGGAGAAAGGGAAAGGGGCAGAAAAAGAAAGAAGAGGAAGGAAGGAGGAAAGGGGGAAGGTAGAAGCTAGGAAGGAAGGAAAGAAGGAAGGAAGGAAGGGTGGGAGGGAGGAATGGGGAGGAAGGGAGGGAAAGGTTGGTTGGATGGATGGATGGATAGATGGAAGGAAGGAAGGCCAGGAGAAAGGGAAAGGAGCAGAGAAAGGAAGAATTAGGGAGTAAGGAGGAAAGGGGGGAGGAAGAAGGAAGGAAGGAAGGGGGAAGGAAGGAAGGAAGGAAGGAAGGAAGGAAGGAAGGAAGGAGAGGAGGGAAGGAAGAGAAAGGGAAGGAGAGAGAAAGAATAGGGAGGAAGGAGGGAAGGGCCTGATGTAAGGAAGGAAATAATAGATTGAAGGGAGGAAGGAGAAAGGGGAGAAAAGGAGGGATGGAAGGATGGAAGGCCAGGAGAGAGGGAAAGGCACAGAGAAGGAAAGAATAGGGAGGGAGGGAGGGAGGGAGGGGAGGGAAGGAAGGAAGGGAGGGAGGGATGGGGAGAAAGGGAGGAAAAGGTTGGTTGAATGGATGGATGGATGGATGGATGGAAGGAAGGCCAGGAGAAAGGGAAAGGTGCAAAGAAAGAAAGAATAGGAGGGAAGGAGGAGGGAAGGAGGAAGAAAGAAAGGAAGGAAGGAAGGAAAGGAAGGAAGGAAGGAAGGAAGGAAGGAAGGAAGGAAGAAAGAAAAGAAGGAAGGAAGAGGGAGGGAAGGAAGGAAGGAAAGAAGGCCAGGAGAAAGGGAAAGGGGCAGAGAAAGAAGGAATAGGGAGGAAGGAGGAAAGGGGGAGGGAAGAAGGAAGGAAGGAAGGAAGGTGAGAGGGTCGGTATATAAAACCTCGAAATAAATAAATAATAAATAAGGAAGGAAGGGAGGAATGGGGAGGATGGAAGGAAGGAAGGAAAGAAGGCCAGGAGAAAGGGAAAGGGGCAGAGAAAGAAGGAATAGGGAGGAAGGAGGAAAAGGGGGGGGGGAGAGGAAGGACAAGAGGGAGGGAAAGGAGGGAAGAAGGAAGGAAGGAAGGAAGGTGTGAGGGTCGGTATATAAAACCTCGAAATAAATAAATAATAAATAAGGAAGGAAGGGAGGAATGGGGAGGATGGAAGGAAGGAAGGAAGGAAGGAAAGAAGGCCAGGAGAAAGGGAAAGAGGCAGAGAAAGAAGGAATAGGGAGGAAGGAGGAAAAGAGGGGGGGGGGAGAGGAAGGACAAGAGGGAGGGAAAGGAGGGAGGGAGGGAGGGAGGAGGAAATAATGGATTGAAGGGAGGAAGGAGAAAGGGGAGAAAAGGAGGGATGGAAGGATGGAAGGCCAGGAGAAAGGGAAAGGGGCAGAGAAAGAAGGAATAGGGACGAAGGAGGGAAGGGGAAGAAGGAAGGAAGGGCCTGATGGAAGGATGGAAGGAAAGAGGGAAGGAAGGAAGGAAGGGGGAGATGGAAGGCCAGGAGAAAGGGAAAGGTGCAGAGAAAGAAAGAAGAGGGAGGAAGGAAGAAAGGGGGGAGGGAAGAAAGAAGGAAGGAAATAATGGATGGAAGGAAGGAAGGAAGGCCAGGAGAAAGGGAAAGGAGCAGAGAAAGAAGGAATAAGGAAGGAGGGAAGGGGGAGGGAGAGGAAGGAAAGGAGGGAGGGAAAGGAGGGAGGGAGGAGGAAATAATGGATTGAGGGGAGAAAGGAAAAAGGGAAGAAAAGGAGGGATGGAAGGATGGAAGGCCAGGAGAAAGGGAAAGGGGCAGAAAAAGAAAGAAGAGGAAGGAAGGAGGAAAGGGGGAAGGTAGAAGCTAGGAAGGAAGGAAAGAAGGAAGGAAGGAAGGGTGGGAGGGAGGAATGGGGAGGAAGGGAGGGAAAGGTTGGTTGGATGGATGGATGGATAGATGGAAGGAAGGAAGGCCAGGAGAAAGGGAAAGGAGCAGAGAAAGGAAGAATTAGGGAGTAAGGAAGGAAGGAAGGAAGGAAGGAAGGAAGGAAGGAAGGAAGGAGGGAAGGAAGGAGAAAGGGAAAGGAGCAGAGAAAGAAAGAATAGGGAGGAAGGAGGGAAGGGCCTGATGTAAGGAAGGAAATAATAGATTGAAGGGAGGAAGGAGAAAGGGGAGAAAAGGAGGGATGGAAGGATGGAAGGCCAGGAGAGAGGGAAAGGCACAGAGAAGGAAAGAATAGGGAGGGAGGGAGGGAGGGAGGGGAGGGAAGGAAGGAAGGGAGGGAGGGATGGGGAGAAAGGGAGGAAAAGGTTGGTTGAATGAATGGATGGATGGATGGATGGAAGGAAGGCCAGGAGAAAGGGAAAGGTGCAAAGAAAGAAAGAATAGGAGGGAAGGAGGAGGGAAGGAGGAAGAAGAAAGAAAGGAAGGAAGGAAGGAAGGAAGGAAGGAAGGAAGGAAGGAAGGAAGAAAGGAAGGAAGGAAGCACCTGATGGAAGGAAGGAAATAATGGATGGAAGGAAGGAAGGAAGGCCAGGAGAGAGGGAAAGGAGAAGAGAAAGAAGGAATAGGGAGGAAGGAGGAAAGGGGGAGGGAAGAAGGAAGGAAGGAAGGAAGGAAGGAAGGAAGGAAGGAAGGAAGGAAGGTAGGTGTGAGGGTCGGTATATAAAACCTCGAAATAAATAAATAATAAATAAGGAAGGAAGGGAGGAATGGGGAGGATGGAAGGAAGGAAGGAAGGAAAGAAGGCCAGGAGAAAGGGAAAGGGGCAGAGAAAGAAGGAATAGGGAGGAAGGAGGAAAAGGGGGGGGGGAGAGGAAGGACAAGAGGGAGGGAAAGGAGGGAGGGAGGGAGGGAGGAGGAAATTCATCCATTTGGAATTCAGAGTTCGAAGGAGTGTGAGAATAGCCAACAAGAAGGAGGTCAGAGGCCAAAGAAATGCTTCCATGTGTTGCAAAGGGTATTAAGCAGTGTGTTTGAAAACAAACCTTTGTCAGAGCAACTTTGCGCTCAACCAAGCAGCTTGTGCTCGTTCGCCTGGATCATCTTGTAGTTCTTGTGTCCATGGTCTCAGGACTTTGTCATGTTATCGTGAGATTTTGTTTTGTTGGTGCCTCTTTGAATCATGCTTCATAGTGCTATGTTATATTGATCTTTTGGAGCATTACTTGCTTTTAAGAACTTTTTATCATTTTCTTTTCAATAAACTACAAAGACTTCAGCCTGTGTGCAGTATGGCGATTTCAGCAAGGTGAATCTATTCTGAGGTGCGACAAGATAGAAGTCTTAAATATGGATCAGCCACATAATAATGTTTTTGATATTGAAACTAGCCAGGTGCAAATTGACTCAGAAAATGAGGACAGTTCTCAGCCTGATAGTAAGCAGGAAGGCAACCAGGCGGACACTAACGAGCAGCCTGACCTTGATGAAACGAGAATCTTAAATCGGGCTGACCGTTTGGAATTCAGAATTCGAAGGAGTGTGAGACTAGCCAACAAGAAGGAGGCCAAAGAGATGCTTTCATGTATTGCAAAGGGTATTAAGCAGTGTGTTTGAAAACAAACCTTTTGTCAGAGCAACTTCTCGCTCAACCAAGCAGCTTGGGCTCATTTGCTTGGATTATCTTACAGTTTTTGTGTCCATGGTCTTGGGATTTTGTCGTGTTCTTATGGGACTTTGTTTCGTTGGTGCCTCTTGGAATCCTGCTTTGCAGTGCTATGCTTTATTGATCTTTGGAATATTGCTTGCTTTTTAAACTTTTCATCTTTTACTTTTTAATAAACTACAAAGACTTTCAGTCTGTGTGCACTTCTGGTGTTTTCAGCAAGGTGAATCTATTCTGAGGTGCAACACAGAGGCTGGATGGCCATCTGTTGGGAGTGCTTTGAAGGCGATTTTCCTGCTTCTTGGCAGAATTGCTTGTAGACTAGATGGCCCAGCAAATCTCTTCCAACTCTAGGATTATAACACGGCAGAAGTGTGGTTATCCCTCGCTACTTTGCAGTTCGCTTTCCGCGGATTCTCCTTTTCGCGGTTTTTTAAAATAGGAATTTATATATACAGCACAAGTAGTGAAGGAACATGAAGCAGAAAGGCCAATCTTCCAACTCTAGGATTCTAACACGGCAGAAGTGTGGTTATCCCTCGCTACTTCGCGGTTCGCTTTCTGTGGACTCCCCTTTTCGCGGTTTAAAAAAAATAGGAAATTATATATACAGCACAAGTAGTGAAGGAACACGAAGCAGAAAGGCCAATCTTCCAACTCTAGGATTATAACACGGCAGAAGTGTGGTTATCCCTCGCTACTTTGCAGTTCGCTTTCCGCGGACTCTCCTTTTCGCGGTTTTTTAAAATAGGAATTTATATATACAGCACAAGTAGTGAAGGAACACGAAGCAGAAAGGCCAATCTTCCAACTCTAGGATTATAACACGGCAGAAGTGTGGTTATCCCTCGCTACTTTGCAGTTCGCTTTCCGCGGACTCTCCTTTTCGCGGTTTTTTAAAATAGGAATTTATATATACAGCACAAGTAGTGAAGGAACATGAAGCAGAAAGGCCAATCTTCCAACTCTAGGATTCTAACACGGCAGAAGTGTGGTTATCCCTCGCTACTTCGCGGTTCGCTTTCTGTGGACTCCCCTTTTCGCGGTTTAAAAAAAATAGGAAATTATATATACAGCACAAGTAGTGAAGGAACACGAAGCAGAAAGGCCAATCTTCCAACTCTAGGATTATAACACGGCAGAAGTGTGGTTATCCCTCGCTACTTTGCAGTTCGCTTTCCGCGGACTCTCCTTTTCGCGGTTTTTTAAAATAGGAATTTATATATACAGCACAAGTAGTGAAGGAACACGAAGCAGAAAGGCCAATCTTCCAACTCTAGGATTATAACACGGCAGAAGTGTGGTTATCCCTCGCTACTTTGCAGTTCGCTTTCCGCGGACTCTCCTTTTCGCGGTTTTTTAAAATAGGAAATTATATATACAGCACAAGTAGTGAGGGAACACTGAGCAGAGAGGCCCCACCAATGCCTCCCTTCCCGCTGATTGAGTGAGTGAGAAAGGCATCTCGTCGCCGCCTGGATAGTCCTGGGTAGTCACTCAATTGGCTCTTCTTCTTCCCTCCTCGCTCTCTTTACCTTCCTCCTCCTCCGATTGAGTGACTACCACGGATTACCAGAAGCAAATAGACTAGGCGGAGGAGGCTGTTGCAGGGCCCAAGTAGTGACGAGGAGAAGGAAGAGGAATGAGAGTGAGTGAGAGAGAGGGGACATCCCTACTTGGCAGAATTTCACTTATCGCGGGTGGTCCTGGAACGTAACACCCGTGATAAGTGAGGGAACACTGTACAGCACGGTCTGAAGATAGCAGGACAATAAAGGGCAGGAAGCAGCAGGTGATGAGGGCGAGGCTTTAGAAGACTGCCTATCCTTGTGCGTCCAGTATGGATGTCTGAAGGGAGTGCCTTTGTAATTCTTCTTATTTATTTGCTGACACAAAAGCACCGTATGTCACAGCAAACAAGATCTCTCTGCTGGATTTCGTATCACAAAATCACAAGTCAAACCCTTCCCAAGCATCTAGGACTGTGTGATGTATCTTTGAATTTATTATTTATCGTGTCAGGGGCAACCAGACCATTGTATCACAGTTCTAACGTAACAAAACAAACAGATCAAAAAGGCACAAAGCGTGCAAGCTTGGTAGTTGATTAGATGTCCTTTGAGCAGTCTCTGGCCCCTTGGAGTGCCTCTGGTGTTGCCGCAAGAAGGTCCTCCATTGTGCATCATGTGGCAGGGCTCAGGGTGCATTGCAGCAGGTGGTCAGTGGTTTGCTCTTCTCCGCACTCGCATGTCGTGGATTCCACCCTGTAGCCCCATTTCTTGAGGGTGGTCCTGCATCTCGTGGTGCCAGAGCGCAGTCTGTTCAGCACCTTCCAAGTCGCCCCGTCTTCTGTGTGCCCAGGGGGGAGTCTCTCATCTGGTATCAGCAATTGGTTGAGGTTTTGAGTTTGAGCCTGCCACTTTTGGACTCTCGCTTGCTGGGGTGTTCCGGCGAGTGTCTCTGTAGATCTTAGAAAACTGTTTCTTGATTTAAGTTGTTGACGTGCTGGCTGATACCCAAACGGGATGAGCTGGAGATGTCACTGCCTTGGTCCTTTCACTATTGGCTGCTGCTTCCTGGTGGATGTCAGGTGGTGCAATACCGGCTGAACAGTGGAATTTCTCCAGTGGTGTAGGGCGCAGACACCCCGTGATAATGTGGCATGTCTCATTAAGTGCCACATCCCCTGTTTTAGCGTGGTGAGATGTGTTCCACCACTATTGTGTTGAAAAACAAAGTATGGATCGTCGATGTCGCAATCCCAGTTGACAGCAGGATTGCAGAGAAACAACTGGAAAACCTGACACCATATGAGGATTTAAAGATCGAACTGCAAAGACTCTGGCACAAGGCAGTTAAGGTGGTCCCTGTGGTGATCGGCACACTGGGTGCAGTGCCTAAAGACCTTGGCCTGCACTTAAACACAATCAGCGCTGGCAAGATTACCACCTGCCAGCTGCAAAAGGCCACCTTACTGGGATCTGCACGCATTATTCGCCGATACATCACACAGTCCTAGATGCTTGGGAAGTGTCCAATACAACAGCCAGCAGAGTGTCTGCTGTGGACTCATCTTGTTATGTTTCAAATGATGATGATGATGATGATGTGTTGTCAAAGGCTTTCGTGGCCAGAATCACAGGGTTGCTGTGAGTTTTACAGGCTGTGTGGCCATGCCCCAGTATCATTCTTTCCTGATGTTCTGCCTGCATCTGTGGCTAATGGCATCCTCAGAGGTTCTGTTGGTGGTGAGGCAAGTGGAGTCTGTATACATCCCTGTGGAAAGTCCAGGGTGGAAGAAAAAACCCTTTGTCTGTTTAAAGCAAGTGTGGATGTTGCAATTAGCAAGCTTAAATAGCACTGAGTAACCTTGCAGCTGCAAAGTCAATCAGTGAAGATCTCTGCATAGAGCAGTGGTTCCAAAGCTGTGGTCTGTGGACCACCAGTGGTCCGCAAGACCTAAAGTATGGTCTGCGGCCTCACGGTTACTACACCGTTACAACAAGAGAGTCTGCTTTTGCAAAACCCTCTGATAGTGCTGAGACTTATTAAATATGGTTTTCTGTGGGCAAGCAAATGGCGACTACTGGATGGCATATGTTCTGTATCAGGAACTAGAGCTGGTGTAGTCTATCCCATGCAATTTTCTGAGTCAGCTGATGGGGTCTATCCAATGCAGTTTTCTGAATCAGCTGATGTGGTCTATCCAATGCAGTTTTCTGAATCAGCTGATGTGGTCTATCCAATGCAGTTTTCTGAATCAGCTGATGTGGTCTATCCAATGCAGTTTTCTGAATCAGCTGATGTGGTCTATCCAATGCAATTTCTGACTCAGCTGATGTGGTCTATCCCATGCAATTTTCTGAGTCAGCTGATGGGGTCTACCCAATGCAGTTTTCTGAATCAGCTGATGGGGTCTGTCCCATGCAATTTTCTGACTCAGATGATGTGGTCTATCCCATGCAATATTCTGAATCACCTGAAGTGGTCTATGCCATACAATTTTCTGAATCAGCTGATGGGGTCTATCCAATGCAGTTTTCTGAATCAGCTGATGTGGTCTATCCAATGCAGTTTTCTGAATCAGCTGATGTGGTCTATCCAATGCAGTTTTCTGAATCAGCTGATGTGGTCTATCCAATGCAGTTTTCTGAATCAGCTGATGTGGTCTATCCAATGCAGTTTTCTGAATCAGCTGATGTGGTCTATCCAATGCAGTTTTCTGAATCAGCTGATGTGGTCTATCCAATGCAGTTTTCTGAATCAGCTGATGTGGTCTATCCAATGCAGTTTTCTGAATCAGCTGATGTGGTCTATCCAATGCAGTTTTCTGAATCAGCTGATGTGGTCTATCCCATGCAATTTTCTGACTCAGATGATGTGGTCTATCCCATGCAATATTCTGAATCACCTGAAGTGGTCTATGCCATACAATTTTCTGAATCAGCTGATGGGGTCTATCCAATGCAGTTTTCTGAATCAGCTGATGTGGTCTATCCAATGCAGTTTTCTGAATCAGCTGATGGGGTCTATCCAATGCAGTTTTCTGAATCAGCTGATGGGGTCTATCCAATGCAGTTTTCTGAATCATCTGATGTGGTCTATCCAATGCAGTTTTCTGAATCAGCTGATGGGGTCTATCCAATGCAGTTTTCTGAATCAGCACCCCAAATAACCAAACCGAATCTAAAGTTGACCAAAAACTGATTTGTAACCCTTTTGGGACTAATGTTGGAGAGTGAGTGGTCCCTGGTCAAAAACTGGTTGGGAACCCCTGGCATAGAGGTAGCCTGGATGTTGTTGCCTGGAGGCATCCTCTCTTTGGGAAGTGTTCTGTGGCCCCAAACCCCGGCAGTTCAACGCCTGCCAAACTGAACTCATTGCATCCAGTGCAAAGTCTCCTCAAATCTTGCAAAGACGAAGTGGAAACAAAACCAAGGGTCAAGCTGCTTTTGCAAAAACCCACTTTGCAGGGAAGACGTTTTTCTAGTTTATTTAAGTTGTTTGTCCAACGGGTGATCTTGGAGCTGGCTGGAGTGATGCTGCCTGTGTCAGGGAGGGTCCTTGGCTTTGGCCAGGAGGAGGTCCATGTAGGCGCCGGCCAGAAGGTCCTCCTCGCGGACACCCAGCTCCCCCATCAGGCGCCGGGCCTCGGCCTCTCCGTCCGCAGGACTCTGCCCCTCCTGCAGCACCACCTGGGAGGGAGAGAGGGAGAGAGAGGGTGAAGCAGGGAGGGAGGAAGAGAAGTTGAGAGGCAGCCCTGAAGAGAAAGAGAATAAAGAGAGAGAGAGCTAAAAAGAGAAGGAAAAATGGGTTCCGGGCTACAAACTGCATTCTAGGTTGCAAACTGGGTTCCGGGCTGCAAACTGCACTCTGGGTAGCAAACTGCTTTCTGGATTTACAAACTGGTGTTCTGGGCTACAAACTGCATTCTAGGTTGCAAACTGGGTTCCGGGCTGCAAACTGCACTCTGGGTAGCAAACTGCTTTCTGGATTTACAAACTGGTGTTCTGGGCTACAAACTGCATTCTAGGTTGTAAACTGGGTTCTGGGCTGCAAACTGCACTCTGGGTAGCAAACTGCTTTCTGGATTTACAAACTGGGTTCCAGGCTGCAAACTGCACTCTGACTAGCAAGCTGCTTTCTGGATTTGCAAACTGGGTTCTGGGTTACAAACTGCATTCTAGGTTGTAAACTGGGTTCTGGGCTGCAAACTGCACTCTGGGTAGCAAACTGCTTTCTGCATTTGCAAACTGGGTTCTGGGTTACAAACTGCATTCTAGGTTGTAAACTGGGTTCTGGCCTGCAAACTGCACTCTGGGTAGCAAACTGCTTTCTGCATTTGCAAACTGGGTTCCGGGCTGCAAACTGCACTCTGGGTAGCAAACTGCTTTCTGGATTTACAAACTGGGTTCTGGACTACAAACTGCATTCTAAGTTGTAAACGGGGTTCTGGGCTGCAAACTGCACTCTGGGTAGCAAACTGCTTTCTGGATTTACAAACTGGGTTCCGGGCTGCAAACTGCACTCTGGGTAGCAAACTGCTTTCTGGATTTGCAAACTGGGTTCTGGACTACAAACTGCATTCTAAGTTGTAAACGGGGTTCTGGGCTGCAAACTGCACTCTGGGTAGCAAACTGCTTTCTGCATTTGCAAACTGGGTTCCGGGCTGCAAACTGCACTCTGGGTAGCAAACTGCTTTCTGGATTTGCAAACTGGGTTCTGGACTACAAACTGCATTCTAAGTTGTAAACGGGGTTCTGGGCTGCAAACTGCACTCTGGGTAGCAAACTGCTTTCTGCAGTTGCAAACTGGGTTCCGGGCTGCAAACTGCACTCTGGGTAGCAAACTGCTTTCTGGATTTGCAAACTGGGTTCTGGACTACAAACTGCATTCTAAGTTGTAAACGGGGTTCTGGGCTGCAAACTGCACTCTGAGTAGCAAACTGCTTTCTGGATTTACAAACTGGGTTCCGGGCTGCAAACTGCACTCTGACTAGCAAGCTGCTTTCTGGATTTGCAAACTGGGTTCTGGGTTACAAACTGCATTCTAGGTTGTAAACTGGGTTCTGTGCTGCAAACTGCACTCTGGGTAGCAAACTGCTTTCTGCATTTGCAAACTGGGTTCTGGGTTACAAACTGCATTCTAGGTTGTAAACTGGGTTCTGGCCTGCAAACTGCACTCTGGGTAGCAAACTGCTTTCTGCATTTGCAAACTGGGTTCCGGGCTGCAAACTGCACTCTGGGTAGCAAACTGCTTTCTGGATTTACAAACTGGTGTTCTGGGCTACAAACTGCATTCTAGGTTGTAAACTGGGTTCTGGGCTGCAAACTGCACTCTGGGTAGCAAACTGCTTTCTGGATTTGCAAACTGGGTTCCGGGCTACAAACTGCATTCTAGGTTGTAAATGGGGTTCTGGGCTGCAAACTGCACTCTGAGTAGCAAACTGCTTTCTGGATTTACAAACTGGGTTCCGGGCTGCAAACTGCACTCTGACTAGCAAGCTGCTTTCTGGATTTGCAAACTGGGTTCTGGGTTACAAACTGCATTCTAGGTTGTAAACTGGGTTCTGTGCCGCAAACTGCACTCTGGGTAGCAAACTGCTTTCTGCATTTGCAAACTGGGTTCTGGGTTACAAACTGCATTCTAGGTTGTAAACTGCTTTCTGCATTTGCAAACTGGGTTCCGGGCTGCAAACTGCACTCTGGGTAGCAAACTGCTTTCTGGATTTACAAACTGGTGTTCTGGGCTACAAACTGCATTCTAGGTTGTAAACTGGGTTCTGGGCTGCAAACTGCACTCTGGGTAGCAAACTGCTTTCTGGATTTACAAACTGGGTTCTGGGCTGCAAACTGCACTCTGACTAGCAAGCTGCTTTCTGGATTTGCAAACTGGGTTCTGGGCTACAAACTGCATTCTAGGTTGTAAACTGGGTTCTGTGCTGCAAACTGCACTCTGGGTAGCAAACTGCTTTCTGCATTTGCAAACTGGGTTCTGGGTTACAAACTGGATTCTAGGTTGTAAACGGGGTTCTGGGCTGCAAACTGCACTCTGGTTAGCAAACTGCTTTCTGGATTTGCAAACTGGTGTTCTACAAACTGCATTCTAGGTTGTAAACGGGGTTCTGGGCTGCAAACTGCACTCTGGGTAGCAAACTGCTTTCTGGATTTGCAAACTGGGTTCTGGGTTACAAACTGCATTCTAGGTTGTAAACTGGGTTCTGGGCTGCAAACTGCACTCTGGGTAGCAAACTGCTTTCTGCATTTGCAAACTGGGTTCCGGGCTACAAACTGCATTCTAGGTTGCAAACTGGGTTCCGGGCTGCAAACTGCACTCTGGGTAGCAAACTGCTTTCTGGATTTACAAACTGGGTTCTGGGCTACAAACTGCATTCTAGGTTGTAAACTGGATTCTGGGGTGCAAATTGGGTTTCAACTCCAAACTGGGTGCTGGGTTGCAAACTGCACTGTCTGAGGACACCTCCCACCCCCACCCCACAAAGGGCTGCACTAGATGGCTCTTTGGGGAGGGGGCCCTTTCCAACTGCAGGGTTCTGAGTTCTTCCCACAGCTCTCCATTCTGCTCACCTCCAGCTCCATGAAGTCCCCCAGGCCTTCCACGCGGTCGACATGGAGGCGGGTCTGTCCCACCAGGAAGAGGCGGCGCTCCTTCCGCAGGGTCCCTTGCACCCCCAGCGCCTGAGAGAGGACCCCCTGCCCAGGAGAAACACCAAAGGGGAGCCTCAGGGCGCAGGGAACACCACGCGGCATCCACACAAGCAAGCCAAAACACCCCCGGACCCTCTACAAGCCATCCCCGAGTTACATACATCCGACTTACAAAAAAAGGGGGTGAGACAGCAAGAAGGGAGTGGAATCTACATCTAGGAAGGGAAACACACTCCTGGAAATTATTATCGAGGGGAAATGGGGTCTCTGCTGAAGCTTTATCCCCAATCCTTGTTTCCACAACAAGCCGCATTTCCCAAAATCCAAGAACACTATATGCAACACAGTTCGAATCCAGGGAGCAGTGTGAGCTTCAGCTGTGAGCCACAGCTCCTGCCAACCTAGCAGCTTGAAAACATGCAAGTGTGAGTAGATCAATAGGTACAGCTTCTGCAGAAAGGTAGCACCGCTCCATGCAGTCCTCCATGCGGTGGTATCATGACCTTGGAGGTGTCTACGGACAACGCCGGCTCTTTGGCTTAGAAATGGAGAGGAGCACCGGAGTTCTAGAATTGGACACAACTAGACTTAACGTCAGGGGAAACATTGATCTTGACCTATATGATGCACCTGTTCTGACTTACATGCAGATTTGACTTAAGAACAAACCTACAGAACCTCACTTAGAATCATAGAATCAAAGAGTTGGAAGAGACCTTAGGGCCATCATCCAGTCCAACCCCATTCTGCCAAGAAGCAGGAATATTGCATTCAAATCACCCCTGACAGATGGCCATCCAGCCTCTGTTTCAAAGCTTCCAAAGAAGGAGCCTCCACCACACTCCGGGGCAGAGAGTTCCACTGCTGAACGGCTCTCACAGTCAGGGAGTTCTTCCTCATGTTCAGGTGGAATCTCCTCTCTTGTAGTTTGAAGCCATGGCTCCCTTGCGTCCTAGTCTCCAAGGAAGCAGAAAGGAAGCAGAAAGGAAGATGCGGGGAATGATGCCGTGGATGGAGCGTACCTGGATTTCAGGAAGGCCTTCTTCGACAAGGTCCCCCATGACCTTCTGGCAAGGAAACTAGTCCAATGTGGGCTAGGCAAAACTACGGTGAGGTGGATCTGTAATTGGTTAAGGGACGAACCCAGAGGGTGCTCACCAATGCTTCCTCTTCATCCTGGAAAGAAGTGACGAGTGGAGTGCCGCAGGGTTCCGTCCTGGGCCCGGTCCTGTTCAACATCTTTATTAATGACTTAGATGAAGGGCTAGAAGGCATGATCATCAAGTTTGCAGACGACACCAAATTGGGAGGGAGAGCCAATAGTCCAGAGGACAGGAGCAGAATTCAAAATGATCTTGACAGATTAGAGAGATGGGCCAAAACTAACAAAATGAAGTTCAACAGTGACAAATGCAAGATACTCCACTTTGGCAGAAAAACGAAATGCAAAGATACAGAATGGGGGACAATGCCTGGCTCGAGAGCAGTACGTGTGAAAAAGATCTTGGAGTCCTCGTGGACAACAAGTTAAACATGAGCCAACAATGTGATGTGGCGGCAAAAAAAGCCAATGGGATTTTGGCATGCATCAATAGGAGCATAGTGTCTAGATCTAAGGAAGTAATGCTACCCCTCTATTCTGCTTTGGTTAGACCACATCTGGAATATTGTGTCCAATTCTGGGCACCACAATTCAAGAGAGATATTGACTCTAAGCTGGAATGTGTCCAGAGAAAGAGGGCGACTAAAATGATCAAGGGTCTGGAGAACAAGCCCTATGAGGAGCGGCTTAAGGAACTGGGCATGTTTAGCCTGAAGAAGAGAAGGCTGAGAGGAGATATGATAGCCATGTATAAATATGTGAGAGGAAGCCACAGAGAGGAGGAGGGAGCAAGCTTGTTTTCTGCTTCCGTGGAGACTAGGACGCAATGGAACAATGGCTTCAAACTACAAGAGAGGAGATTCCATCTGAACATGAGGAAGAACTTCCTGACTGTGAGAGCCGTTCAGCAGTGGAACTCTCTGCCCCGGAGTGTGGTGGAGGCACCTTCTTTGGAAGCTTTTAAGCAGAGGCTGGATGGCCATCTGTCAGGGGTGATTTGAATGCAATATTCCTGCTTCTTGGCAGAATGGGGTTGGACTGGATGGCCCATGAGGTCTCTTCCAACTCTGATTCTATGATTCTATGATTCTCCCTCCTCCTCCTCCCTGTGACTTCCTCTCACATATTTATACTTGTTTGTAACTTGGGGGCTTCCTGTAAATGGAAAGGTCCCAAGGGATCATGGCCAGAGATAACAACAACAACAAAAATTGTTTATATCCCTTTGAATATGTTTAATTGTGGTTTAACAAATTTGGTGGCCATTCGTCCAGTGGTTTTTGAGTTCTGTTAATCCCACAAACGAACATGACCTTTTTATTGATATAGATTTATTTCCTATATTTATACCCCGCCCTTCTCACCCCGAAGGGGGACTCAGGGCGGCCTAACAAAAGCATCCTACGATGCTAGCATCATGAAAACAACCACGGTATAATCAAAATATTAAAATAACAATTAAAATAATGAATTAATTGCATCCTGGGATTTGCAGTTTTACCAGGACTTTCTGACTCGCCAAACTACAACTCCCGGGATTCCACAGTATAGCGTAAGCCGCTCTGAGTCCCCTTCGGGGTGAGAAGGGCGGCATAGAAATGTCGTAAACAAATAAATAAATAAATAGTGAGAAGGATGAGAGATGGGGACGTGGGAGCCACGTTGAAGTATTTGGAAGGACGGAGGAGGAAAGAGACCAGGACACAATGAATACAAAACATAGCAATATGCAATTCCCTGGGAGTTTAGGGAAGTCTTTCCCTCTTTGTGACTTGTGGGGTCCCGCAGGGTTCAATACTGTCCCCCATGTTGTTTAACATCTACATGAAGCCGTTGGGAGAGATCATCCGGAGTTTCGGGGTGCGGTGTTATCTGTACGCAGATGATGTCCAACTCTGTCACTCCTTTCCACCTACTACTAAGGAGGCTGTCCAGGTCCTGAACCGGTGCTTGGCCGCTGTGTCGGACTGGATGAGGGTGAACAAATTGAAACTCAATCCAGACAAGACAGAGGTACTCCTGGTCAGTCGGAAGGCCGAACAGGGCATAGGGTTACAGCCTGTGCTGGACGGGGTCGCACTCCCCCTGAAGGCGCAGGTTCGCAGCTTGGGTGTGACTCTGGATTCTTCACTAAGCTTGGAACCCCAAGTTTCAGCGGTTTCCAGAGGAGCATTTGCACAGCTTCGGCTCGTGCGCCAGCTGCGCCCGTATCTTGGGAAGTCGGACTTGGCCACGGTAGTCCACGCTCTTGTCACATCCCGTATAGATTACTGCAACGCGCTCTACGTGGGGTTTCCTTTTAAGACTGTCCAGAAGCTTCCAATGGTCCAGTGTGCGGCAGCCAGGTTGCTAACAGGAGCAGTGCTCAGGGAGCACACAACTCCGCTGTTGCGTCAGCTTCACTGGCTGCCAGTTTGCTACTGGGCACAATTCAAAGTGCTGGCTTTAGCCTATAAAGCCCTACACGGTTCCGGCCCCTCTTACCTCTCCGAACGCATCTCCACCTATGAACCGGCGAGGACGTTAAGATTGTCCGGGGAGGCCCTGCTCTCGGTCCCGTCAGCATCACAAGCGCGGTTGGCGGGAACGAGAGACAGGGCCTTCTCGGTGGTGGCCCCTCGGCTATGGAATGCCCTACCAGCGGACATCAGGCAGGCCCCTTCGTTGCTGGCGTTTCGGAGGAGGGTTAAGACGTGGCTCTATGAACAGGCGTTCAGATAATTATGCAATTACAACTAACTCAGGAAGACGGCATACTGAACAAGGAACGGTAAAACGACTGTGAGAACGGGATCTGATTCTATTCGAGGCGTTGATGACTACATGTGTGTTGTTTGTGTATGTCTGTCTTATATATTGTCAGTGTTGCACATTTTACTGTAAACCGCATTGAGTCGCCGTCCCAGGCTGATAAATGCGGTATACAAATGGAGTAAATAAATAAATAATAAATAAATATTTAGACAAGGGGTGGGTATTAGGCCTGGGCGGTTTCGTTCGTTAATTTTGTAATTCGTTAAATATTCGTTATTTTTAACAATTACAAAACGATTACAAAACTTATTTTCAAACCCGGAAGTGTTTTTAAATATCGAAACGGCATCCTCCATCTTTTTTACGAGCTTCCGCCCGTTTCGGAAATGACGTTTATTATTTATTTGGGGTTCTTTTACCCCGCCCTTCTCACCCCGAAGGGGATGCCAGCATCACAACTATCATCTCAACTTACAATAAAATTCACAATTACTAACATCTTCATGCATTATTCCAATAAAAATCAATAAAATCAATACAAACCTAGATTCCTCCCTTACATTGTCAGTGTTTGCTGTCTCATAGATCCGTTTTTAATACCATTTCGTCCATCCTGCTGGTCTTTAATTGCCTGGTTGCCCAAAGGCCTGGTCCCATAACCAAGTTTTCACCCTCCTCCTGAAGGAGAGGAGGGATGGTGATGCTCTGATTTCCCCGGGGAGTGAGTTCCACAGGTGAGGGGCCACCACTGAGAAAGCCCTGCTCCTCGTCCCCACCAGCCTCACTTGTGAGAGTGGTGGGGTCGAGAGCAGGACCTCCCCAGATGATCTCAAGCTCCGAGGTGGGACGTAGCGGGAGATACGTTCGGACAGATACAGTGGACCGGAACCGTACAGGGTTTTATAGGTCAAGACCAGCACCTTGAATTGTGCTCGGAACTGAACCGGCAGCCAGTGGAGCTGGCATAGCAGGGGGGTGGTATGCTCCCTGTATGTCGCCCCGGTGAGCAATCTGGCTGCCGCTCGCTGGACTAGTTGAAGTTTCCGAACAGTCTTCAAGGGCAACCCCACGTAGAGAGCGTTGCAGTAGTCTATTCGGGATGTAACAAGAGCGTGGACCACCGTGGCCACGTTTTAGGGATGGAGGATGCTGGGTGCGCCGGGAGCCAATCCTGCGCTCCCAAGCACCGTGGCTGATTGTGATTGGGCGGGCTGCCCTTTAAAAGCGGCTCCGCGTGACCGCATTGCTCATTGCTGGGGAAGGCGAGGAGACGGGAGGTTCGGGAGGGAGGCTTGGCTTGCTTGCATTCATTCATTCCCTGGGCTGGGAGCAGCGGGGAGGCTTTGCCCTGTTTTCGCCCTACATTTTTAAATATTTCTGAAAAATATTTCTTTTATTCTTCAAAAAATTCAAATTTTTTGTTAATTTTCCATTTTTAAATATTTCTGAAAAATATATTTCTTTTATTCTTCAAAAAATTCAAAAAATATTCTAAAAAAAGAAAAGAAGCTTGTGTGCCTGTGTGTGTGCATTTGTCCCCGTCCTGTGGCTGTGTTTACTTTATCTTATTACTTTTTTATTTAATATCTTTATCTTAATATCTTGTTCTATTTGATTATTTTTTTGATTTATTTTATGAAATGATTTTGTTTATAGAGCATTTAGCATTGCGCAATCGCGTCCGCCATTTTAACGAATCGATTCGTTATTATTTTAATAACGAATCGAGTCGTATTTAATAACGAAGTTCGGAAGTCGTTTTTGCGCATGCGCGAATCGCGTCCGCCATCTTAACGAATCGATTCGTTATTATTTTAATAACGAATCGATTCGTATTTGATAACGAAGTTCGGAAGTCGTTTTTGCGCATGCGCGAATCGCGTCCGCCATCTTAACGAATCGATTCGTTATTATTTTAATAACGAATCGAGTCGTATTTGATAACGAAGTTCGGAAGTCGTTTTTGCGCATGCGCGAATCGCGTCCGCCATTTTAACGAATCGATTCGTTATTATTTTAATAACGAATCGAGTCGTATTTGATAACGAAGTTCGGAAGTCGTTTTTGCGCATGCGCGAATCGCGTCCGCCATTTTAACGAATCGATTCGTTATTACCTTAACGAATCGACCCCGCATCAATAACGAAGTTTCGGAAGTGATTTGCGCATGCGCGGGGGGTCCGCCATCTTAACGAATCGATTCGTTAATAATAACGAAATTTCGTAAATACCGAACTTTTTTAAAGGAAAATTTTGTAATTCTTTTAAATAACGAAACGCAAAACCCCCCCCAAAAACGAATCGATTTTAGAAAGAAATTTTTGCGTTGTTACCCAGGCCTAGTGGCCATCTGTCGGGAGGGACTCGTTTGTGCCTTCCTTTATGGCCTTACCAGGAGTCCGGCCGGATCCTCCGTGGGGGAGATGGAGAAGCGGGAGAGCTTGGGCCTTTCGGAGTCCGGGCGGTCGTAGAAAACCAGCTGTCCGCGCCCGTCCTGCAAAAAGAATTCATTGACATCAATTTCCTAATTAGCAATCCTAATTCTGGGCCTAATTGGGAAGGATGGACACCTTTGTGGAGTTAAGATTTCTCCTCACTTTCTGTCCCCGTCATGTTGGAAAATTTGGAAACAAAGACTGGTGCTAAAGCGTCATTGGAGACCCCTTTCCCCTCTGATACTAACTCTTCCAGGAATTGATTCCCTTTCCTTCCGCGGAAAGATCCCTCTCACTTCCTGCTGTCTCAGCCCTGTTCTTAAATAGGACTCAGACCGGGCAGTTAGTGATAGTTAGTAGCCATCTACATTAAATCACTACTGACCGAAAAGTCATGAATTCAAAGCCAGCCCAGGGCGGAGTGAGCTCCTGACCATTAATAGTCTAGCTTGCTGTTGACCTATGCAGCTCAAAAGACAGTAGGAAATTGGGAGCTCCCGACCATTAATAGTCTAGCTTGCTGTTGACCTATGCAGCTCAAAAGACAGTAGGAAATTGGGAGCTCCCGACCATTAATAGTCTAGCTTGCTGTTGACCTATGCAGCTCAAAAGACAGTAGGAAATTGGGAGCTCCCGACCATTAATAGTCTAGCTTGCTGTTGACCTATGCAGCTCAAAAGACAGTAGGAAATTGGGAGCTCCCGACCATTAATAGTCTAGCTTGCTGTTGACCTATGCAGCTGTGATAATGAGATGGAAGGTTCTTGAGTTTTTAAAAGGATATATTCATTTAATTTATTCTGAAAAGCTCATTTTAAACCGGATCTATCGTTGTCTTATCATCTATAAGAGTAAAAAGAAAACAATAATAATATAGAAAATATAATAAATAAAATTTAATCTCTTGGCTTTTTTTTTTTTGCGAAATATAATAGAGATGCTGCTTTAGAGAGAGTATACGGATATATCCTCGCCTGTAGCTTATTTTCCAGCTGTTATTTAAAAAAAGAAAGGCTTTGTACTAGCTTGCCTGCAACATCATGTCCTTGGCCGTGAGTTTTTGTTTAACTTTGTTTGTGCCATTTTGGTTTTTGCTTTTGTTTTATTGTCTTAAGTTTTTTTTTTTTTGTTAAAAACAAAAAAAAAAGCTTGTGTTTTTCTTATAAAGCATATCAATGTTTTTCTTGCTTTTTTCTTCTGCTTTTTTCTTCTTTTATCTTGCCTGTGGGGCCTTCTCTCTTCTCTGTCTCTAGCTTGTGCCTATGCCTGCTTATATGCTTGCCGCCTATTAGCTCATTAAAGGGCGCTAAAAGCTTTGAGCTCTCTCTTTCTCTATAAGCTTTGCCTGGGTCTCTCTGTCTGCTGTCTGTGCTCTGGTGTGAGGTGACGGAGGTGCTGGTATGAAAAAAGAAAAAAAAAAACGCATATGCCAAAACTGAAACAACCAAAAGCCCCCAGCCCAATTAGAGCTTCAAAGAGAGGGGAAGAGAGAGGGGGAGGGAGAGAGAGAAAAGGAGAGAAAGGGGAAGAGAGAGGGGGAGGGGGAGAGAGAAGGGGAGGAAGAGAGGGAATGGGGAGGGAGAGAGAAAGGGAGAGAGAAGGGGAGAGAGAAAGGGAGAGGGGGAGGGAGAGAGAGGGAGCCTCAAGATGGGGAAAGGAGAGAGGGGGAGAAAGCAAGAGAGAGAGGGGGAAGGTTATGGAGGAAAAAAAGAGGGAAAGGGGAAGGAGAGGAGGAAAAACAAAAAAAATAAAAAAAAACAAACAAGAGAACAAAAAAAAAAAGAAAAAAAAAGGAAGGGAAAAAAAGAAAAAAAAAGAAAAAAAAAAAAAAAAAAAAAAAAAAAGAAAAAAGAAGAAAAAAGAAGAAAAGAAAAAAAAGAAAGGAGGGAAGGAAGTAGGAAATTGGGAGCTCCCGACCATTAATAGTCTAGCTTGCTGTTGACCTATGCAGCTCAAAAGACAGTAGGAAATTGGGAGCTCCCGACCATTAATAGTCTAGCTTGCTGTTGACCTATGCAGCTCAAAAGACAGTAGGAAATTCGGGTACCACTTTCCCCAAATTCCCCAAAAATCCGTGGATAAGTGAAACTTTCTGAAATTTGGTGAGCTAAGAGCGGTAAGTGTCTTCTACCATTGTAGTAAGTTTCACCCCAATAGCTTTAAAAATGAGGGAGCTATGAGCCCTGGAAGTTTCCCCAATTACAGTAACTTAATTATGCACATGTAAAATTAGTGTAAGGAAATAATAACGAGGTGGCGTCATTTTTTAAAATCGATCATGCCATATATAAATAATATATATTTATATATATTATTTATATATGGCATATATATATATATATATATATATATAAATAATATATTATATATATCCTGTCACATGTTGCTGTGGCTCAGTCTGTGTATATGTGTTTTGTGTGTGTATATATGTGTATATGTGTGTGTGTATGTTTGTGTATATATGTATATACATTACATTTTTATATATATAGACTAGCCATCCCCTGCCACACGTTGCTGTGGCCCAGTCTGTGTATATGTGTTTTGTGTGTGTATATATGTGTATATGTGTGTGTATATGTTTGTGTATATATGTGTGTGTGTATATATATATAAATGCATATACATATATACATTACATTTTTATATATATAGACTAGCCATCCCCTGCCACATGTTGCTGAGGCTCAGTCTGTGTATATGTGTTTTGTGTGTATATATATTTGTGTATATGTGTGTTTGTGCATATATGTGGTTTTGCGCATGTGTTGTAAAGCATTTTTTGGCTTTTGATGGCCCTTCCGTTGTGTTTTTCAGTGTTTTTCTGACTGATGGTCACTTGTTGGCCTGAGAGGGGTGTTGTGTCCAAATTTGGTGTCAATTTGTCTAGTGGTTTTTGAGTTCTGTTAATCCCACAAACAAACATTACATTTTTATTTATATAGATTTATGATAGATATAGCATCATAGATTTGGAAGGGACCCCAAAGGTCATCCAGTCCAGCCCCATTTTCTATTATGAGTTGTTTGTAAGTTGGGTGCCTGTAACTCAGGGGCAGCCTGCATTAGGATCCAAAAATATTTTGCTTTTGGACATGACCACGCACCATGTGGGCTGTGCCCGTTTTTCCAAGGCAGAGTAAAGGTGAGCCTTGGGTGGCAGAAGGGAGACTTCGGCCTCCAGGAGCGGCAGGTGAGGCCTGTTCAGGTGATGCCATCAGGGCTGGGCTTCCAAAGGTGCCTTTTGCCTGGCCAATCAGGACGGACTTTAGCCCGGAAGGCCAGGAGGGAGAAAAGCCTTGCCAAAAGGTACTCAGGGAAAGATCTCAGTAAAAGGTTGCTCCCATTGCCTTCTTCTGAAAGATCCATGGCTTCCAGACCATTTCCCAATCTGGTGACTACCTATGGATGTCCAAAGAACTTCTAACTGTGCTAAGACATGCACAAGAAGTGGAAAAAGGGAGAAATCACCAAAGAAGAATTTAAATAAATAGCCAACTCCTGTAGGGAAAAGGTCTGCAAGGCTAAAGCACAAAATGAGCTCAGGCTTGCCAGGGGCATTAAAAACAATAAAAAGGGCTTCTTTTCTTATGTCAGTAGAAAAGGGGATTCATGGCTTCCAGACCATTTCCCAGTCTGGTGACAACCTTCCCTCTTGCCGAAGAGAGCAGGACCATGACCATCCAAAGATATAGACAGACAGGCAGATAAACAGATATAGACCAGGCATGGTCAACTTTGGCCTCCCTCCAGGTGTTTTGAACTTCGACTCCCATCATTTGTAACAGCCTCAGGCCCTTTCCTTTTCCCCCTCTGCTGCTTAAGCTGAGTCCTGGACCCATAACCATTGTTAAGCTGAGTGCTGGGCCCATAACCAATGTTAAGTTGAATGCTGGACCCATAACCATCGTTAATCTGAGTGCTGGTCCCATAACCAATGTTAGGTTGAGTGCTGGTCCCATAACCAATGTTAAACTGAGTCCTGGACCCATAACCATTGTTAAGCTGAGTGCTGGGCCCATAACCAATGTTAAGTTGAATGCTGGACCCATAACCATCGTTAAGCTGAGTGCTGGGCCCATCATCATCGTTAATCTGAGTGCTGGGCCCATAACCATCGTTAAGCTGAGTGCTGGACCCATAATCATCGTTAAGCTGAGTGCTGGGCCCATAACCAATGTTAAGTTGAGTGCTGGTCCCATAACCAATGTTAAGCTGAGTCCTGGACCCATAACCATTGTTAAGCTGAGTGCTGGGCCCATAACCAATGTTAAGTTGAATGCTGGACCCATAACCATCGTTAAGCTGAGTGCTGGGCCCATCATCATCGTTAATCTGAGTGCTGGGCCCATAACCATCGTTAAGCTGAGTGCTGGACCCATAATCATCGTTAAGCTGAGTGCTGGGCCCATAACCAATGTTAAGTTGAGTGCTGGTCCCATAACCAATGTTAAGCTGAGTCCTGGACCCATAACCATTGTTAAGCTGAGTGCTGGGCCCATAACCAATGTTAAGTTGAATGCTGGACCCATAACCATCGTTAAGCTGAGTGCTGGGCCCATCATCATCGTTAATCTGAGTGCTGGGCCCATAACCATCGTTAAGCTGAGTGCTGGACCCATAATCATCGTTAAGCTGAGTCCTGGGCCCATAACCAATGTTAAGTTGAGTGCTGGACCCATAACCATTGTTAAGCTGAGTGCTGGGCCCATAACCAATGTTAAGTTGAATGCTGGACCCATAACCATCGTTAAGCTGAGTGCTGGGCCCATCATCATCGTTAATCTGAGTGCTGGGCCCATAACCATCGTTAAGCTGAGTGCTGGACCCATAATCATCGTTAAGCTGAGTCCTGGGCCCATAACCAATGTTAAGTTGAGTGCTGGGCCCATAACCATCATTAAGCTGAGTGCTGGGCCCATAACTGACATTAAGCTGAGTGCTGGGCCCATAACTGACATTAAGCTGAGTGCTGGGCCCATAACTGACATTAAGCTGAGTGCTGGGCCCATAACCATCGTTAAGCTGAGTCCTGGGCCCATAACTGACATTAAGCTGAGTGCTGGGCCCATAACCATCGTTAAGCTGAGTGCTGGGCCCATAACTGACATTAAGCTGAGTGCTGGGCCCATAACCATCGTTAAGCTGAGTGCTGGTCCCATAACCAATGTTAAGTTGAGTGCTGGTCCCATAACCAATGTTAAGCTGAGTGCTGGGCCATAACCAACGTTAAACTGAGTGCCGGACCCATAAACATTAGGCTGAGTGCTGGGCCCATAAGCAACGTCAAATGATATCAAAAGGGGAAAGAAAGAGACATGAGCTCGCCATGACTCATAACGGCAATGCTCGCTCGGTTGCTCACCCGGAAGTCCCGGAGCTTCAGGCGGCCCTTTGGGACCGGGAAGAAGGTGTCCGTCTGCAGAATGAGTTCCCCCGCGGATCCGCTCAGCCGCTCGGCATTGTGCACAAGGAGCGCCAGGTCCTGCACCTGGGCCTTGATCTCCACGTTCTGCGGCATCTGGAAAAACATAAACAAATAGCAAAGAGGCCCTGATCCACATAAAATTATGGAAAGAATAGACCCCTGTCTGATCCCACAGCAAGCTGGCTTCAGGAAAGGCAAAAGCTGCACATCGCAAGTGCTGAACCTGACTCAGCACATAGAAGATGGCTTTGAAAGGCAGCAGATCACAGGAGCTGTCTTCATAGACCTGTCAGCGGCTTATGATACTGTAAACCACCGCCGCCTCCTGAGAAAAATGTGTAATATCACAAAGGACTACCACCTCACCCGCCTCATAGGAAACCTGCTACAAAACAGGAGCTTTTTTGTTGAGTTCCAGGGCCAGAGAAGCAGATGGCGGAAACAGAAGAACGGCCTGCCTCAGGGGAGCGTGCTTGCTCCATCCATGTTCAACATCTACACAAATGACCAGCCACTGCCAGAAGGGACAGAGAGCTTCATCTATGCTGATGATCGTGCCATCACCACTCAAGGAAATCAGCTACAGAACAGGAGCTTTGTTGTTGAGTTCCAGGGCCAGAGAAGCAGATGGCGGAAACAGAAGAACGGCCTGCCTCAGGGGAGCGTGCTTGCTCCATCCATGTTCAACATCTACACAAATGACCAGCCACTGCCAGAAGGGACAGAGAGTTTCATCTATGCTGATGATCGTGCCATCACCACTCAAGGAAATCAGCTACAGAACAGGAGCTTTGTTGTTGAGTTCCAGGGCCAGAGAAGCAGATGGCGGAAACAGAAGAACGGCCTGCCACAGGGGAGCGTGCTTGCCCCATCCATGTTCAACATCTACACAAATGACCAGCCACTGCCAGAAGGGACAGAGAGTTTCATCTATGCTGATGATCGTGCCATCACCGCTCAAGCAGGGAGCTTTGAGATGGTAGAACAGAAGCTCTCCGAAGCTCTAGGTGTCCTTACTGCCTATTACAAGGAAAACCAGCTGATCCCCCATCCATCCAAAACACAGACATGTGCTTTTCATCTCAAGAACAGAGAAGCGTCTCGACAATAGGAAAGATGACCAGGGCAATTAAATTTGATTCGGATGACTAGGACGGTTTTAAATGGTGTATTTTAATATTTTGATTTTTTTAATGTTTATGTATGCGTATAATGAATTATTGTCCTGGCATTTAATGTTTGCCGTAGATATGCAATACTCTGCCCTGAGTCCCCTTCGGGGGGGGGGGGGGGGAGAAGGTGCTTATATATCTATATATAAAAATGCTCTGTGCATAATGAGTACCTTAAAAACAAAAGAACCAATGAACGAAATCACACCAAATTTGGCAACAAAACGTCTCACAACACAAAGAGTGACCATCACTCAAAAAATTATGATTTTGTCATTTGGGAGTTGTAGTTGCTGGGATTTATAGTTCACCTACAAAGAGCATTCTGAACTCTATCAACGATGGAATTGAACCAAACTTGGCACACAGAACTCTCATGACCAACAGAAAATACTGGAAGGGTTTGGTGGGCATTGGCCTTGAGTTTGGGAGTTGTAGTTCACCTACATCCAGAGAGCACTGTGGGCTCAAACAATGATGGATCTGGACCAAACTTGGCACAAGCACTCAATACGCCCAAATATGAACACAGATGGATTTCCGGGTAATAGACCTTGACATTTGGGAGTTGTAGTCACTGGGATTCACAGTTCACCTACAATCAAAGAGCGTTCTGAACCCCACGAATGACAGAATCGGGGCAAACTTCCCACACAGAACCCCCGTGCCCAACAGAAAATACTTAAGGCCATCCAATCCAACTCCCTTCGTCAGGGAAAAAAAACGTTATCAAAGTCCTCCTGACAAAGAGCCATCCAGCCATGGATATAGAGAGATAGAGAGATAGAAATGATTCACACACAGAGAGATATAGTATCCTAGATTTGAAAGGGGCCCTTAAAGAAGGACAATGATATCTTGCATGTTCCAGGGTGGGCAAACCAGACACTCTCCACATCAACACTGACAAAGAAAAAGCAAGAAATACTGTTTACCCACAAGCAGAAAGAAATTACACAAACAACTTGAAATTGAATCCAGACAAGACAGAGGTACTCCTGGTCAGTCGCAAGGCCGAACAGGGTATAGGGTTACAGCCTGTGTTGGATGTGGTCGCACTCCCCTTGAAGGCGCAGGTTTGCAGCTTGGGTGTGATCCTGGATTCATCGCTGAGCCTGGAACCCCAGGTCTCGGCGGTGACCAGGGGAGCATTTGCACAGCTTAGGCTCGTGCGCCAGCTGTGCCCGTACCTTGGGAAGTCTGACTTGGCCACGGTAGTCCACGCTCTGGTTACATCCCGCCTTGACTACTGCAACGCTCTCTACGTGGGGCTGCCCTTGAAGACGGCCCGGAAGCTTCAGCTAGTCCAGCGCGCGGCAGCCATGTTACTAACAGGAGCGGGACGCAGGGAGCATACAATGCCCTTGCTGTTCCAGCTCCACTGGCTGCCGATCTGCTACCGGGCCCAATTTAAGGTGCTGGTGCTATCCTACAAAGCCCTAAACGGTTCCGGCCCAAAATACCTTTCGGACCGCATCTCGGCCTATGAGCCCACGAGGACCTTGAGATCATCTGGGGAGGCCCTTCTCTCGATCCCGCCTGCTTCACAGGCACGCCTGGCGGGGACGAGAGAGAGGGCCTTCTCGGTGGTGGCCCCCCGGCTGTGGAACGACCTCCCTGTTGACATCAGACAGGCGCCCTCCCTTTTGTCCTTCCGCAGGAGCCTAAAGACCTGGCTTTTCGAGAAGGCATTTAACTGAATACTACGGCAACTGGCAATTGACATCTGGAACGGAATATGGACTACGATATTGGATATGATTCTATGATATGACGAAGCGGATTATTTAGTGTAACTTATAGTATTGTGTATTATTGTTGTATGGATTTCTTGTTTCTATTTTTTGTAAACTGTTTTTATATGCTGTACACCGCCGCGAGTCGCCCTAGGGCTGAGAGCGGCGGTCAATAAATGCACCAAATAAATAAATAAATAAATAAATAAATAAATTACATATATTAGAAACCAACACTTTCTCATTATTTTATTTCCCTTATCAACAGACTGGGCCACGGCAACGCCTGGCAAGGAACAGCTAGTAAAATTATGAAATAAATAAATAAATAATGTGTTTGTGGAAATAGGCCCAAACCGTATAGCGGGGACCGTTTCATGAAGAGGGTCCGGTCCTGGGCCCAGGTCTGTTCAGGATCCTCGTTAATGACTTATTTATTTATTTATTTACTTCCTATATTTCCACAGCCACCTACGGACCCACCGCCAGGACACTACACTTGTAGAACCATCATCCTCGGACTACGTAAGTAAGTAACCTAGGATTCTGTATAACAACTTTGAGAAATCTATCTAGCCTGAAAATCATGATATGGGACTTGTAAGCTTTTAATCTGTATTACTGTTTTAATTTTTTATAATTTTACTAGCCATTCCCTTCCACGCCTTGCTGTGGCCCACTCTGGGGGTTCTGTGTGCCAAGTTTGGCCCAATTCCATCGTTGGGGTTCAGAATGCTCTTTGATTGTAGGTGAACTATAAATCCCAGCAACTACAACTCCCAAATGTCAAGATTCTATTTTCCCCAAACTCCACCAGTGTTCACATTTGGGCATATTGAGTATTTGTGTAGAGTTTGGTTCAGATCTATCATTGTTTGAGTCCACAGTGATCTCTGGATGTAGGTGAACTACAACTCACAAAGTCAAGGTCAATGCCCACCAAACGCTAGTATTTTCTCTTGATCATGGGAGAACTGTGTGCCAAGTTTGATTCTATTCCATCATTGGTGGGGTTCAGAATGCTCTTTGATTGTAGGTGAACTACAAATCCCAGCAACTACAACTCCCAAATGTCAAGGTCTATTTCCACCGAACTCCACCAGTGTTCAAATTTGGGCATATTGAGTATTTGTGTACAGTTTGGTTCAGATCTATCATTGTTTGAGTCCAGAGTGAACTCTGGATATAGGTGAACTACAACTCCAAAACTCAAGGTCAATGCCCACCAAACCCTTCCAGTATTTTCTGTTGGTCATGGAGTTCTGTGTGCTAAATTTGGCTCAATTCCATCGTTGATGGAGTTCAGAATGTCTTTGATTGTAGGTGAACTATAAATCCCAGCAACTACAACTCCCAAATGTCAAGATCAATTTTCCCCAAACTCCACCAGTGTTCACATTTGGGCATATTGAGTATTCGTGTAGAGTTTGGTCCAAATCCCAGCAACTACAACTCCCACTGTGCTCTCTGGATGTACGTGAACTACAACTCCAAAATGCAAGGTCAATGCCCACCAAACTCTTCCAGTATTTTCTGTTGGTCATGGGAGAACTGTGTGCCAAGTTTGATTCAACTCCATCATTGGTGGGGTTCAGAATGCTCTTTGATTGTAGGTGAACTACAAATCCCAGCAACTACAACTCCCAAATGTCAAGGTCTATTTCCACCGAACTCCACCAGTGTTCAAATTTGGGCATATTGAGTATTTGTGCCAAGTTTGGTCCAGATCCATCATTGTTTGAGTCCACAGTGCTCTCTGGATGTAGGTGAACTACAACTCCCAAACTCAAGGTCAATGCGCCCACCAAACTCTTCCAGTATTTTCTGTTGGTCATGGGAGTTCTGTGTGCCAAGATGGGTTCAATTCCATCATTGGTGGAGTTCAGAATGCTCTTTGATTGTAGGTGAACTATAAATCCCAACTACAACTCCCAAATGTCAAAATCAATTTTTTTTTTAGTGAAGGACATACATTGGGTGGTTAGGTGCCTTGTGTCCAAATCTGGTGTCAATTCGCCCCGTGGTTTTTGAGTTCTGTGAATCCCACAAATGAACATGACCTTTTTATTTATATAGATGTTCATTGTTGTGTAAAGATGCAGCATTGAAATTTTTCTGTAGTTTGTAAGCCGCTCTGAGTCCTCTTTGGGGTGAGAAGGGTGGGGCATAAATATAATAAATATAATACATAAATACTGCAATGTTGTTTATTTTATTGTAATTTCTATTTTAATTTGTTGTTTGGGCTTGGCCTCATGTCATGTCAGCCGCCCCGAGTCCCCTTGGGGAGATGGTGGCGGGGTATAAATAAATATCATTATCATTATTGGGTTCTTGTGGGGTTTTTTCCGGGCTATATGGCCATGTTCTAGAGGCATTTCTCCTGACGTTTCGCCTGCATCTATGGCAAGCATCCTCAGAGGTAGTGAGGTCTGTTGGAATTAGGACAATGGGTTTATATATCTGTGGAATGGCTGGGGTGGGGCAAAGAGCTCTTCTCTGCTGGAGCTAGGTGTGAATGTTTCAACTGACGACCTTCATTAGCATTTGAAGGCCTGGCTGAGCCTGGGGGAAATCTTTTGTTAAGAGGTGTTAAGATGTGCCTGGTTGTTTCCTCCCTGCTGTTGTGCTGTTGTAATTTTAGAGTTTTTCCAATACTGTTAGCCTGATTTTGTTCATTTTCATGGTCTCCTTCTTCCTGTTGACATTGTCTACGTGCTTCTTGTGGATTTCAATGGATTCTCTGTGTTGCCGGACATGGTGGTTGCTGGAGTGGTCCAGCATTTCTGTGGTCTCCAATAATATCCTGTGTCCAGGTTGGTTCAACAACCACCATGTCAGATGACACAAAGATGTCAGACTACACAGAGAAGCCATTGAAATACACAAGTTTCAACAGAAAGGAGGAAACCATGAAAATGAACAAAATCTGGCTACCAGTATTAAAAAACTCTAAAATTACAACAGCACAACAACAGAGAGGAAACAAACAAGGACATCTAATCACCTCTCAACAAAAGATTGCTCTAGGCACTGTCAGTCCATCAAATGCTAATCAAGGTGGTCAGTTGAAACATTCACACCTAGCTCCAGCAGACAAGAGTCCTTTGTCCCACCCTGGTCATTCCACAGATATATAAACCCTTTTTCCTAGTTCCAACAGACCTCACTACCTCTGAGGATGCTTGCCATAGATGCAGGCGAAACGTCAGGAGAAAATGCCTCCAGAACATGGCCACAGTAAAGGTAAAGGTAGTCCCCTGACATCGAGTCCAGTCATGCCTGACTCTGGGACTCTGGTGCTCATCTCCATTTCTAAGCCGAAGAGCCAGCGTTGTCCGTAGACACCTCCAAGGTCATGTGGCCTGGCATGACTGCATGGAGCGCCGTTACCTTCCTGCCGGAGCGGTACCTATTGATCTACTCACATTTGCATGTTTTCAAACTGCTAGGTTGGCAGAAGCTAGGGCTGACAGCGGGAGCTCACGCCGCTCCCCGGGATCGAACCTGCGACCTTTCGATCAACAAGCTCAGCGCTTTAACCCACTGCGCCACCGGGAACATGGCCATATAGCCCGGAAAAGCCTACAACAAGGACATCTAATCACCTCTCAACAAAAGATTGCCCCAGGCACTGTCAGGCCATCAAATGCTAATCAAGGTGGTCAGTTGAAACGTTCCCACCTAGCTCCAGCAGACAAGAGTTCTTTGTCCCACCCTGGACATCATTCCACAGATATACAAACCCTTTTTCCTACTTCCAACAGGCCTCACGACCTCTGAGGATGCTTGCCATAGATGCAGGCGAAACGTCAGGAGAAAATGCCTCTAGAACATGGCCATAGAGCCCGAAAAAAACCCTCACAAGAACCTAGTGATTCCAGCCATGAAAGCCTTCGACAGTACATTATCATCATCATCATCATCACTATGTAATGCAACCTGGCTTGACCCAGCAAGCACACCAAGAGGGAGACTGGGAGTCAAGGAGGCTTGGGTTCCCATCTCAGGAAAGGAGATCCCACCTGAACCTCATTAGGGAGAACTTCCTGGCTGTAAGAAGAAGTGTTCAACAGGGGAACTCTCTGCCTCGGAGCCTGGGGGAGGCTCCTTCCTTGGAGGCTTTGAAGCAGAGGCTGGGTGGCCATCTGTCAGGGCTGCTTTGATTGTGCTTTTCCTGCATCATCCTCATTTGGAAGGCCTCTAAGTCGAGGCTGGATGGGCTCGGGAGAAAGATGCCTGTGAGGCCCACGCTTTGGGTTATGACGAAGGGAAAGAGACCTGGAGGCCTTGCCTTGATTCGGGTTCCTGCGGCAGCCCTGAAGCCCGAGGAGACTTCTCTGCGGCGGCGCGTTCACACGAGCGCCGAGACACGCGTCTCCCGCGCCGCGCCTGGCCCCGCCCTCCCCCCGCCTCGTGATTGGTCGTCCAGCAGGGCCGCAGCGGCGGGATGCAAAGGAAGCCACCCGATTGGCTCGCCGCGCGGCTCTAAGCCACGCCCACTCTCCCCTCAAGGCTGTGCACCAATCGCAGCGCGCGAAAGGCGGAGAGTTTCCCCGGATTGGTGGGCGAGAGCGAAAGGGGGAAGAGGGCGTGTCCGTGCGGGGCTTCCGGGCCGTGATTGGCCGGCAGGGATGGAGAGCGCGCCGGGCGGAGGGGACTGCGAGGGCGCCGCCGCTGGGTCCGCGTGCCCGCCCTCCTCTGCGCCCGCCGTGCCCGCGCCCACCCGCCGCCAGGCCTTCCTCTGGTGCCGGGAGTTCCTCGCCGGAGCATGGCGCCGCCTCGCCAACCCCGAAGAGCTCCACATCGCCCCCGTCAGGTGAGACTCCGCCCCTCCGCCACCCACAGGCCCCGCCCCCTCTCTTTGCCGCGGTCCCGCCCTCTTCGGTGACGTCACTCCACAGGCCACGCCCCCTCCATTCTACTCACCGCTCTTTAGCCGCTCTTCCACGCCCCGCCCAGTTGGCGTGACGTCACCGCACAGGCCCCGCCTCCCTCTCTTTGCCGCGGTCCCGCCCTCTTCGGTGACGTCACTCCACAGGCCACGCCCCCTCCATTCTACTCACCGCTCTTCCAGGCCCCGCCCAGTTGGCGTGACGTCACCGCACAGGCCCCGCCTCCTCCCCTTCTGCTCGCCCACCCCGTGAGGTCAGTCTGCAGGCTCCTCTTTGCCCTCACTCGCCGTGGCCCCGCCCACTCGGCATGAGCCCCTCCTCTCTGCTCTAGCTGCTCTGCTCTGCACCGCCCAGTCTGCGTGACGTCACCGCACAACCCCGCCTCCCTGCTCTACCTGCTCTTCTCTAGCTGGTCTTCCAGGCCCCGCCCAGTTGGCGTGATGTCATCGTACAGGCCCCGCCTACTCCCCTTTCTGCTCGCCTTAGCGCCGCCCACTCTCTCTCCGTGAGGTCAGTCTGCAGGCTCCTCTTTGCCCTCACTCTCCGCGGCCCCGCCCACTCGGCATGACGTCACCGCAGAAGCCCCTCCTCTCTGCTCTAGCTGCTCTTCTCTAGCTGGTCTTCCAGGCCCCGCCCAGTTGGCGTGATGTCATCGTACAGGCCCCGCCTACACCCCCTTTCTGCTCGCCTTAGCGCCGCCCACTCTCTCTCCGTGAGGTCAGTCTGCAGGCTCCTCTTTGCCCTCACTCTCCGCGGCCCCGCCCACTCGGCATGACGTCACCGCAGAAGCCCCTCCTCTCTGCTCTAGCTGCTCTTTCTAGCTGGTCTTCCAGGCCCCGCCCAGTTGGCGTGATGTCATCGTACAGGCCCCGCCTACACCCCCTTTCTGCTCGCCTTAGCGCCGCCCACTCTCTCTCCGTGAGGTCAGTCTGCAGGCTCCTCTTTGCCCTCACTCTCCGCGGCCCCGCCCACTCGGCATGACGTCACCGCAGAAGCCCCTCCTCTCTGCTCTAGCTGCTCTTTAGCTGGTCTTCCAGGCCCCGCCCAGTTGGCGTGATGTCATCGTACAGGCCCCGCCTACACCCCCTTTCTGCTCGCCTTAGCGCCGCCCACTCTCTCTCCGTGAGGTCAGTCTGCAGGCTCCTCTTTGCCCTCACTCTCCGCGGCCCCGCCCACTCGGCATGACGTCACCGCAGAAGCCCCTCCTCTCTGCTCTAGCTGCTCTTTAGCTGGTCTTCCAGGCCCCGCCCAGTTGGCGTGATGTCATCGTACAGGCCCCGCCTACGGTGAAGTAGGTGAGGGGCGGAGAGACCCGTCAGATTTGGAGCGCAGGCCCCTATTGATGTCAGCATTCGTGCTTTGCAAGGAGCTGCTCGCGACTCATTGTCCTAGGGGGTGAGGAGGGAGGTCATAGGGAAGTATGTGCATTTTTTGTCGGGGCCTGAACCGGATCCTGCTATTGTTATCCCCTTGTTCTGCTCTCTACTTCGCTCTGTCCTCTATTTCTGTTCTT
>NW_026847549.1:1039566-1062638 GCF_025583915.1 Anolis sagrei ordinatus | reverse complement strand
TACATACACAAGAATAATAGAACACACAAACAAGTTTTTTAAAGTGTTTTAAAAACTACCCATCTACATGTAGCCTACTACAAACACCTATTTTAAATGCAGACTGTAAACACAAAAACGAAAACACGTGACTGAGTACAATAACAACAACAACAACAATAACAATGTCCTTTCCCAGTTGCATTTCATCCGTTGCTACCTGGAAGAGGCGAAGGGGAAGAGCGCTCCACTTCCGCCCGAAGAGCAGGAGCGCACGGAGGAGGAGATGCTGATGGAGATCAGCCGGTCAGTGTTGCCGTCCGTCTGTCCGTCCGTCCGTCCGCAGGGAGGGAGGGGGGACTGCAAGGGGTTGTTGTTGTTATTGTTATTATTGACACCCCACTCTCCTCTCCTTCCAGGTTCGCCATGGCGTCTCACTTCTTCTGGGGCCTGTGGTCCATCTTGCAGGCCAAGATCTCCACCATTGAGTTTGGCTACCTGGTGAGTGGGGCGTGATGGGGAAAAGGGACCCCCAAGGGCTATCTACAATCCGATCCCTCCTGACAGATAGCCATGCAGCCTCAAATGAAGAGAGCCTCTCAAATGCCAGCGCCTTCTGCCATCATACAATCTGAGAGTTGGAAAGGGGCCCCCAAAGGCCATCCGGACCAACCCCATTCTGCACAACCTAAACACTCCCGACAGACAACACTCCAGGTTCTGGTTGAAAAAATCCAAAGAAGAAGACTGCTTCTCCAACGAGAGACAGACATGGGAGATAAATAAATATGATCACTGGGTTGTTGTAGGTTTTTTCGGGCTATATGATCATGTTCTAGAGGCATTCTCTCCTGACGTTTTGCCTGCATCTATGGCAAGCATCCTCAGAGGTAGTGAGGTCTGTTGGGACTAGGAAAATGGGTTTATATATCTGTGGAAAGACCAGGGTGGGACAAAGGACTCTTGTCTGCTGGAGCCAGGTGTGAACGTTTCAACTGATCACCTTGATTAGCATTTGATTGCCTGGCAGTGCCTGGAGAAATCTTTTGTTGAGAGGTGATTAGATGTCCTTGTTTGTTTCCTCTCTGTTGTTGTGCTTTGGAATATGCTTTCAGAGCAGAGTCCAGGTTTTTTTCCCTATGTTTATGTCAGAGTTATGCTTTTCCTGAGACTGACCACTAGAGGGCAGGCCTGGCCAAAAGGCTGACCAGGCTGACCGGAGCAATGGTCTCACAAGCAAAGCAGCTACACAAAGAACACCAACAACACAATCCCTACATAAAAAGAAGGCAAACAATGCAAACAGCAAAACAATACAAAAGAATCCAGAGTTAAACATAATAATAAATATTATAATAATAAGGTTGCTGTGAGTTTTCTGGCCATGTTCCAGAAGCATTCTCTCCTGACATTTTGCCCGCATCTCTGGCAGATGTCCTCAGGTTGTGAGGTCTATTGGAAACCAGGCAAGTTGGGTTTGTATGTATGTGTGTGTGTGTGTGTGTGTGTGTGTGTGTGTGTGTATATATATATATATCCCTGTGGAATGATGTCCAGGGTGGAAGAAAGGACTCTTGTCTGCTGGAGACAAGTGTCAATGTTGCTGTTAGCCTCCTTGTTTAGCATTGAATGGCCTAGCAGCTTCAGAGCCAGGCTGCTTCCTGCCTGGGGGAATCCTTGGTTGGGAGGTGTTAGCTGGTCCTGATTTATTCTTGTCTGGAATTCCCCCGCTTTTGAGTACTCTTTTTATTATTATTTTTATTGTTATTATTATTATTATTTTCATTTCATTTATTATTTTATTCTATTTATTATTATTACAGTTATCATTTTACTCTATTATTACACCTTTATTATTTTACCGTATAATTGTTGTTATTGCTACATTCATTATTTTACTGTTATTATTACTATTTTCATTTCATTTATAATTCTATTTATTATTATTACATTTACCATTGTACTCTATTATTACACCTTTATTATTTTACTGTATATTTGTTGTTATTGCTACATTCATTATTTTACTCTTTTTATTATTATTGTTGTTGTTGTTGTTATTATTTTCTTATACTCGAGTATATACGGTACTTCACAACCTCTGAAGATGCCTGGCATAGATGTGGGCGAAACGTCAGGAGAGAATGCTTCTGGAACATAGCCAGGCAGCCTGGAAAACTCACAGCAACTCATAATAATAATAATAATAATAATAATAATAATAGGTTTTTTTGGCCTGTCTTACTCTCCTCAAGGTGAGGAGAGCAAGACGTAAACAAACACACAATTGTTTGTTTACACTAAAACGTAAACAAACACACAATTGTTATAAAATGCTCTGTAAAATCCATACATTGAAGCATCTGGGCATCAAACTCACCCTTGGCCTTCCTTGTCTCTCCTTCAGGAGTATGCCCAGTGCCGCTTCGAGGCCTACTTCCAGCAAAAGGCTGCCTGCCAGTGACCAGTGACCCTTTGGCCGGAGGAGGAGACAGCTGGACATCCGCTCTGCCTGGACGGAAAGGGACCCTTCTTCTGCTGCTGGACCAAAGCCCCTTCTCTCTCTCTCTCTCTCTCTCTCTCTCTCTCTCTTCCTTCAAAGGCTATCGGGGTTGGCTGGCCAGCCCTTGACCTTTGGGGTCAAAACGGTTGGACATCTCAAGACGCTGCAATAGAGCCTCCAGACTTGGTTTTGTGAAATGGGACTACAAGGGGGCAGATCTAAGGGACGGGTAGCAGGGACATCCAAACTGGAGAGCTAATGCGGTTCAGCACCCTTTTAGACTGCCATGGGTCAGTGCTGTGCAACTTTGGGGCTTAGTACGAGGGTTGAATGAAAAGTAATGCCTCCACCTTCGTAACTCCTCTACAGATGGCAGTACTGGTATATGGCAGGTACTGGCTTGTTCAGTAGACTCTCCTTGGTGGGAAGCCTTAGCATTGAACACTTGGCAGTACTGGTATGTGGCAGGCACTGGCTTATTTAGTAGACTCTCCTCTACAGTTCCATTTTGGCAGGAAGCCTCAGCATTGAATGCTTGGCAGTACTTGTATATGGCAGTACTGGCTTGTTCAGTAGACTCTCCTTGGTGGGAAGCCTTAGCATCAAACGCTTGGCTGTACTGGTATGTGGCAGGTACTGGCTTGTTCAGTAGACTCTCCTCTATAGTTCCATTTTGGCGGGAAGCCTTAGCATTGAACGCTTGGCTGTACTGGTATGTGGCAGGTACTGGCTTATTTAGTAGACTCTCCTCTACAGTTCCATTTTGGCAGGAAGCCTCAGCATTGAACACTTGGCAGTACTTGTATATGGCAGGTACTGGCTTGTTCAGTAGACTCTCCTCTACAGTTCCATTTTGGTGGGAAGTCTCAGGATTGAACGCTTGGCAGTACTTGTATATGGCAGGTACTGGCTTGTTCAGTAGATTCTCCTCTACAGTTCTATTTTGGTCAATGCGACTTAAACAACGTGCAGTCATTGAATTCTTGACAGCAGAAGGTGTCACCTCAACATCTTTAAACTTACGTGCCCAACGATGCACTCACATCAACACGATCACCACAAAGAGCTTGCATTCTCTGATGAATCTCCTTTGGGGTGACACCTTCTGCTGTCAAAAATTCAATGACTTCACGTTGCTTAAGTCGCATTGACTGACCGTCTGCGCAGGGTTCCATACTTCACACTTTAACAATGCAACCATTCAATGCTAAGGCTTCCCACCAAAATGAAACTGTAGAGGAGAGTCTCCTAAACAAGCCAGTACCTGCCACATAAGCTGCGTAATTTGCATTGACCGACTGTCTGCGCAGGGTTCCATACTTTGCACTTTAACAACACGACCGTTCAATGCTAAGGCTTCCCACAAAATGGAACTGTAGAGGAGAGTCTACTGAACAAGCCAGTACCTGCCACATACGTTGCTTAAGTCGCATTGACTGACCGTCTGCGCAGAGTTCCATACTTTGCACTTTAACAACATAACCGTTCAATGCTAAGGCTTCCCACCAAAATGGAACTGTAGAGGAGAGTCTACTGAACAAGCCAGTACCTGCCGCATATGTTGCTTAATTCGCATTGACCGACCATCTGCGCAGTGTTCCATGCTTCGCACTTTAACAACACAACCGTTCAATGCTAAGGCTTCCCGCCATAATGGAACTGTAGAGGAGAGTCTACTGAACAAGCCAGTCCCTGCCGCACACCAGTACTGCCATCCGTTGAGTTACGAAGGTGGAGGCATTACTTTTCATTCAACCCTTGTAGTTTTGCAAGGCCTTTAGTTTTGCAAACGATACAAACCCCAGGATTCCGTAGCATTGAGCCGCGGCACTTAAAGTGGTGCAAGTCTGCATTCGTTCTGCAGTGTAGATGCACCCCTTCAAGGCCCCATCTGCACTGCCATGTAATGCAAATGTAGATTAATGTAATCCATGCCTGATGCGGTTCAAAGTGCATTCCTTGCCGTGTAGACGGGGCCCAAGGAAGGTGGGATTTGCTAGAGCTTGGCATCGTAGAAGGGGAGCATGTCATTGCAGAGGGGTCTCACCTCTGAGCACAATAACGGTGCCTTCCCCCCATTTGCACTCATTCCTCGATGGGCACTACCCACACGCTCCTTCCCTTCTCTCCTTCCATGGCTTTTGAGGCCTCCTTCCTTCCTGCCCCATCTGCTCACCCTTTGCTCAGGGTGGCTCCCCATTCTGCTGCTGCAACGGCACAAAACACAACAGCTGCGCAATGTATCCTCTACCAATAAACACTCGTTGCTTGGTGCCACCAGACCTTTCCTCCGTCTGCCGTGACTTCTTTGCATTATCGTGGTGCTCAAACCATGAAGGTCCTATTGATTCACATCTAGTACTTGCTCACCCTTTTGGGGATCTACGAGGGTTGACCGAAAAGTAATGCATCCACCTCTGTTACTTGGGTTTGGATGGGAATATTTTAATCAACGCAGAAATACTCCTTATAAGGTGCTCTTTAACTACCACGAATCACTTTCCCACATAATCACCAGGCAATCGGATACGTTTCTGCCAACGATGAACAACCACTATTCACTTTCCCACATAATCACCAGACAATCGGATACGTTTCTGCCAGCGATGAACAACCACTCTTCACTTTCCCACATAACCACTAGACAATCGGATACATTTCTGCCAACAATGAATAACCACTATTCACGTTCCCACATAATCATTAGACAATTGGATACATTTCTGCCAACGATGAACAACCAGTCTTCACTTTTCCACATAACCACTAGTAAATCGGATATGTTTCTGCCAACAATGAATAACCACTATTCACTTTCCCACATAACCACTAGACAATTGGATACATTTGATGAACAACCACTCTTCACTTTTCCACATAACCACTAGACAATTGGATACATTTCTGCCAATGATGAATAACTACTATTCACTTTCCTACATAATCACCAGACAATTTGATACATTTGAACACCCACTCTTCACTTTTCCGCATAATCATGAGACAATTAGATACATTTCTGCCAATGATGAACAAGTACTATTCACTTTCCCACATAATCACCAGACAATTGGATACGTTTCTGCCAGCGATGAACAACCACTATTCACTTTCCCACATAATCACCAGACAATTGGATACATTTCTGTCAATGATGAACAAGCACTATTCACTTTCCCACATAATCACCAGACTATTGGATACATTTCTGCCAACAATGAACAACAATTCTTCACTTTTCCACATAATCACCAGACAATCGGATACGTTTCTGCCAACGATGAACAACCACTCTTCACTTTTCCACATAATCATGAGATAATTGGATACGTTTCTGCCAACGATGAACAACCATTCTTCACTTTTCCACATAATCACCAGACAATCGGATACGTTTCTGCCAACGATGAACAACCACTATTCACTTTCCCACATAATCACCAGACAATTGGATATGTTTCTGCCAATGATGAACAACCACTCTTCACTTCCCCACAATCACCAGACAATTGGATACATTTCTGCCAACAAAGAACAGGTTTTCTGAAGCTGTCACGGAAGAAGTCAACACTCTGTTTCACAAAACCAGCGTCTCACAGTTCTCTCAACCACTATTCACTTTTCCACATAATCACCAGACAATTGGATATGTTTCTGCCAGTGATGAACAACAACTATTATTCTCTTTCCCACATAATCACCAGACAATTGGATACATTTCTGCCAATATGAACAACCACTCTTCACTTTTCCACATAATCATCAGACAATCGGATACATTTCTGCCAATGATGAACAACTACTATTCACTTTCACACATAATCACCAGACAATCGGATACATTTCTGCAAACAATGAACAACCACTGTTCCCACATAATCACCAGACAATTGGATACGTTTCTGGCAACAATGAACAAGTTTTCTGAAGTTGTCACAGAAAAAGTCAACACTCTGTTTCGCAACCAGCGTCTCACAGTTCTCTCAACAACTATTCAATTCCCCGCATACGTTGCTTAAGTCGCATGTAATGACCCTCTGCGCAGGGTTCCATACTTCACACTTTAACAACGCAACCGTTCAATGCTAAGGCTTCCTGCCAAAATGGAACTGTAGAGGAGAGCCTACTGAACAAGCCAGTACCTGCCGCATACGTTGCTTAAGTCGCATTGACTGACTGTCACTTGACAGAGAAAGAAGGTAGACACACAAGCTGTATAGCGGGCACAGGCAAACTTGGGCCCTCCCTCCAGGTGTTTTGGACTTCAACTCCCACAATTCCTAACAGCCTACCGGCTGTTAGGAATTGTGGGAGTTGAAGTCCAAAACACCTGGAGGGAAGGCCCAAGTTTGCCTGTGCCAGCATATAACTACATTGGCTATACTCTGCAATGTAAACATTACCATTCCTAGGATGTTTCCTTCCTGCCTGGCATAAGAGAGCTGGCCTGGGTGGGCTTTGTGGTGTCTCTTCCAATGCTACTTCTATGGCACAGCAATGCGCTCCTTGCACCTGCCTTGGCTCGGCTATGTTTGCAAACACAGGCTCAAAATAGAACCAGCGTCCAGTCCTGCGCTCGGAGCGGTCAAGGGCCAGAGCAGCCTTGCAAGTCCCCCTTGCTCTCCGGCCATGCCCCACAACAGTGTCCTCCTGCTGCGTTCCGCCCTTTCGGTCGCCCTGGGATGGATGCAGCTGCCCGCACAGCTCCTGGCCTGGCTGACCGGTGCCCTCCAGGCCGCCCGGAGGCTTTGTCCGAAGTTTCTCTGGACAGAGGCCCCAGCACAGCCCCTTCCTGAGCCGTGGGAGAGCTGCCCCGAACTCAGAGTCTACAGAGGAGAAGGGGACAGCGGAGGATGCGGACTGTTGACGGTGTGCACAGACCCCCACAGCTTCCAGGTACGCACTGGAAGGGCACACGTTCCAAAGTGGGCAGTTGTCCATCCCTGCAAACCCCTTTCTCCAAAGCAATGGGAAGGTGAAAGGTCAAGGTCAAGGTTTGCAAACAGTTGTCCCCTGTGAGTTGGAAAGGGACACAAACACCCTGCAAGGGAGCGTCCGCACTGCAGGATAGATACAGTTGAACTACAATGACAAACTGCTAGGGGATTGTGGGAGTTGTAGTCTGGTGAAGCACCAACATTATTATTATGACAACCACTGAAAACCTGGGAAATAGATATGTTGTTTTCACTGCCCACACAACTAAAAAACAATATCTGGAAGGCAGTGGGATTCCTACCCTACTGACCCCAGAACCCCTAACTCTATAGCCAGTGATGCAGTCCTCATTCTTCCTTACTTACTTAGGCGATCCCTCATAGATCAAGGATGATGGTCTTCCAGGTGTAGTGTCTTGGTGGTGGGTCTGTACATGGCTGTGGAGCCCTGTTCTTGACCCCCATGTTCTCCCACAGTGAGGGCATCAGTTTCCAGACGGAAGGCGGTCCTGGCTTGACATCAACCCTTGCCTCTTCGAATTCTGCAGCACTGCTGGTCACAGCTGACTTCCAGCTGGAGCGCTCGAGGCTTCCCAGGATTTTCTTCCCCCTAGTTCACAGACTAGAGCACTGGTTCTCAACCTTCCTAATGCTGTGACCCCTTAATACAGTTCCTTATCTTGTGGTGACCCCTAACCATACTATTGTTTTAGTTGCTACCCCTCTATTCTGTTTTGGTTAGACCACATCTGGAATATTGTGTCCAGTTCTGGGCACCACAATTCAAGAGAGATATTGACAAGCTGGAATGTGTCCAGAGGAGAGCGACTAAAATGATAAAAGGTCTGGAGAACAAGCCCTATGAGGAGCGGCTTAAGGAGCTGGGCATGTTTAGCCTGAAGAAGAGAAGGCTGAGAGGGGATATGACAGCCATGTATAAATATGTGAGAGGAAGCCACAGGGAGGAGGGAGCAAGCTTGTTTTCTGCTTCCTTGGAGATTAGGACGCAATGGAGCCATGGCTTCAAACTACAAGAGAGGAGATTCCATCTGAACATGAGGAAGAACTTCCTGACTGTGAGAGCCGTTCAGCAGTGGAACTCTCTGCCCCGGAGTGTGGTGGAGGCTCCTTCTTTGGAAGCTTTTAACAGAGGCTGGATGGCCATCTGTCAGGGGTGCTTTGAATGCAATATTCCTGCTTCTTGGCAGAATGGGGTTGGACTGGATGGCCCATGAGGTCTCTTCCAACTCTTTGATTCTAGGATTCTATGATTCTATGATTCTATGACTTGATATCTGTCATTTTACTACGGTTATAAATCGTAATGTAAATATCCGATATACAGGATGTATTTTCCTTCACTTGACCAAATTGAGCACAAATACCCGATACACCCAAGTTTAAATACTGGTTGGGTGAGGATTGATTTTGTAATTTGGGAGTTGTCATTTTTGGGATTTATAGTTCACCTATAATCAAACAGCATTCTGAAATCCACTAGCGATGGATTTGAATCGAACTTGGCACACAGAACTCCCATGACCAACAGAAAACCCTGGAAAGGTTTGGTGGGCATTGACCTTGAGTTTGGGAGCTGTAGTTCACCTATATCCAGGGAAACACTGTGGATTCATGCAATGATGGATCTGGACCAAACGGACCAAACTTGGCATGAATACTCAATATGCTCAAATGTGAACACTGGTGGAGTCTGGGGAAAATGGACCTTGACATTTGGGATATGTAGTTGTTGGGATTTATCGTTCACCCACAATCAAAGAGCATTCTGAACTTGACCAACAATAGAATTGGGTCAGACTTTCCACATGGAATCCCCATGACCAACAGAAAATAGTATGTTTTCTGATGGTCTTTGGCGACCCCTTTGACACCACCTCATGACCCCCTCAGGGGTCCCGACCCCCAGGTTGAGAAACACTGGACTAGAAATTAATTTAAAATTGTCCCTTTAATACTTTAATATTTACTTACTTACTTACCTACTTAGGTGATCCCTCGTTGTCTGAGTAGGATTGTCTTCCAAGATCGGTGTACTGGTGGTGGGTCCATAGGTGGCTGTGGAGCCCAATTCTTGACCTGCATGTTCTCCCACAGTGAGGGCATTGGTTTCCAGGTGGAAGGCAGTCCCGGTCAAGGTTGGCTTGACGCGCCTTCCGCTTCGAATTCTGCAGCACTGCTGGTCACAGCTGACTTCCAGTTAGAGCACTCAAGAGCCAGGGCTTCCCATTCTCGGTGTCTGTGCCACAGGTTTTAAGGTTAGCTTTAAGCCAGGGGTCCTCAAACTAAGGCCCAGGGTCCGGATATGGCCCTCACTCTATAGCCAATGAGAAAGACAACATCCCTAAGGAGCCCTAGGTTCCACCAATGTTGCTGGTTGACTTCATCTTCAAATTGACCAATGGACTCAATGGGGAGCCAAGGTTTAGGTAAATCCCATCGCAGTGGCCTTCCTTCTCTGTGGGAAGGCCACATGCGTCCAGAGGAGGGCGACTAAAATGATCAAGGGTCTGGAGAACAAGCCCTATGAGGAGCGGCTTGGGGAGCTGGGCATGTTTAGCCTGAGGAAGAGAAGGCTGAGAGGAGATATGATAGCCATGTATAAATATGTGAGAGGAAGCCACAGGGAGGAGGGAGCAAGCTTGTTTTCTGCTTCCCTGGAGAGAGACTAGGACGCAATGGAACAATGGCTTCAAACTACAAGAGAGGAGATTCCATCTGAACATGAGGAAGAACTTCCTGACTGTGAGAGCCGTTCAGCAGTGGAACTCTCTGCCCCGGAGTGTGGTGGAGGCTCCTTCTTTGGAAGTTTTAAACAGAGGCTGGATGGCCATCTGTCAGGGGTGATTTGAATGCAATATTCCTGCTTCTTGGCAGGGGGTTGGACTGGATGGCCCATGAGGTCTCTTCCAACTCTTTGATTCTATGATTCTATGAGTGGAGGAGGAGTGTGGTGGAGGCTCCTTCTTTGGAAGCTTTTAAGCAGAGGCTGGATGGCCATCTGTCAGGGGTGATTTGAATGCAATATTCCTGCGTCTTGGCAGAATGGGGTTGGACTGGATGGCCCAGGAGGTCTCTTCCAACTCTTTGATTCTATGATTCTATGGGGCTGTCCTGGGTTCTAGCCTGAACTTTAAAGGAGACCTGCAACATGCTGAACTCGATTCTGGGGTCTTTTGCAGTTCAGCAGCACAAGGGTTTATCCCACTGCGCCACTCTTCTTTGGGGGTCTCTTCCAACTCTATGATTCCATGACTCCTTCTGTGCCCCACAGGTACACCTTCCTCACCTGGCACGCCACAGCGCCTACTTTGCGGCTCTCTCTCGGTCCCACATGCGGGAGACCTCCAGAGGCCACCTAGATCTGACGCACGTCCCTTCGTCTGCTTTCCATGCCGTCCTGGAGTGGGTCTTCTTTGGCCGCTTCTTCCTGGAGGAAGAGGACCTCTTACCTGCCATCCAGGTGGGCAGCTACCTGGCACTGCCAGGCTTCCTGGACCGGTGCCGTGCAGCGCTGAGGCCCTTCTTGGCCCCCCAGAACTGCCTCTCCTTCCTGCACTTTGCAGAGAGCATGGCCTGCCCCGAACTCAGGGCGGAGGTGTGCAGATACCTGAGTGACCTCCTCCTGGAGCTGACACCGGCCATCACTGGACAGCTGGACCCACACCTGCGGGAAGAACTGGCTCAGATGCGCCTGGAGGGACTGCCTAACCTTTGCATCCTGAGGAAGGAGAACGTTGTGACCCCACAAACCGGGGACCTGCCCAGGGGTCTCTTCCGCCGACCTTTGCCCCCCAAGGAGGGCGAGTGGCACTGTTTTGCCCAACTACCTTTCCAAGCCGAGAAGTGGAGCTTCAGCGTGGCCCAGCTGCTCAACTACCTCTTCCTTTCGGGGGGTTTCCGGGAGAAAAAGGGGGCCAGGGGCTTCGCCTTCTGCCCGGCGGCCTTCCGCTACAACCCCTTGACCGGCGCCTGGACCCCCATCGCAGCCCCACAGAAGGTCAGGCCCTGGACTAGAGGTCAAGGCAGGGATGGACAAGCAAGTGGAGGCATTGAGAAAGAGAAGGGGGAGAGGGGACACCAGAGCCATGCTCAACCGTTTCAAAGGAGTAGAGTCATAAAATTGGGACCCCCAAAAGGCATTTAGACCATCCAAGCCTTCCCAACAGATGGACATCCAGATTATTATTATTATTATTATTATTATTATTATTATTATTATTAGGAAGGCACCATCAAAGTCCTCCCTACATATGGCCATCCAGATTGTTTCATAATAATAATAATAATAATAATAATAATAATAATAATAATAATAGTCGAAGGCTTTCATGGCTGGAATCACTAGGTTCTTGTGGGTTTTTTCGGACTATAGAGCTATGTTCTAGAGGCATTTCTCCTGACGTTTCGCCTGCATCTGTGGCAAGCATCCTCAGAGGTAGTGACTACCTCTGAGGATGTTGCCATAGATGCAGGCGAAACGTCAGGAGAAATGCCTCTAGAACATGGCTCTATAACCCGAAAAAACCCACAAGAACCTAATAATAATAATAATAATAATAATAATAATAATAATAATACTAGGAAGGCACCATTCAAGTCCTCCCTACATATTGCCATCCTGATTCTGGTTCATAATAATAATAATAATAATAATAATAATAATAATAATAATAATAATACAACGACAACAACAACAAACAACAACAACAACCCTCTTCTTTCTGCCAGGCAGGAAGTCTCCCTCCCAACCCTCCTGATGGATGGATATCCAACCTCTGCTTAATAATAACAACAACAACAACAACAATTGAATATTCTTCTTATTGCTGTTGTTGTTGTTGTTGTATTATTATTATTATTATTATTATTATTATTATTATTATTATTAGAAAGGCACCATCCAAGTCCTCCCTACATATGGCCATCCAGATTCTGTTTCATAACAACAACAACAACCCCCTTCTTTCTGCCAGGCAGGAAGTCTCCCTCCCAACCCTCCTGATGGATGGACATCCAACCTCTGCTTAATAATAATAATAATAATAATAATAATAATAATAATAATAGAATCTTCTTCTTATTGCTATTGTTGTTGTTGTTGTTGTTGTTGTTGTTATTATTATTATTATTATTATTATTATTATTATTATTATTATTATTAGAATGGTACCATCCAAGTCCTCCCTATATATGGCTATCCAGATTCTGAACTTGGTTTCAAATGATGCCTGATCTGACAGGTTTTCCCTTGAAGCAAACTTTATATCCCAAAACTCAGAAATTGGTTTTGTTTCCTTCCACCTTTTCCCTTTATCAGACGCAGCCTTTCAGAGCGACGTAAATACTGAGATTGTTGCCGATCCTGGCTAATCTCCAGCCGCCTATTCTTCAGCTCCCTATCTGGCTGCTCATTAAAATTCCCAGGTGTCAGATGGTTTTCCAACCCCAAATCTTGAGAGCTCACAGAGAGAGGGAGTGAACCATCATCGCTAGGCCCAGCAGGGATATTCTCATGAGAAACTGCCCTTTGCACTGGGGCCTCTCTGTCATTGTCTGTATGAAAATCATTGACCACACCATCTCCATCTTGCACCTCAGCCTCGGCAACATCATTTCCCACATCAGGATCCTGAAACACAAGCACAGGCTGATTCCCAACAGATCCATTATATAAAGGGCTAAAAGTTATATAGCAAGTAATAGATATCTAAGCATGATTAAGTCTTTTTCCCAGACCAGCCAGATAAAGGATGTTGCAATGACCCAAAGTCTCCTTTTGTCTTGACCCAATTCTCAATGCAAAACGATAGCTGGGTAATTTTGTTTTCTGTCCCAGAAATAAAACAGAACATTTAAAAATAGATGTATTGGAATAAAAATGTAATAAAAATAGTTTGTAGAGGAGAAAGAGAGGGCAAGGGGTGATGGGGAGTCCTGGGAGCTTGATGCAAAAGAGAAGGTGCTGCTGTACCTCATTCTGGCATGTTGCCCTTGGAGAAACTATAAATCCCTAACTATAAATCCCTTTTTATTAGTTGCGGGGGTAGTTGTGGGGGTAGACAACAGAACCATTGTGTTTGACTTCCTTAACTTAAATAATCATTGTCTCTGGTCATGTAAACATGTTGTTTACCTAAGAGTCTCCCCACATCAGTTATGTCAGCAGTTTAGCAGTTTCCTCCATCAGCAGTTTTCATGTCACAAGTTAATTTTGGTCAGTGATGGGTTAGGAACTGAGGCATCCATAAATCTTGTCTCTCTCAGTTCCCCGCTTCGTGACCCAAGAAAAACAATCTGTTCTCTGAGCAGTTTGGGGCTTCCATCTTCTTAGGATGGTGATTTCAGCCTTGCCAAGTATACACACACTCTCCAAAATATAATAACACAGTGAGAGTAGTAGAGAAGATTTTAGTTAAATAATTTAGATGGGGATATATATATAAGCTAGGAACTGGGAACTACTGGAACTGAGAGACTTAAAATGATTCTTCAGAAGATTTCCGCTGCCACCATTCCTATAATAATCAGGCTGAGGTAATATTGATAGTTTGTTCAGTAACACACACTGTGTCACTATAGTTTCTTAGAAGCTGCTGTGAAGCTGACTTTAGTAATGCTTTGACCACAAAGGTATTCACACTGAGGCTGGTATAAGTTGATAAAAATAACAAGAACGTTTATTGAACAGGCTTGAATAATTCAGGTACAAATGCTTAATGGTTTCAGTAAAATACTGGCACAAAAAGCTTGTGGTTGCGTTAGAGTCAAAATCTTAAAACTTCTGGGTTACAAGTCTTCAAAGTTCCACCACAGAAAATTACTTTAGGAAATGAATCTCTGAAAGTAACTCGCAAAAATGCCCCTTAGGAATCTAGCCAAAAACCCTGAACTAGACTTCCTTAGGAATTGAACAGACCACTAACAGGGTACTACTCCTCCACAGTATTCTAGCTATATTTTCAATAACTCTTCTGAATACTACACAAAAGACTGATCCAAACTTCTTCTTCAATCCCAAACTCGTTTTCACTAACACCAACACTTCTTCTTTCTAACAGTTCCACTCTCTCAGCCTCTCTTTCTCTTCCTCAGCGCCGGCGCCACTTCAGTCTGGTTGCATCGGGGGCCCACCTCTTTGCCGTGGGGGGCTGGCACCTGGGCTCCCTCCTGGGGCCAGACAGCAGCACCTGCCTCTACGGAACGGTGGAGCGCTACGACCCCTGGGCTGACCAATGGGCCCTGGTCTCCTCACTGCCCCTGGGGGAGCTCCCCTTCGCCGTCTCCCTGTCCCACGACCTGCCCCTCTGTGCCGCCCACCAAGGATCCCTCTTCGCCTTGGGCAGCCTCCGCGGCACCGGAGAGAAGCTCCTCCTCAGGTACGACGTGGAGGCAGGTGAGCAGCGCCTGCGTTCGGCCCGTGTGCAGAGTGCCAGGAAGTCTCTAAAATAGAATAATATTTCAGGGACTGCAAAACAGTGTTAGCAAGATAAAGTGTAATCAAATGTAATTCTGCTAATTGCTAATGAATTGCTTTGCCAATGTGTTGCTGAAGGCTATCATTACAGGAATCACTGGGTTGCTGTGAATTTTTCAGGCTGCCTGGCCATGTTCTCTCCTGATGTTTTGCCTACATCTGTTTAATGGCATCTTCAGAGGTTTTGTTGGCAGTGAGGCAAGTGTGTGTGTGTGTGTGTATCTGTGTGTATATGTGTATATCTACATGGAATAACACCCAGGGTGGGAGAAAGAACCCTTGTCTGTTTGGAGCAAGTGTGAATGTTGCAATTAGCAAGCTTGAATAGCACTGAGTAGCCTTGCAGCTGCAAAGTCAATCAGTTTGGGTATGTGCCATCACACCCAGACACTATAAAGTTAAAACTAAGATGTGCTTCTGAAATGGCAGGGAGAAGGTTTGAGGAAAAGAGACAAAGAGAGATCCTGAGAACTGAAAAGCACGGCTTTATTCTCAGTTGGCGCCAACCGGATATGGACCCTCCTGGTAAGCCAGGAAAGAAGGGTTCAGAACAAAGGAAATCCTTGGTTTATATACCTTTTAAAATAATTATGCATGCATCATACAGACATCACAATGTGCGTCACAAATTTCTCATATTCCTTTCCCCATTCCCTTTATGTATATATGTTAGTATTTTGGAAAATGAAGGAAAAGGCCTTCTTTTTCATGAAACCAGCACCTCATGGCTCCTGGAAGTTTCTCCATTTCCTGGGCCAGTTAATCCCTAGACAAAAGACTCAACCAAAACCCATTTGCATGGACAATAAATAAATGGCTCTTATCAGATCGGACCTCTGAGGGCTTAGCCAGGCCATCTGGAATGATAAGGCCTATGGACTTTAGACTCACCCAACACAAAGGGCAATTCTCTATCTGCGAGGACCAGGGATTTTGCCACAGCCTTATCCATTGTATCACATCCTGCGCAGCCGAAACTAAACATTAACTTCATCAATGAATTCCATATCTAGGAACGTAAAAACAAAGGACCTAGCCTCCTGGGGCTAGACGACAATGCTGTTTCGAAAAAATTAAAGCAATAACTTTGGTCTGGCTTGAGGGCCTAAGCTATCGCTGGATCATTGTGCAAACATTAGTCACTTTAATCCTTCATGTTTCCATTCTCTTCATTGTTTCCCACCTGGCCTGCCTCCTCCCTTCCTATTGCCTGAGAAGCCAAAGCGGGGCTGGCGCTCAGATTGGACAGAGCGCAGCCTAGCCGACCGCACCTCCCAGCCAGCTGATGACTCCAGCCAATCAGCGTGAAGCCGGCTAGGGGGGTGGGAGCGGGAAATTTGAATTTGACAGCTCTGTATTTCCTATAAATATTGTATTATTTCCCCCAACGAGTCATGTCAGCTCCTGGGCAAATGATTGCGGTTGTCATCCGTTCTAGCTGGAATGAAATAAACATCTCGGTGGCTTTCCTTTAACTTGGTGAGAATTTATTAGGAGAAAATTAGGGAAAAATTCTTTTGGGTGCTTGCTGCCTCGCCAGGGTCCTGGATTTCCTTTTTGGGTCTGGCCAGTTTCTGCTCTGCCAGGGCCTCCCAAATTTGTGCTTGACATCAGTGGTCTGGCTGATGTTGCCTGGAGGCATCCCTGTTTGGGAGGTGTTAACTGGCCTTTGATTGATTGCTGTCTGGAGTCCTCCTGTGTCTGAGTGGTGTTCATTATTTACTGTCTTGAAAATAAACAAACGCCAGAATCAGGACAGTAAATAATGAACACCACTCAGAAACCGGGGAATTCCAGACAACAACAACAACAACAACAATGACAACAACAACAATGAACCACAACAACCGCACACCATAAACTCAAATGGGTGGAACCATTCTGGCTTCTCTGGGGAACGAGTTGCTTGTTTTGGGTGAAAGCAGAGTCAGAGCAGAAGTCATCCAGGGTCAATGGGAAGCAGTCATCCAGGGTCAGTGTGGAATTACCCAGATCCTGTTTCCCACCTGCCAGACAGACAGCCGATAATAATCTCCAGTATCCAAGTCCCAAAATAGTCACTAGAGACAGGAGATCTCCATTATAGTGAGTTTATTGATCAGCTAAACGCACGGTGAACTTTACGCAAATGAGAGCGCCACGCCACACCTCGGTCCAGCTTCTGTTTTTACAGACAATGTAATTTTCATTTCCTGAAAAAGCTAGCGCTGTTATGTCAGTGCTAGCGTATTAGCCTCCTAGTTTATTTCCATTGTCTATGAGAAGATTGATGGCCTTGCTGTGTCAACTGGTTTTCCTATTCTACCCCCTCACCCTGTGATTAAGCTTTGAAGTCTTAGCAAAGCAACCCATTAAATCGGTTCTTTTGAAGTTCCGTGCTGGGTCAGGCTAACCCTTCTCGGAGGCTGCTAGAGCTTAACTAACTAACTTTCAGGTGAAGCACAGAGCAGTGATCAATATCAATCTGCTTGAGTTGTGTTGGAGCTCAATCTGTGGTTGTGTTTAAGGATCAGGGTACTTTGGATGTGGGGAATGACGACAATGAGGTTCATGAAGGTAATGGTGTTTCCAATGATATTGATGCAGAAAAAGTGTATTTTCTCATGAGAATGTTCCTGAAGGGTGTGACGGCACGAGTGGCGCCACCTATATGTAGAACTGTAAGTTGCAAGATTTGAACTGTTGTATCATGCCCGATTTTGCCTTTTTACCCTGTAAATGTATAGTTGGATTGATTGGTTATTTATAGCTGTCAATCAATGTTTTTTGCATCAGTTGAATTGCTCCTCCTGCTCAATTGTTTGACCCCACCTCTTCCTAGAGAGCAGGGCAGTGTTTCCTTTTCCATTCCACCATCAAACTTTCTATCAGGTGGTCATGAGAGAGAGACTTGGCTTTGAAGCCCTTGATTAAGTTACCTCTCAGCACCAATTCTGAGGTTCTTACCCTTGAGACTTATGCTTCATGTTCAGATCAACCTGGACAACGCTGAGAAATATCAAGCGCCTTCAAACCAGTTCTTTGGCACCAGAGGAAGGCTTTGTGCCTTCAAAATATAGGCCATTGGAATTGGGGTTGTGATTATTCCGATATTCACAGCCATTGAGAAAGAGGGACCTGGAAAAGCTTCTCAGCTGCATACTCCTTGGACCCAAGACAACCAGAGACTAATATATATTGTCCTTTATTCCCTTTGAAACTTCCAGCTTATTGCCTTAAAGGGATAACTCTTTGTGAACAATAAAAACCTATTTTGAGTTATCTACAGTGTTTTGGTCCTTGGGAGTTCCAGTTTTCCTAAAGGAGGGCAAGGAGCAATCCCCTGGGGGAAAGATGTCACGTTTTAGCCTATTTCAGGCGCAACGGCACAAAGAGTGTGGGGATTATGGTGTGCTCCCTGAATTGCTACCAGAGGATTCTCATACTTTGGAGCCTGAGAACAGCTCGGCACCTAGCCCAGCTGCAGAAATTAATGAGCAAATAGATAGATGGGATGTTATTAGTCAGAATAGGAAAGCAGGTCAGTGCCTCAGGCGTTCTGCCAGGCTCAAAGAAAGAATGATAAGAGATTCAAGGCTAAAACGAAACCCATTTCTGGCTACTTAGGACATAGTGTAATAAGGAGATAAAAGTCCCAAGTACAGGATCTGTAATCAGATGAAGCATCATTTGGAATCAAGTGAAGACCTCGTTCCTGTTCCTTGGAAATCTTGCTTTGGAAAGATTAATGTGTTAAGTGCCTTTGATTCATGTTTTCAATTCTTGGATTTTATGATCATGTTTTAAGTGTTCTTGGATTCATGTTTCCAGTTTTTGGATTATACTATAGAAGTTTCTGCATTTGTTTGTCATGAACTTTGATGGACTAATTTCCAGGGCATTGGTTCTGGCTTATGTTCTTACCTGATTGGATTCACCTATTCCTTTAAAGTGCTTTTTACTATTACTGCTTTTTAATTATCCTCTGTTTGTAATTCATCTGTGCAATTTTCTTGCAGCAGCTGAGGATATGATCCATGGTTTCCTCAGCTTCCTTGCACAGCCTGCATTTTGGGCCATCCGCTGATTTTTCAATCCTGGCCTTAATGGCCTTGGTCCTGATGGCTTGCTCCTGGGCTACAAGGATCAGGCCTTCTTCTGTCTCCTTCTTCAAGGTTCCATTCGTGAGCCATCACCAGGTCTTCTCTTGTCAACTTTTCCTTCAGTCTTCTCAAGGAACTGCCCATGCGATGCTTTGTTGTGCCAGCTGTCAGCTCTGGTTTGGAGTGAAGTTTTCTTGTACTGACTCTTTGTCTGCTGTGTTTTAAGGTTCCAATTCTTGACTTCCATCAAAGCTGGTTCTTGGCTTTCCTTGACATATTCTGCCAGGGCATTATGTTTGTCTTCTTCGACTGCTTGTTTGTCTTGTTTTACAAGTCAAACAAGCAGTTTGACTTGTTTTCTCAGCCGATTGAGCTGGTCAACATCACTGCGAGGATGCAGGGAATTATGAATGGTTATGAGTTTCCTTGTTTGTCTGTCCAAATTGTCCGGTTCTGCCTGCATCCAGTTTATTATGCCAGCAGTATATTTTATGACCTGTATGGCCCAGGTGTTGATGGCCTTGATGGTATTGCCTCCATTGAACTTGCTTTTGAGAAATTATTATTGTTATTGGGTTGTTGTAGGTTTTTCCGGGCTATATGGCCATGTTCTAGAGGCATTTTCTCCTGACGTTTCGCCTGCATCTATGGCAAGCATCCTCAGAGGTACTGAGGTCCTCACTACCTCACTATCTCTGAGGTGCTTGCCATAGATGCAGGTGAAATGTCAGGAGAAAATGCCATCAGGTGAAACGTCAGGAGAAAATGCTACCTCACTACCTCTGAGGATGCTTGCCATAGATGCAGGTGAAACGTCAGGAGAAAATGCCATCAGGAGAAAATGCTACCTCACTATCTCTGAGGATGCTTGCCATAGATGCAGGTGAAACGTCAGGAGAAAATACCGTCAGGAGAAAATGCTACCTCACTACCTCTGAGGATGCTTGCCATAGATGCAGGTGAAACGTCAGGAGAAAATGCCATCAGGCGAACCGTCAGGAGAAAATGCTACCTCACTACCTCTGAGGATGCTTGCCATAGATGCAGGTGAAACGTCAGGAGAAAATACCGTCAGGTGAAACATCAGGAGAAAATGCTACCTCACTACCTCTGAGGATGCTTGCCATAGATGCAGGTGAAACGTCAGGAGAAAATGCCGTCAGGCGAAACATCAGGAGAAAATGCTACCTCACTACCTCTGAGGATGCTTGCCACAGATGCAGGTGAAACGTCAGGAGAAAATGCCTCTAGAACATGGCCATATAGTCTGGAAAACCTACAACAACCTATTACATGTAGCCCGCTGATTGTCACTGTGATTGTGTTTATTATATTATTATTATTATTATTATTATTATTATTTATTTATTGACCACACATGCCTAGTAATTCATCGTTAGCACTATTCCAACCACTGTCTCTTCAAGTTGTTGAAGGTGAGTTTGGACAGGTGACCACTCACGCTCCCCATCTTTCTTTGCAGATTCCTGGCAGGAGCTGCTGCCCACCTTGACGCGTGCGGACGCCGACCTCCCGGGGCTGTACTTTCTGGGGGGCACGGACCCACTCTTTGTGTTGGGGGGCAACACACAGGGCAATGTGGTCACCACCTTCAGCCTCGATCGCCGGGAGTGGGGTCCGGTCCGAGCACTGCCCAAGTGCGGTCTGGCAGGGCAGGGCCTGGCGCTGGACAATGGGATGCTCTTCATGGCCTCTCCGGACGCAGACGCCATCCTGGAAGTGGACTTGGAGGGTCTCTGCTGCCGCCCGCTGCCCCCGCCTCCCTTCCCCCTCTTCTATGAGGCCCTCTTCCTCCTCCACTTCCCAGCGTCCACTCCTGAAGAGGAAGAGGAACAGGGGGGCTTGGGAGACCCCAATACATGAGTGTACGCCCCATTGCGAGTCTGGGGTCAGGTGGAGAGAAGCCATAGTCCCACTCTCTTCTTCTTTGGTCAGATCTTCTCATTGGAATAATAGTTTGTTTGGGTTGTTGTAGGTTTTTTCGTGCTATATGGCCATGTTCTAGAGACATTCTCTCCTGACGTTTCGCCTGCATCTATGGCAAGCATCCTCAGAGGTTGTTAGCTACCTCTGAGGATGCTTGCCATAGATGCAGGCGAAACGTCAGGAGAGAATGCCTCTAGAACATGGCCATATAGCACGAAAAAACCTACAACAACTCAGTGATTCCGGCCATGAAAGCCTTCAACAGTACAATAGTTTGTTTATTTATTTACTAGCCATTCCCTGCCACGCATTGCTGTGGCCCACATGGGGGTTCTGTGTGGGAGGTTTGGCCCAATTCTATCGTTGGTGGGGTTCAGAATGCTCTGTGATTGTAGGTGAACTATAAATCCCAGCAACTACAACTCCCAAATATCAAGATTCTATTTTCCCCAAACTCCACCAGTGTTCACATTTGGGCATATTGAGTATTTGTGTAGAGTTTGGTCCAGATCCATCATTGTTTGAGTCCACAGTGCTCTGGATGTAGGTGAACTACAACTCCAAAACTAAAGGACAATGCCCACCAAACCCTTCCAGTATTTTCTGTTGGTCAAATGAGTTCCGTGTGCCAAGTTTGCTTCACTTCTATCGTTGGTGGGGTTCAGAATGCTCTGTGATTGCAGGTGAACTATAAATCCCAGCAACTCCAAATCCAAAATATCAAGATTCTATTTTCCCCAAACTCCACCAGTGTTCACATTTGGGCATATTGAGTATTTGTGTAGAGTTTGGTCAAGGTCCATCATTGTTTGAGTCCACAGTGCTCTCTGGATGTAGGTGAACTACAACTCCCAAACTCAAGGACAATGCCCACCAAACCCTTCCAGTATTTTCTGTTGGTCAAATGAGTTCCGTGTGCCAAGTTTGCTTCACTTCCATCGTTGGTGGGGTTCAGAATGCTCTGTGATTGCAGGTGAACTATAAATCCCAGCAACTCCAACTCCCAAATGTCAAGATTCTATTTTCCCCAAACTCCACCAGTGTTCACATTTGGGCATATTGAGTATTTGTGCCAAGTTTGGTCCAGGTCCATCATTGTTTGAGTCCACAGTGCTCTCTGGATGTAGGTGAACTACAACTCCCAAACTCAAGGACAATGCCCACCAAACCCTTCCAGTATTTTCTGTTGGTCAAATGAGTTCCGTGTGCCAAGTTTGCTTCACTTCTATCGTTGGTGGGGTTCAGAATGCTCTGTGATTGCAGGTGAACTATAAATCCCAGCAACTCAACTCCCAAATGTCAAGATTCTATTTTCCCCAAACTCCACCAGTGTTCACATTTGGGCATATTGAGTATTTGTGTAGAGTTTGGTCCAGATCCATCATTGTTTGAGTCCACAGTGCTCTCTGGATGTAGGTGAACTACAACTCCCAAACTCAAGGTCAATGCCCACCAAACCCATCCTTCTTAACCTCCGAAGAGGGACTCAGGACGGCTAACAACAAGCCGATACGATATAGTAACATAGCATAAAATACAATTAGCATAAATTAAAACGGTTATAAATATACATTAAAACAGTGAGTACTGTGCCCAATGGCGCACACTACTCACATCCACACAATCATCACAAAGAGCTTGCATTCTGGGATGAATCTCCTTTGGGGTGACACCTTCTGCTGTCAAGAATGCATTGACTGCACGTTGTTTAAGTCACATGGACTGACCATCTGCGCAGGGTTCCATATATTGCACTTTAACAACACAACCGTTCAAAGCCAAGGCTTCCCACCAAAATGGAACTGTACAGGAGAGTCTACTGAACAAGCCAGAACCTGCCACATTCCAGGACTGCCATCTGTTGAGGAGTTACAAAGGTGGAGGCATTACACAGCCATTCAATGCTAAGGCTTCCTGCCAATATGGAACTGTAGAGGAGAGTCTACTAAACAAGCCAGTACCTGCTGCATATGTTGCTTAAATCGCATTGACAGACTGTCTGTGCAGGGTTCCATGCTTCACACTTTAACAACACAACCGTTCAATGCTAAGGCTTCCCACCAAAATGGAACTGTAGAGGAGAGTCTCCTGAACAAACCAGTACCTGCCGCATACGTTGCTTAAGTCGC
>NW_026847549.1:1034566-1037066 GCF_025583915.1 Anolis sagrei ordinatus | reverse complement strand
TACACACTCCATATATATATATATGCACACACACACACACACATACATATATGGAGTGTGCGTACACAAACATACACTCTCCACACACACACACATACATATATATATGGAGTGTGTGTACACACACATGCAGGCGAAACGTCAGGAGAGAGTGCTGCTGGAACATATTGGCCATACTCCAGCTTGAAGAACTCACAGCAGCCCAGAGATTCCGGCCCTGAAAGGCTTGGCCAACCCAGCAAAGGCTCCTCCTCCTCCTCCTCCTCTTTGGCCAGGTGAGGGAGGAAGGTGACCTTCTACCTGGTCAAGGCATTCCAGGAGGGCAGGTTTTAACTGTTTGTGTCCCGTGTTGCGTGCCTGTCTTTCGAGAGTGATTTACCTCTGAAGGATGTCGCACCACGCCTCGAGCCGCAAGGAGAGGCGAGTCATCCATTCAGTGTTGTTGTTGTTGTTGTTGTTGTTGTTGTTGTTGTTGTGATCTTAAAGTGGGCTAGGTCAGTGGGTTTTCTCAAAAGAACAGGATTGCGCATCAAGGCGCATTTTAAAAATGCCTTCACTAATCTGGGTGCATGAAACGCCGGAGGGGCTCCCAAAGGTCATCTAGTCCGGCCCCTGGACCCGAGGCAGGTAGTGGGGAGTCTCCAGAAGAAGGAGGGGCTGGTCCACGCGTGAAGCCCACCTTCCTTCTCCTTCTCCGGAGGGGGAGGCCGGGCTTGGCACTTCCCCATCCCATCCTCCTCCTCCTTCGGGGACAGCCGCGTCCTGTCCAGTCTCCGGAGGAAGGTCCGAAGAGGGCCGGACACAGGGCTCTGGCCACCCCTCGGCCCCCAAGGTAAGCAGCCCGCCCCCCCTCCCTTCGCCAAGGACCCCTCGCACCTCTCCCCAGTGTTGCTGTGGTTGTTGTATCTCTCCTTGTTCCTTGCAAGCTCCACTTCTATTCCCGAAGGCTTTCCTGGCCGGAACCACTGAGTTGTTGTGGGTTTTTTCGGGCTATAGGGCCATGTTCTAGAGGCATTTCTCCTGACGTTTCGCCTGCATCTATGGCAAGCATCCTCAGAGGGAGTGAGGGGGCATGCTCGTGTTATTTATTTATTTATTTATTGTGTCAGAAACTAGTTGAGGGTACAGTTAAAATGCATTTACAAACACAAACAATGGGTTGTTGTAGGTTTTTTCGGGCTGTATGGCCATGTTCTAGAGGCATTCTCTCCTGACGTTTCGCCTGCATCTATGGCAAGCATCCTCAGAGGGAGTGAGGTCTGTTGGAACTACGAAAATTGGGTTTATATATCTGTGGAATGACAAAGGACTCTTGTCTGCTGGAGCTAGGTGGGAATGTTTCAACTGACCACCTTCATTAGCATTTGAAGGCCTGGCTGAGCCTGGGCAAACTTTTGTTGAGAGGTGATTAGATGTCCTTGTTTGTTTCCTCTCTGTTGTTGTGCTGTTGTGATTTTAGAGTTTTTTAATACTGGTAGCCAGATTTTGTTCATTTTCATGGTTTCCTCCTTTCTGTTGAAATTGTCCACATGCTTCTTGTGGATTTCAATGGCTTCCCTGTGTAGCCTGACGTGGTGGTTGTGAGAGTGGTCCAGCATTTCTGTCTTCTCAAATCATATGCTGTGTCCAGGTTGATTCCTCAGGTGCTCTGCTACGGCTGACTTCTCTGGCTGAAGTCGTCTGAAGTGCCTTTCATGTCCAATCGGGGACATCTAGTCACCTCTCAACAAAAGATTGCCCTAGGCACTGCCAAGACATCAAATGCTAATCAAGGTGGTCAGTTGAAACATTCACACCTGGCTCCAGCAGACAAGAGTCCCTTGTCCCACCCTGGTCATTCCACAGATATAGAAACCCCTTTTCCTAGTTCCAACAGATCTCACGACCTCTGAGGATGCTTGCCATAGATGCAGGCGAAACGTCAGGAGAGAATGCCTCTAGACCATGGCCATATAGCCCGAAAAAACCTACAACAACCCAGTGATTCCGGCCATGAAAGCCTTCGACAATACATCTAATCACCTCTCAACAAAAGATTGCCCCAGGCACTGTCAGGCCATCAAATGCTAATCAAGGTGGTCAGTTGAAACATTCACACCTCGCTCCAGCAGACAAGAGTCCTTTGTCCCACCCTGGTCATTCCACAGATATATAAACCCATTTTCCTATTTCCAACAGACCTCACGACCTCTGAGGATGCTTGCCATAGATGCAGGCGAAACGTCAGGAGAAAATGCCTCTAGACCATGGCCATATAGCCCGAAAAAACCTACAACAATCCACTTCCAAGCCTTGCTTCCAGGCCATAATCATCATAACTGTGAACCCATCTTGACCTTCCCCAAGGTCAGGGAGTGGGGCACCTAAAGGTCATCTAATCCAGCCTCTCAATGTCCAGCAATGGGTTGGTTGGAAGGAAATACATTCACCTCTCCAAGCCTTTCTTCCCAGTCATAATCACAATCATAGTCATTGAGAACCCACCTTGACCTTCCCCAAG
>NW_026847549.1:1031136-1033968 GCF_025583915.1 Anolis sagrei ordinatus | reverse complement strand
TTCCCAGCCATAACCATAACCCTGATCATTGAGAACCCACCCTGACCTTCCTCAAGGTCAGGGTGTGGGGAACCTAAAGGTCATCTAGTCCAGCCTCTCAATGTCCGGAAATGGGTTGGTTGTAAGGAAATGTATTCATCCCCCCAAGCCTTGCTTCCCAGTCATAATCACAATCATAATAATTGAGAACCCACCTTGACCTTCCCAAGGTTAGGGTGTGGGTCACCTAAAGGTCATCTAGTCCAACAATGTCCAGCAATGGGTTGGTTGGAAGGAAATACTTCCACCCCTCCAAGCCCTGCTCCTCTGCCATAATCATCATTATCTAGGTATTGCAAACTCCTGGCTTGACCTTGTTGCTGGTCACTCTCTTCAGTCTCAGAAGGAGGGTGTCCCATAGCCGGGGGGCCACCGCTGAAAAGGCCCTGTCTCTCATTCCCGCCAATCAGATCTGCGAAGAAGGTGGGACCGAGAGCAGGGCCTCTCCAGATGGTTCATAGGAAGAGATGCGTCCGGACAGGTAAACTGGGCTAGAACCATTTAGGGCCTTAAAGCCTAAGGCCAGCACTTTGAATTGTGCCCAGTAACAAACTGGCAACCAGTGGAGCTGGCGCAACAGAGGAGTTGTGCGCTCCGTGAGTGCCACTCCTATTAAGAATCTGGCTGCTGCCTGTTGGACCAATTGAAGCTTCCGAACAGTCTTCAAAGGCAGCCCCACGTAGAGAGCGTTGCAGTAGTCTATACGAGATGGAACGAGAGTGTGGACCACTGTGGCCAAGCCAGACTTCCCAAGGTACGGGCGCTGCTGGCAAAGGGCAAACCTCTTCTGGATGAATTTTACCAAGGAATTCCTACAATAGGTTCAACTTTGATTGAAGTCATAAGCAATAAACAATAACAACAACATGAGAAGCGCATATTAGTATTATGTTTATGCACGCTTTGTTTTCTCTCTCCATGAGGAGACTCACCGTATCTCACCAAACTGCAACTCCCAGGACTCCAAAAAAGGCCCCATTCTCCTCTGGCATCAGGGTGGGCTAGATGACCTCTGGGGAACCTTTCCTAAAGCCTGATTGGCTTAAGCAGGGAAGGCTTGCTCAGATAATTCTATTTCTGAAATACATGTCATTCTATGTGCTCAGATGTATGTGCTCTATACGAGAGCATGGCAAGGGGTTGGACTAGACGTCCCCCAGAGAGCTCCAAAAAGGCCCCATTCTTCCTTGGCATCAGGATGGACTAGATGACCTCTGGGAGCCCCTCCTGCTTCAGAGACCTATGGCTACTTTTAATTGTGAATTTTTTAAAACACTGTTTATAGTTCATCCTGTTTTAATGTTTGCGTATTTGAATATTTTAAATGGTATGCTAATGCTTATATGTTAAGCCGCTTTTGAATTCTCTTGCAGGAGAGTTAAAGTGAGATATAATAATAATAATAATAATATTAAAATAATAATAATAATAATAATAATAATAATAATAATAATAATAATGGGTTGTAGGTTTTTCCGGGTTATATGGCCATGTTCTAGAGGCATTCTCTCCTGACGTTTCACCTGCATCTATGGCTAGCATCCTCAGAGGTAGTGAGGTCTGTTGGGACAATCTGGGACATCTAATCACCTCTCAACAAAAGATTGCCCCAAGCACTGCCAGGCCATCAAATGCTAATGAGATTGTGAGGTCTGTTGGGACAATCAGGGACATCTAATCACCTCTCAACAAAAGATTGCCCCAAGCACTGCCAGGCCATCAAATGCTAATCAAGGTGGTCAGTTGAAACATTCACACTTAGCTCCAGCAGACAAGAGTCCTTTGTCCCACCCTGGTCATTCCACAGATATGTAAACCCTTTTTCCTAGTTCCAACAGACCTCACAACCTCTGAGGATGCTTGCCATAGATGTAGGCAAAACGTCAGGAGAAAATGCCTCTAGAACATGGCCATATAACCCGGAAAAACCTATAACAACCCAGTTGAAACATTCACACCCAGCTCCAGCAGACAAGAGTCCTTTGTCCCACCCTGGTCATTCCACAGATATATAAACCCCTTTTTCCTACTTCCAACAGACCTCACAATCTCTGAGGATGCTTGCCATAGATGCAGGTGAAACGTCAGGAGAAAATGCCTCTGGAACATGGCCATATAACCCAGAAAAATCTACAACAACCCAATAATAATAATAATAATAATAATAATAATAATAATTATTATTATTATTATTATTACAGCCAGCAGAGTGTCTGCTGTGGACTCATCTTGTTGTGTTTCAAATAATAATAATAATAATAACAACAATAATAATAATAATAATACAGACATAGCTCAGCTTGTGCATTTCCTGCATGGCAAGGGGTTGGACTAGATGTCCCCCAGAGAGCTCCAAGAAGGCCCCATTCTCCCTTGGCCTCAGGGTGGGCTAGATGACCTCTAGAAGTCCCTCCTGCTTGAGAAGTTTGCAATACGTGAAGGCCAACGACAGAGCCTTGTGTAGGATTGCCACCAACAATGGTTTTGTATTTGCTGCAGGAATCCTTTCGTCTCTGGAACTTTGCACAAGTGAGCAGACTTTGCCCTCTGCCTTCGTCCCATGCGCGTCTCCTCGGAAGGAAAGCCCTCTCTGCTCCATAGGACTTGCTCTTGGGTAAGGGCCTCCTCGTGAAAGCATCTCTTTCCAATGTTCCTGGGTTGCCAATGCCATTTCCTGATTGCTTATATCACTAAAACATGGGGAAAGCTTATCACACTGCAAAAGCTTTGCCTTTGCAAGAAGGACATTGTGCCTACTTGAAACATTCACCCCTAGTTTCAGCAGACAAGAGT
>NW_026847549.1:1013636-1021136 GCF_025583915.1 Anolis sagrei ordinatus | reverse complement strand
TCTCCTTCTGCCACCAACTGGGAGTCCCGTGGAGTATGGTCGAAGGCTTTCACGGCCAGAGTCACTGGGTCGTTGTAGGTTTTTCAGTCTGTATGGCCATGTTCTAGAAGCATTCTCTCCTGACATTTTGCCTGCATCTATGGCAGGCATCCGCCTGCCATAGATGCAGGCAAAACGTCAGGAGAGAATGCAACCCAGTCCCTTGAAGTTTCCATTTTGGAAGATTTTAAAGCAGGGGCTGGATGGACATCTGTCATGAAGGATTGGTTTGTCCCTTTCCTACATGGCAGAAGGCGGGGGGTGGACTGGATTGCTCCTGGAGTCTCTTCCAACTCTAGGATTCTGGCATTCTCTCATTATCTCTATCCATCCATCCATCCATCCATCCATCCATCCATCCATCTGGCCATCCATCCATCCATCTATTCATCTATCTATCTCTCTATATTTCTATCTTTTTATCTATCTGTCTATCTGTCTGTCTGTCTGTCTATTCATCTATCTATCTGTCTGTCTGTCTGTCTGTCTGTCTGTCTGTCTGTCTATCTATCTATCTATCTATCTATCTATCTATCTATCTATCTATCTATCTCGCTATCTCTCTATCATCCCATCCATCCCATCTTCTATCTATCTATCTATCTATCTATCTATCTATCTATCTATCTATCTATCTATCTATCTATCTATCATCTATCTATCTATCTATCTATCTATCTATCTATCTATCTATCTATCTATCTATCTATCATCCCATCCATCCCATCTATCTTTCTGTCTGTCTGTCTGTCCGTCCGTCCGTCCGTCCATCCATCCATCTTTGGGAATTTGACTGGATGGCCCTTGGTGCCTCTTCCAGCTTTATGATTCTACCCTCTATTTGGCTGTCTTTCTCTCTCTTTCTAATCCCTCTCTAATCTATCTATTTATCCACCCAATCATCCATCCTGGCACCTGTCCCTCCATATATTTACCTATTTATCTATTTGTCCATATGTCCTTCTAACTATCTATCTGTTATCTATCTATCTATCTATCTATCTATCTATCTATCTATCTATCTATCCATCTATCTATCTATCTATCCATCCCTTAGGGGGTTGGATTGGGTGATCCTTGGCGTCTCTTCCAACTCTAGAATTCAATAATCTGTCTGTCTATCCATTCATCTGTCCATCTGTCCAGCCATCTGTCTGTCCATTTATCTGTTCATATATCCATCCATCCATCCATCTCTCTCTCCCTTTCATCTGTATCTGTCTGTCTGTCAGTCCATCCATCTATCTCAGGGGTTGGACTGGATGGTCCTTGGGGTCTCTTCCAACCATCTGTCTGTCCATTTATCTTTTTGTCTTTCTTTCTTTCTTTCTATCCATCCCTCCCTCCCTCCCTCTCTCCCTTTCATCTGTATCTGTGTGTTGGTCAGTCCATCCATCTATCTATCTCATAGGGGTTTGGACTGGATTGCCCTTTATGTATCTCCCAACTCAAGCATTCAATCATCTGTCTATCTATCCATCCATCTATCTGTCTTTCCATTGTCCTGTCCATCCGTCTGTCCGTTTACCTGTCATTTAGTTGTCTGTCTCTCCATCCATCCATCCATCCATCCATCCATCCATCCATCCATGCATCCATCTCTCCCTCCCTTTCATCTGTATCTGTGTGTCTGTCAGTCTATCCATCTATCTCATAGGGGTTTGGACTGAATGGCCCTTGGGGTCTCTTCCAACTCTAGAATTCAATCATTTTTCTGCCTGTCTATCCATTCATCTGTCCATCTGTCCACCCATCTGTCAGTCCATTTATCTGTTTGTGTATTGATCCATCTCTCCCTCCCTCTCTTTCATCTGTATCTGTCTGTCTGTCCATCCACTTATCTCTCAGGGGGTTGGACTGGATGGCCCTTTGTGTATCTCCCAACTCAAGCATTCAATCATCTGTCTATCTATCCATCCATCTTTCTATCTGTCCTTCCATCGTCCTGTCCATCTGTCTGTCCATTTACCTGTCATCTAGTGGTCCGTCTCTCCATCCATCCATCCATCTCTCCCTCCCTTTCATCTGTATCTGTGTGTCTGTCAGTCCATCTATCTATCTCATAGGGGGTTGGACTGGATGGCCCTTTGTGTATCTCCCAACTCAAGCATTCAATCATCTGTCTATCTATCCATCCATCCATCCATCCATCCATCCATCCATCCATCCATCTATCTGTCTTTCCATTGTCCTGTTCATCCGTCTGTCCATTTACCTGTCATTTAGTTATCCGTCTCTCCTTCCATCCATCCATCCATCCATCCATCCATCTCTCCCTCCCTTTCATCTGTATCTGTGTGTCTGTCAGTCCATCTATCTATCTCATAGGGGGTTGGACTGGATGGCCCTTTGTGTATCTCCCAACTCAAGCATTCAATCATCTGTCTATCTATCCATCCATCCATCCATCCATCCATCTATCTGTCTTTCCATTGTCCTGTTCTTCCATCTGTCCATTTACCTGTCATTTAGTTATCCATCCATCCATCCATCCATCCATCCATCCATCTCTCCCTCCCTTTCATCTGTATTTGTGTGTCTGTCAGTCCATCCACCTATCTCATAGAGGTTTGGACTGGGTGGCCTTTTATATATCGTCCAACTCAAGCATTCAATCATCTGTCTATCCATCTATCCATCTATCCATCTATCTATCTATCTATCTATCTATCTATCTATCTATCTATCTATCGATCCATCCATCCATCCATCCATCCATCTGTCTATCTGTCCTTCCATCCACCTGTCCATCCACCTGTCCATTTATGTGTCGTCTAGCTGTCCATCTCTCCATCCATCCATCCATCCATCCATCCATCTATCTTTCTGTCTCATGGGGTTGGAATGGATGGCCCTTGCAGGGTCTCCCAGTTCTAGGATTCAGGAGGGTGGCTTGGAGGGTGTCCTGTTGCTGAGCCCCACTCCCAAAAAAAAAATGCTTGAGGAGCCCCTTCTTTGAAGGCAGTGCTTCACCAGAACCCGCCCCCCCCCCCGCCCTTGCTGCTTCCTCCCCTGCAGCTGTCGCCGGTGCCTGGGTGCCCGTTCCCGCTCTCTGCTGGGCGCCCTGCTCTTCTCCTCGGGGGTCTGGATGCTGGGGGTCCTGCTCCGCCGCCAGGCCCTGCGACTGCTGCTCTCCTACCATGGTTGGATGTTCGAGCCTCACGGAAAGATCGGCCGGAGCACCAAGATCTGGGCCGTGAGTCTCTGGGGCGGGCTGTGTGTCTGTGGGCATCTTCTCTTCCGGGGCCTCGTGTCTTGGGATGCCTTTCCACTGGAGAATGAACACAGTGTGAGCCCAATTTAACTGTTGCAGCTCAAGTCTATGGGACCCTTGGAGTTGTAGTTAGGTGCATCTACACCAGGCGTGGCCAAACTTGTCAGGGGTCCCCAAAAGGCACTTGGGATTCAAGCTGACCCCTGGAATTTTGCAGCCATAGATACGAGTGTTCTCCGTAACATGCACGCTGCACTGCATCTTATCTGCTCTTCCCTTGCCTTTGTGCTTTTTCAATCAAGCATACCGGAATGGTAAATCCTTTATTTGTACTTCCAGCTATTTATAGTTACTTACAGAGAGGTAGTCGTGAGAGAAAAGAGAGAACAAGCACATGTTCTGGCTTTATAAATCATTGCCCCTCCTAGCTTATCCCTGTTGACACCCCCAGACGTGACATCTGGGCTGGTCACTGTTGCCCGGCCGGATATGACATTTCTGGTCCAGCCTCTCCATGTACTAAATATGTATGTATTTATTTACTATATTTGTATACTGCCTTTCTCAGCCCACGGGTGACTCAATAATTTAACTCCTCAGTTACCCGTGTCTTGGGAATTATTTTTCCTGGCCTATAACTCCACAAAAACTTTGTTCCTCTAGGTGTTGTGGATTCCAACTCCAACAATTCCTAATAGCTGGTAGGCTGTCAGTGGCGTCGGCAGCACAGCAAGGCAGGAACAGATCAATCACAGCCACCTTAAGCTAATAACTACTTTATTTTACAGCTATATACATTAGAAGCTACTTAACACTCAGTAAACTTGCTTCTTTACCATCCGATCATAACATTGTGAACTTCCTAACTGTTATCAGTACTAGTCCACACCTCCTGCATTCCAGAGTGACGTGTGACACACGATGCAGGATGCTGCTATACACTTGATTTATGACCTCTCTAGGAATGCCGTTCCCTCCATGGTTCAGTTAACTCTTTCCACACAGGAATATATTACACTCGGCACATAGCTACTGCATTTTAAACATACATCTATACTTTGAAATCTACATTATACATTGCAAACAGCTTCAACATAGGCTGTTAAGAATTGTGGGAGTTAACATCCAAAACACCCAGAGGGCTGAATTTTGCCCATGCCAGATGTACACTGTGGAATGAATACAGTCCAACCCCACTTGAACTGCCATGTCTTAATGCTATGGGAGTTGTAGTTTTGCAAGGCCCGTAATCCTGATGTCTCACCAAACTCCCCAGGTTTCCATCGCATTGAGCCACAGCAGTGAAAGTGGTGGCAAACTGCATTCCTTCCACCAGAGTAGATGCAACCTGGGAGACTGGGGTTGCGTCTACACTGTCGAGTTAATGAAGTTTGACACCGCTTTAAGCTGCCATGGCTCCAGGCAATGGAATCCGAGATGCTGCATTTTTGCAAAGCCATTTCTGCAACCGTTGCTGGTGCCTCAGCAGAGTATTTGCAGGAAAGCCATGGATGGGCAAAGTTCTAACGAAATGAAGGATTTCTGGCCCAAGAATATAGTTTGTGGTCAGCACAAGCAACGGTGGCTGTGGCCTAAGGCTGCTTCTTTGGCTGCTTGATGCACTGACCTCTCTCTCCCCCCCCCCCTTGACCCCACTCCCCTTTTCCAGGCTGCGGTCAGGGTGATGTCCGGACACCATCCCATGCTGTACAGCTTCCAGACCTCTTTGCCCAAGCTGCCCGTTCCTCGGGTGGCTGACACCATCCAGCGGGTAAGTGGAAGGTCAGCGGCCAAATTGGACCATATTGGGGAAGGGGCAATGTTATGGAGTCCTGGGAGTTGTAGTTTGGAGAGAGATATAGGATGCATCCACTTGGACTGCTATGGCTCCACTTGGACTGCTATGGCCCAATGCTATGGAGCCCTGGGAGTTGTAGTTTGGAGAGAGATATAGGATGCATCCACTTGGACTCCTATGGCTCCACTTGGACTGCTATGGCCCAATGCTATGGAGCCCTGGGAGTTGTAGTTTGGAGAGAGATATAGGATGCATCCACTTGTACTGCTATAGCTCAGTGCTATGGAGCCCTGGGAGTCATAGTTTGGAGAGAGATATAGGATGCATCCACTTGGATTGCTATGACTCCACTTGGACTACTATGGCTCAGTGCTATGGAGCCCTGGGAGTCGTAGTTTGGAGAGAGATATAGGATGCATCCACTTGTACTGCTATAGCTCAGTGCTATGGAGCCCTGGGAGTCATAGTTTGGAGAGAGATATAGGATGCATCCACTTGGATTGCTATGACTCCACTTGGACTACTATGGCTCAGTGCTATGGAGCCCTGGGAGTCGTAGTTTGGAGAGAGATATAGGATGCATCCACTTGGACTCCTATGGCTCCACTTGGACTGCTATGGCCCAATGTTATGGAGCCCTGGGAGTCATAGTTTGGAGAGAGATATAGGATGCATCCACTTGGATTCCTATGACTCCACTTGGACTATTGTGACTCAATGCTATGGAGCCCTGGGAGTCGTAGTTTGGAGAGATATAGGATGCATCCACTTGGACTACTATGGCTCAATGCTATGGAGCCCTGGGAGTCGTAGTTTGGAGAGAGATACAGCATGCATCTACACTGTAGAGTGAATGCAGGTTGATTCCACTTGGACTGCTATGGCTCAATGCTATGGAGCCCTGGGAGTCATAGTTTGGAGAGGCAGCCACAGGTCATTCTTGGGCTTATAGAGGGGTCCAGAAGAGGCTTGATTCTCCTCAAAAGCCCCTTGCCCAAAGCCCCCTCCTTTCCCCTCCAGTACCTGGACTCCGTCCGCCCGCTGCTGGACGACGAGCGATTCCTGGACATGGAGGCCCTGGCCCTGGACTTCGAGCAGCGCCTGGCCCCCCGGCTCCAGAAGTACCTCCTCCTCAAGTCCTGGTGGGCCACCAACTACGTGAGTCCCAGAGGTCATTGGTCAGCACCATTCTCCAGAAGGGACCCCCAAAGACCGTTGAGTCCAACCCCATTCTAACATGTTAGGATGGTGTCCAATCCAAGCCATCCTGACAGGTGGTCATCCATCCTTTGTTTAAAAACTTCTAGAGAAGGAGACTCCGCCAGACCCTCAGTCAATCCATAATCCACTAGAGTTGGAAGCCTTCCCCCCAAAAGGCCATCTAGTCCTTCTGTCATTCAGGAAGACACCACCTGAACCCTCCTGGCAGACGACCACCCAGCCTTTCTCCTCCTTCTGCATTTTGCCCCTTCCTCAAGCCGTCACCAGCTTGTTCTCTGCCCCTTTCTTTGTTTCCCTCTTTCCCTCTCAGGTGAGTGACTGGTGGGAGGAGTACATCTACCTGCGAGGAAGGAGCCCCATCATGGTCAACAGCAACTACTACGTCATGGTGAGCACGTTGGGGGGCTTCAGAGAGGCAAGATTTATGGGTGCCTCAGCTCCTCAACCATCACCAACAGTCTCAACGTCCCATTTTCTCTCTTTCCTTGGCCAGGACTTCCTATACGCCACTCCAACCCACCTCCAGGCCGCCCGCGCCGGAAACGCCGTCCACTCCATTCTCCTCTACCGACGCCGGCTGGACCGGGAGGACTTGGCCCCTGTGAGTCACACCACAAGGAGACCCCCCCCCAATAGTGGGTGCCAAAGAAGGGGATCCCCAGAACTGAGAGATCTTTGGGGACACCTTGTCATGAAATGGAAGGGTTTCTTCACCCAGCGTCTGAGTCAGGGGCAAACATAGATTGACAACATGAGCAGTCCAACACTGAGGAACCCAGTCCCAAGGAAATAGGGATACAGAATCAGGCAGGATCGGGAGCTTCAGGAAGCAAATTAAGTTTTCCAGCTAGGCTGCAATGGAGAACTGACAGAATTCAACTGAGGAGATCCAGTTGGTTGAGTGAGAGGAGGGCCAACAGGTGGGATCACTTGGGAAAGTGGCATAAGTAGCTGGAGGCTGGATCAGTTAGTTGCTGGAAGCAACGTTGGTGAAATTGTTACAGCCTGAATCTCTGCTGGTGAACCTCGACTTAGGTGTGTGGAATACGTTTTGGCTTGCAGCCTTGGTGTTGGTGAGATTACTTGGCTTTGAACATTTTTGAAAGGACGTTGGACTATTCTTGGGTCTCACCCTTATTTTGACTGACTGCTGTTGTTCTGTCGCGCGCTGGGCCTGTAAAGAATTTCCTTTAGAACAGGACGTGCGACTTGAGCCCAGCAGGAAGCC
>NW_026847549.1:841278-1012420 GCF_025583915.1 Anolis sagrei ordinatus | reverse complement strand
TCCTCCTCCTCCTCCTCCTCCTCCTCATCGACCAGTTCTTGTTCTGATTCATCGTGCTCTGCTAGGATGCGCAGGCAGGCACGTGCAAAGAAAGTGAAGAAGGCTTCCTCTACAAGACCTCCACGTCAGAATGATGGAGAACTTCCCCTTCCTCACCCAGGATTTTATGAGATGACACCTCAAGGGAGATTCATTTATTGTGGTCCACCACCCATTTCTCCTGATCAAGAGAATCTACGTCTTCCTAGGCGTTGTAATGTGGACTATGGATTGAGAGTCATTTGACAGGGCATGAATCAGTCCCTGTGGGCATGAGAAATGAACGCCAGGGATATTATTATTCCCAAAGGGGTACACCATTGCCTTCTGTCTGTGAGGATCATCTTCAGGCTGACAATATTGACTCAGATGTCTCTGTAGAGATGATGGAGGCTCCTATTGTGGACAATGATAAGGAGGTTAATGTGGATCGTATGGATGATTTTAATAAATTTGTGCAGATGGTTGGGAGGATGATAACCGCATTGAGCATCCCTGCTCCCAAACCTGTTTCTGCAGTGGATGACCATGTTTACGCCTGAGGAACAGGACACTTCCCCTTCTACACTACTCCCAACACTGCCATATTTGCTAAAGTTGACAAAGGTCCCTGATATTTCCCCGTCGCTTGCCCCAGCTATTCCTAAGCGGGTTGACCTTTTCTACAAAGTAGATCTTTCAACAGCAAATTGGATTGCCCGCCCCACTGCTCCTAATACGGTGGTGGCGGAGGCAGCTAGGTCTAGGAGACCTAAGAAATATTCTGTGTCGCCACCAGACAAAGAAGGAAAAAAGATAGATTCCCTTGGGAAGAAAGTGCATGTAGCTGCGGGGTTATTCGTTAGGATGGCTCATTATGCCACCTACATGAGTGGATACCAGAGTTTTCTCTGGAATAAGATGCTACCTTTTATCCATCTTCTGCCTACTGAAGACCGCCGTCTTCCTAAGGCTTTTCAGGCTGAGGCTCTTGTTCTTTCCAAATTTCAAAAAACCTTTGCTAAACATATGGCCGAGACATCTGGGAAGCTCCTCGCCACGGCCACAGCCATACGTCGTCATGCGTGGTTGCGTGCATCTTCACTATCAGAGGAGAGTAGGTTGTTGGCAGAAGACCTTCCACTGCATGAGGAAGGTCTTTTTGACCCAGCAACGGATGAGAAAATTAAACATTCACGGGAGGTTATGCAGGCAGCTAAGTATCCCTATCCATACTCTTACTCTTGGCAGCTTGGTGGCCAGCAGAAGCCTCGTTGGCAGCAGTCAGCCCCTTTCTATCGTAAGTCCAATTACAGTGGATATAATACGACTCAGAACAATCGAAATGCCTCATCAAAATTCCAATATAACCGTAGGCAGAGTTTTGGTGCTAAGCCTAGGTACCAGCCGTATAGCCAGAACAAGGCTAAGGCTGCAGGGAATCCCAGACGTCGTCTTTGACGAACCATCTGTTTCTGTTCCACTACTGTTCGGTTCTTATCAGTCTATACCTTCTGAACCAGTTGGGTGTTTTTTGTTTAAAGATAGGCTTAGACCGTTTGCGCGGTCTTGGGCCGCGATAACAACCGATAGTTGGGTCCTCCAAATTGTTCAGTATGGTTATTCCATAGAATTCAAGTCTCGGCCCCCGTTGGGACAGTTAAGAGTTACTCCCGAATCCCCAGCTTTGCTGGAAGAGATTGAGAAGTTATTGAGTAAGGGCGCGATTTCGCGCGTTCACTCTTCAATGTTCAATAGGTGTTACTTTTCTCGTTATTTCTTAGTGACCAAAAAAGGTGGAGGTTTGCGTCCAATATTAGATTTACGGGGAGTGAACATGTATATTGATTCGAGAAAGTTTCGTATGATTTCTCTCCCTATGATCCTTCCTTTTTTGAATAAAGATGATTGGTACGCATCAATTGATTTAAAGGACGCATATTTTCACATATCCATAGCTGAGCATCACAGAAAATATCTTGCTTTCATGGTTGGAGACAGGGCCTTTAATTTTAACGTCTTGCCATTTGGCCTTACCACAGCCCCGAGAGTTTTTACAAAATGCATGGCGGTGGTCGCTGCGCATCTCAGGACTAGGGGCATTACGGTTTATCCGTATATAGATGACTGGCTGTTGGTAGCGAGTTCATGTGACCGCCTGCGTGTGCATGTTGACACAGTTCTCTCTCTTCTCCAGTCCATAGGTCTCGTGGTGAACAGAGAGAAGTCCCACCTATTACCTGCCCGCAGAATTCAGTTTATTGGAGCCGTCTTGGACTCAACTTACCAGAAGGCGTTTCTACCAGAGGACCGTTTCGCGTCGCTCAAGTCTCTGGTTGTGCAAATTCTGTGTTCAGGGGAAGTGTCAGCAAAGACAATTCAAGTACTACTGGGGCATATGGCCTCTACAACAGCGGTCACGCCGTATGCTCGCTTGCGATTCAGACCCATCCAAAATTGGTTCCTGTCTGTGTTCCGTCCTGGCCTAGACGACCCCCATGTGCGGTTCCGTGTGCCAGAGGAAGTGCGGACTTCCCTATTGTGGTGGAAAGAACCTGCCAATGTTACTGTAGGCCTGCCTTTTCAGCTTCCCGAACCGTCGAGTGTTGTCACGACGGATTCCTCCTTAAGAGGGTGGGGAGCGCATTTCAATGGACTTACTGCCCGAGGTCTTTGGACTCCGGAAGAGGCCAAGTTCCATATAAACGTACTGGAACTGCTCGCAGTGGAAAAGGCACTAAAATCCTTCGAGATGGAGTTGTTGGGCGAGGTAGTGCAAGTGATAACAGACAATACAACGACAATGTTCTATATAAACAAGCAAGGGGGAACACGGTCCCAGACTCTGTCGAAGTTGACAATGCGTATTTGGGACTGGTGCATAGTGAGAAAGATATATCTGATGGCCATTCACCTCCCAGGGGAGGAGAATGTTTTGGCGGATACGCTGAGCAGGACGCCCATGTCGAGCCACGAGTGGTCTCTCAATCAAAGGGAACTCAATATGATCTTCGGGATCTGGGGGGTTCCGAAAATAGACCTATTCGCATCGAGAGAGAACGCGAAATGTCCCCTTTTCTGTGCACGCAGAAGGCCCAATCTAGCGCAGGGATGTCTGGGGGATGCGTTCCTTCTCAAGTGGTCAGGGGATTTCCTCTACGCGTTTCCTCCGTTTCCCCTATTGGCGAAGGTCCTTTCGAAGTTAAGGAGGGACGGAGGGAACTGTATCCTAGTGTCACCATGGTGGCCTCGTCAGCCATGGTTCTCGGTTCTTCTCGGGATGTCCAACGGGAGGTACAGGCGCCTGTCGAGCAGGTCAGACCTTCTGACTTTACAGGACGGAAGGGTTTGCTACCCGGACGTTCATGTGTTGAGGCTCACTGCGTGGAGAATTGTCCCGAATCATTAGACCCTTCCTTAGGTTTGTCTAGTCCAGTTAGGGCTATTTTGGATGCGGCGCAAAAGCCGTCTACTAAACGTTCTTATGTTTATAAGTGGGCTCGTTTCTCAAAGTTCATGTTAAGTAGGGGCTGTGACCCTGTTAGAGCGCCAATTTCGGCAGTGTTAGACTTTTTAGTTTCATTATCAAATTTAGGTTTGTCTATCTCGTCCTTAAAGTGTTACCTCGCTGCCATTTCATGGTACAGAAGGAAAGTCGGTTTGCCCTCCCTTTTTGGGGAATATTTAGTTAAACTCTTCCTCAGGGGTTACGGGAATGTTAAACCAGCAGTTGCCCCTGTTATTCCATCATGGAGTTTGGAGATCGTGCTTTCATCTCTTCAAAGTGCGCCTTACGAGCCTATGGCCACGTGCGATATTTCTCATCTTTCTTGGAAGACTTCCTTTCTTGTGGCAATAACATCGGCTCGGCGCGTTAGCGAACTTTGCGCACTTAGATCAGATGAACCATACCTCCGGTTCCATAGGGATAAAGTAGTGCTTCGTACAGACATTGCCTTTCTTCCCAAGGTGACATCTCATTTTCATATGTCACAGGAGATCATTTTGCCATCCTTTTTCCAGAACCCAGGCTCCCCTTTGGAGCGTAGTCTCCATTTGCTTGATGTCCGCAGGGCGTTGGCGTTCTACCTTAATAGAACTAAAGAAATAAGAAAAACTCCTAAGTTATTTGTGAAGTATAGGAAAGACTCTTGCGGTTCTCCTGTGTCATCGCAGCGTCTATCCTCATGGATAGTTTCTGCAATCAAGTTGGCGTACCAGAAATCTGGACGTGAGATTCCATCTGCCGTGAAAGGACATTCCACAAGAGCAGTATCTACTACGGCAGCGTTTTGGAAGGGTGTGCCCTTGGACGCCATTTGTCGAGCTGCCACATGGTCGACGCCGCTGACTTTTGTTTCACATTATAAGCTTGATTTGATGGCGAAGAAGGATGCGGCGTTCGGTCGAGCAGTGCTTTTTTCTGCGGTGGCATGACTCCCGCCATCCAAGGTGGGTAGCTCGCTAGTCTTATACCATTAGTGCTAATTCACAGCACAGACACGTAGGGAAAATGAGAGGTTGCTTACCTGTAACCGTAGTTTCCCTAGTGTTGTGCTGTGAATTCGCACGGCCCCGCCCATCCTCCCCGCAGTTTGTCATGCCTCCTCCTTCTGGCTGCTTTGGCGGCGGAAGAGATCTGGAGGCGGTTGGCCAGCCGCGGGCTATTTATGCTATCTTGGGGAGTGTGCGCGGGGCCAACCGCTTTTCTTTTGAATTTTAACTGAAGATTCCGGAATGAGGCTGCGCATGCGCAGAGAGAGTACCATTAGTGCGAATTCACAGCACAACACTAGGGAAACTACGGTTACAGGTAAGCAACCTCTCATTTCCTAAACTTGCCCACGAAGGACAGGCAACTGTCTTCAATAACTTCTTCTTTACTTTAAAGGAAAGTTCCCTTTTTAACTTCTCCCAGGCTGAATGTAATCTAACCCTTACTGATGTGGGCTCCGCTACCGGGTCGAACTGCTTCTCGAACGCTGAGTGGACCTACCAGTAAAGGCTTAGATGTTCTCCAGCTGGGGTTCTTTGGTCTTTAGGGCTGTTTCCCTGGAAATCTTTGGAGACTCTTGCTCTTAAGACTGTTTCCCCCCGGAAAGTCTTAAGGGTTGAAGCTTTTGTACAGGGGAAGCTTGCACACGTCCTGTACATTAGCTTTCCTTGCTGAGACTAACTAAAAAATGGCTCCCTTCCCTTCCCAATTGCCCTGAGCAAGGGGCGGGACCAAAACTTAATGATGATGGACAGGTGACTTGCCCTATGACTGCAACCAAAGGAAGCCACCTATCTGCAGAATCCCAGGAACCTTGGATTGCAAGCAAACATTTAATACAAAGCAAATAAAGTTGGAGTTCCTGGTACAGCCATACCAGCACAGCTGTGGATTACCTTAGACTGCTTTGGATTATGATACAGAGTGTAGCTGTTTATCAGTAATTTGATGGACAGGACGGTGACACACCTAGTGTAGTCATTGGTGGTCCTTCTGTCCTGGGAGAAGGGTCTCTTTTTTGGACTGTCACTCCCAGCATTAGTGGCTATCTGGAAGATTCTGGGAGTGGCAGACCCCTTTCCTCCACACTATGGAAATCCTAGCCTGCAGAGTTTGGAGGAAACTGGATTGAGGGCAGACTTATGAAGGCAGCAGAATCCCAGTTGGGCGAGGCACACTCTCTTGCAACCCCATTATTAGGTCCCTTCATGGTCGCCATCACAAATAATGTGAAGTCATGCAGTGGCAATAATAGATGCTTCTTTTTCTGGTTTTCAGGTGATGGTACTTGGGGTTGTGCCCCTGTGTTCCTATCAGATGGAGAGGATCTTCAACACGACCCGGATCCCTGGCAAGGAGACAGGTGAGTCTAGATGGGGAGGGGGTCACATAGGAAAAGGTACCCCATTCCCTGTTGGCTGAAGAGGTAGATCAGTTATGCCCTATAAAGCCCTACTTGATCATGGTAGGACTAGTAGAAGAATCGCGGAAGCACTGAATAATGGACTCTGGAGTCACCGGTAAAAAGCAGGTTTCAGCTTTACTTGAGCAGTTCATAAATCCAACACACACCATCAGCGAGCAGACGCGAAGAACACAAAGCTAAAGAGATAGGCACTAAAGACAAACTGCAGCTGGAAAGGAGTTATCTCTGACACTGTAAGACTGTAGGTTTTATATAGCAATATTAAATGATCACTCACAAGCCTGTTTTGCTTGGAAATGAATATATTGCTTGTATCTCTGCAGCAAAGGAAGACACCACTGACTTTTCCCCACCACCACTTCCTTTTATCCACCTTTCCTGCCCATCTCCCCCTCTTCTCAGTTTCCTTATTAGAACTCATTGCTTCACAAGTTCCAATACAAGGTTTCCATCGCCCTCTGCTGGCTTCAAAATGTCACAGAGAAAGAATTGATTCAGCCAGGATGATTCAGTCAGGATTAGGGCTGGGCGGTTTCGTTTGTTAATTTCGTAATTCGTTATTAATTCGTTATTTTTTTTATAACGAAGCGATATTGAACCATTCAGGAGCAACTAAAAATCGAAACGAATTTTTCAATTCGTTTCGTAATTGTTTCGTAATTGTTTCGAAATCGTTTTGAAATCGTTTCGTTATTATTTCCGTATGTCTGGTGCAAGTTTTATAGTTGTTTGTTTTATCACACCAACAGTCAACAACAGAGGGAGAGGGAAGCTTCAGAAGTTCCCCCTGTCCCATTTGGAGGGTTTTTTAGCGTATTGCACAATTGCGTCCGCCATTAACGAATCAATTCGTAATTGTTTCATAATTGTTTCGTAATTTACGAAATTTCGTAAATTTCGAACTTTTTTAAAGAAAAATTTCGGAATTCTTTTAAAAATCGAAACGCAAAAACCCCCTAAAAACGAATCGAGTTTAGAAACAATTTTTTCCGTGGTTGCCCAGCCCTAGTCAGGATGTCACGGAGGGAATTTGTGATGTCTTCATGCCGTCGGAAATTGACTCCTGACAGACACTCCCTAATTCTTCACACAGCAAGAAACTCAGGGTCACATTCTCACAGCTCTTTTGTGTAAACATACATCTTGGCAATACAATTCTATTACAGTCTATTACAATCACAATCCTATCACATAAAATTGCATTTAAACATACATCATACATAAATCATACGCTGACAGATCGTAGGTCTATAATTGTTGGGAAAAGGGTCATCAACTACATGCTGTGGGTATTGCATGTCTTTTGGAATGCTTATTGCCAGTCTTCTCCCTGGTTGCCTATTTTCACACTTCCTCTTTTTGCATGTTCCCAACCTGTTGCTTTAATTTAAATGGATTAAGGCAATACCTGATCTAATGCCAGGTATCTATTCCAACAAGATTCAGGGAAAGGCCCAGTTTCCATATGTAAGTCTGCTCCCCTGGCCTTGGCTTGCTTCAAGAGAGATACCTAGCCCTTTACGGTCTCTTTTCACAACCTCCAGATCGGCTCCTGCACCTGTCTGACAGCCGGCACCTGGCCGTCTTCCACAAGGGTCGCTTCTTCAAGGTGTGGCTCTATCACGCGGGGAAGCTGCTCCCGCCCCGCGACCTGGAGATGCAGTTCCAGCGCATCCTGGATGACCCTTCGCCTCCTGAGATGGGAGAGGAGAGGCTGGCCGCCCTCACTGCTGGAGAGAGGTCAGCTGGAGGGTCATTGCAAGGTTCAAGGGGACCCCAAGGACCATCTAGTCCAGCCTCTGGGAAAGTGAGGCCAGACAGCCATCTCTCGGGGTGCCTTGATTGAGTTTTCCTGCACGACAGAGTTGGGGTTGGACTGGATAGCTCTTGGAGTCTCCTCCTACTTTGTGATTCTATACAAAGGGACCCACAGCTAAAGGGAGATGGGCAAAAGGGAAGGGAAATGTTGTCTGCTGATAAGAGTTGGAGGCACTCCAAGAGTTATTCAGTCCAACTCATTGGAAAGTGACGGCATCTGCAGTTAAAGTGTCACGATGCCAGGGCTCTGCCAATATTTAGGCAGAGATGAACCAAACTCCCAGTTTGTGTTGAACAATTTAATTAAACCAGCACTTACTTTCTGGCTGTTTTAATAGTACAAAACATAAAACATAAAGATAGCACTCAGCCACAGAATATAAAACAAAAACTGATAGCAAACACTACACCGTAATCAAAGGGTCCAGTCCAGTGGTCAAATGCCGATAGTTCAATGAGCAAAGTCCAGGGACCAAGAGTCTATACCAGGGATCCTCAAACTAGGGGGACTGGATGGCCCATGAGGTCTCTTCCAACTCTTTGATTCTATAATTCTATGATTCTAGGGCCCGGGGGCCTGATACAGCCATCCAAGGTCATTTACCCAGCCCTCGCTTAGGGTCAACCTAAGTCTGAAACGACTTGAAAGCACACAACAACAACAACAACAATCCTACCTCATCAGCCCAAAGCAGGCCCACACTTCCCATTGAAATACTAATAAGTTTATATTTGTTACAATTGTTCTTCATTTTAATTATTGTATTGTTTTTAAGTGTTTTCTGTGCTACAAATAAGATATGTGCAGTGTGCATAGGAATTCATTCTTTTTTTTTTCCAAATTATAATCCAGACCTCTAATAGTTTGAGGGACTGTGACCTGGCCCTCTGCTTAAAAAGTTTGAGGACCCCTGCTCTAGACCATAGTCAAATGCCAGTCCAAAGATTCAAGGTTCCAGGATTCCAAAGATTCGGGAGACAGACCAGGACACCAAAAATCCACAAACCTGGGGGAAAACCAGCAGCATCCACCACCAAGATCATTTCCAAGGCTTGCTCCTTATATCCAGAAACACCCAGCTGCAACCCATCCCTTGCATACCTCCACCCTTAATTGCTTCCACCCATGAACTCTTACTTACAGATTATTCAACCCTTTAGAACTGCGACTTACATTACCCCTTCCATCACCAACCACCATCAACTGCAGAACATAATACATGACATAAAGTATCCCAAGAGAAAGTTTGTCAGAAGAGAAGGGAACTGTTGACCCGTGGGAGTTGGGAGGGATCCCAAGGCAAGTGAAGGGATCCACAGGTCAAGCAACTCAAGAGGAAGTAGAGGAGGGGACTGTGGCTTCCTCAGAGTCAGGAGCATCTCAAGGCCATCTAGTCCATGCTGGAAGACCCAGTCCTTTTGATGGTGTTGATGGTGGTGGTGATTACCGTCTCCCGCTTCCCCCGTTTCTCTCCCAGGCGCCCGTGGGCAGAGGCCCGAGAGAAGTACTTCAGCCGTGGGAGGAACAAGGCCTCGCTGGACTGTGTGGAGCGGGCTGCCTTCTTCGTGGCGCTGGACGAGGAGGAGCACGGCTTCAACCCTGACAAGGAGGACAGCCTGGACCATTACTCCAAGAGCCTCCTGCATGGACAGTGCTGCGACAGGTAAGGAGGCTCCCCCGCTTCACCTGCCAGGTCTGGGCCCCTCTCCGGCGCAACACGTTGCCATTTTTCCTGGTAGTGCATTGCCCTTGTGGTGTGCGATTTGCCATTGAGCCATTACTAGGCTCCCAAAAGTGTAGCTTGGCTAGTTTTGTTGGGATTCAGTCTTGTGCCCCTGTTTCCTTTATGGCCCAAAAACAGTCATGAAGTGACTTGCACTTTTCCATTCACAACCTCTCTGGAGCCGCTGCACACCGGAAAAGCAAGTGGAACAGAGGCAAGCAAAACCTATCAGAGTCCATTCACAGCAACAACAAGAACAACAATAACACTTTATTTATATTCCACCCTTCTCACCTCGAAGGGGACTCAGGGTGGATCACAAGTACACATACACAGTACACAAACATTCAATGCCGTTTGTATAGATAGTACACAAACAGACAGCACAGAAGGAGGTGTTGCTTCGATGCCATGGGCGGTTGGGCTCGAGTCCACAGGGGCTGTTGTCAATCCATCCTCTATGACGAAGAGCCGTCAGGGCTTCTTCATTCCAGCATTTTCTGATCTTTTTCTTTATGAGCTCACCTGAGCGGTACCTAATTTCTCTAATTACAGCTAAAGTTGTTTTCGAACTGCTTAGGTAAGCGGTGAACAGGGCTGGTGTCCTATAATCGAATCAGATGCTAGAAGCCAGGAGATTGTGCAACAGGTTTATTTGGCCTAATCTTCCTGCTGGGTGGAGCAACAAAAGACAAGTGCCACCACTAAACTAAGATGCAGCTTAGCTTTGTAGTCCAAAAACTTGAGACTGCCAAATGAACTATTTCATTCACACTCCTCTTTGCCTTTGTTCTCTTCTGGTGCTGCCTTATCAGCAACTTGCAACAGCAATCCACAAGTGCAGTTTCCCCCTCTTCCTGGCTTGCAGTCATGTATTTATTTTATTTATTTCATGCATTTCTACCCCACCCTTTTCCCCCCCTTAGACAGGAGGAGGAGGGTACTTATCGGCCTTATATTTGCATTAAGTAAAGAAATACAATATTTAAACCAGCTGGGTTGTTGTAGGTTTTTTTGGGTTATATGGCCATGGTCTCGGGGCATTCTCTCCTGATGTTTCGCCTGCATCTATGGCAATCATCCACAGAGGTAGTGAGGTCTGTTGGAACTAGGAAAAAGGGTTTATATATCTGTGGAATGATCAGGGTGGGACAAAGGACTCTTGTCTGCTGAAGCGAGGTATGAATGTTTCAACTGACCATCTCGATTAGCATATGATGGCCTGGCAGTGCCTGGGGCAATCTTTTGTTGAGAGGTGACTAGATGACCTTGTTTGTTTCCTCTCTGTTGTTGTGCTGTTGTAATTTTAGAGTTTTTTTAATACTGTTAGCCAGATTTTGTTCATTTTCATGGTTTCCTCCTTTCTGTTGAAACTGTCCACATGCTTGTGTATTTCAATGGCTTCTCTGTGTAGTCTGACGTGGTGGTCTAATCACCTCTCAACAAAAGTTTGCTCCAGGCACTGCCAGGCCATCAAATGCTAATCAAGGTAGTCAGTTGAAACATTTCTTCCATTGTCCAGGTGACCAAAACACTGCCCCATTCCCACTCTTTCACCTTTCGCAGGAGAAAAGGCCTTGGGTTCTGCCTCTTTCTCAAAACAAAGGTCATCCATCAGACCAAACAAGATAGGCCTGCATTCCTAGCTAATGAGATCGTGCTGTGTCTTCCTCCACAAACCAACAACTGCACGTTTTTTTCACAGGCTCTCATTCCCATCCCATATATGAATATTAACACTTGTGCAATGTGCATACTTACAGCTGGATATATATGTTAATACAGAAGGATATTGAGGCAGGCAGGCTTTGGGGCTCCCCTCACCTGTGCCAGCCCATACCTGTGGCTCCCAGGTGAGGCTGCTGCCCCAGCCATTGCCGAGGATGATGCCGCCTTCTGCCTTCAGGTGGTTCGACAAGTCCTTCTCCCTGGTGGTCTACCGCAACGGGAAGCTGGGGGCCAACGCGGAGCATTCCTGGGCCGACGCCCCCATTATCGGACACCTTTGGGAGGTAAGCACCGCTTCCCTTTTGGAGGGAGAGGAAGTCGATCCTTGCACCTGTCAGAGTTTGAAAACACACTGGCATATTTAGAAGGCAAAGTGCTAAGTAAAGTGCTGAGTTACAGTGATTAGTCAAGTGGCTGATGAAACTATGACCTATATCACAGGATTTGATCCCAGATTATCTGCTTATCCCAGGTTATATGGCAGTGGAGACTCATATAATCCAGTTCAAAGCAAATAATTCTTGCACCTCAGGAGGAATTCACCTTGCTCAAGCACTCACCAGGAAACCAAACGTAATAATAAACAGTTTGTTGCTAGAACACACAGTAAAAGAATAAAAATCCAAATATGTGAATAAAGTAGAAATCCCCCCCTCCAAAAAAACCCAGAGATAAATCTCCAATGCAAAGGTTAAAGCATGAACATGAATCCAAGATACATGGAACAAAACATGAACTTGATTAATCCAAGAAGCAAGGAACAAAACATGAGCTTGAATCCATCAGTAAAATCCCCAAGACTGGTAGCCAAACTTGACTAGGAAACTTGGCTTGGATCAATAACAGGACCAGGAACAAGGCAGGAGCTTCTTACTCAACGACATTGCTTGATCTGAAACCTAAGAGTTCCTTTCCTTAATTAAGGACAGCAATACATCTCCTCCTCCCTTCTCTGCCTGTCAGCTTCCAAAACAGTTTTCCCAAACGGGGAATCACCATCCTTCTCTGCCTGTCAGCTTCCAAAACAGTTTCACACAGAGAATCAGCATCTAATTCCAAATCCCCCTTCGTTTGACTAGGAAACTTGGCTTGAATCAACAACAGGACCAGGAACAAGGCAGGAGCTTCTCACTCAATTCACGACATTGCTTGATCTGAAACCTAAGAGCTTCCTTTTCCTAATTAAGGACAGCAATGCATGAAGGTGTGCCGTTGGCCTTGAAAAGCCTGTCTGTGCCTCTTTTTCCCAGGCCTCTGCCTCCTTTGTAATTTGTATATTGTATATTGTATTGTGTGAACTGTTGGGCATCGAATTGTGCCTTTTGTAAGCCGCCCTGAGTCCCTCCTAGGGGGTTGAGAAGGGCGGGGTAGAAACACTCCAAATAAATAAGTAAATAAATAAATAAATAATTTTTCCCATAACTCAGTTTGCCCCTGGAATTCTTCCCCTGCAGGAGCAGCCTTGATTCTCTGTCTAACCCCACTTCATTGGGTGAACTCATCTCCTCCTCCCTTCTCTGCCTGTCAGCTTCCAAAACAGTTTCATTTTCACACAGAGAATCAGCATCTAATTCCAAACCCCACTCCGTTCTCCCAACCAGAGAATCACCATCCTTCTCTGCCTGTCAGCTTCCAAAACAGTTTGATCAGCATCTAATTCCAAATCCCCCTCCATTCTCCCAACCGGGGAATCACCATCCTGTTCCAACATCCCCTCTGCCTGAGTACCTCCAGAAGCATCAGGCCCTGCAGACCTTGCACCCCCTCATCATCATCATCATCATCAGCTGGCTGAACTACAACGATAATCTGGAATCAGATCCTGGGATATAGGGCAGTATAAAACAGCCGGCCAACACATGGATTGATGGCTGATGGCTGATGGCTGTTGGAAGTACTACTGTTGGAAAGTCAGAGAATTGTAAGAGAGAGCGTGCCTAGCTGTATATATTGCTGTAAATGCCTGTACTGCTGCAATTGAAGATAAAGCTTTTCTGTAGAACGAAACTGCTGTATATGTTGTCTACCGTTCTTGCAAGTATCTCTTGTATACGTTGTCTACCGTTCTTGCAAGTATCTCTTGTATATGTTGTCTACCGTTCTTGCAAGTATCTACTCTGGGGTGAGGATCCTAGCATCACTCTCCGTTTCACACCTGTGCCCTCCTTGTTTCCGCAGTTCATGCTGGCCACTGACCACTTCCAGCTGGGCTACTGCAGCGACGGCCATTGCCACGGGGTGCCCAGCAGCACCCTGCCGCCACCACAGCGCTTGACCTGGGATATCCCCGAGGAGGTAGGTCGTTGGCCCTTCTGACTCGGGGTCTGCATTCCCCCCATTGAAGTCTGGCCAGGTGCAGAGGTCTTCTCTCTTGCTCGGTCTCTCTTGCTTCCCTCCAGTGCTGCAAGGTGATCGACACTTCCTACGCTGTGGCCCGGGCGCTGGCCAACGACATTGACTTCCACAGCTTCCGGTTCGTTGAGTTTGGCAAGGGGCGCATCAAGAAGTGCCGGACCAGCCCGGACAGCTTCATCCAGATCGCCCTGCAGCTGGCGCACTTCCGGGTAGGCTGAGCTGACAATGTACATACACACATACATATAAACATACATACACACACACACACCCAAAACATTTTCCAAAATTCCTTGATTTCCCTATATGTTCTAAAAATACTAGATTTTTCCATCTATACATATAATAAAAGTCAAAGTTTGTATGCGGCGGTGCGACCGGGTATGTGCCAGCTTTCCGATTGGCTGCCACTGTGGTGCTATTTGCATATGGTCTCTGATTGGCCAGCTGCAACAGGAGCCCCTGGTGGAGAAAAAGGTTCATGACAGAAATGGAGACATGAGAGAAGGAAATTTGCATATGTTCTCGGATTGGCCAGCCTCAATTCCAAGATTCCAAGATGACAAAGAGAGGAAAGGAAAAGGCCAGAGGGGGCTGAGTCAGAAAATTACCAATACAGACCAAACTTGGCACACGGAGCCCCCATGACTCACTCTACATCCTACTGCTGTTTGGAGGAGGGTGAACCATGGATGATGGGACTTGCAGTACCATCACTCACATTCTGAGACCGCTGTTAACCTCATCCAATGACTGATCAGGACCAAACTTGGCACATAGGTCTCTCATGACCCACTTTACATCCTGGTGTGGTTTGGCCGGGGATGGACATGGATTATGGGACTTGCAGTAAAAAAAGGTAAAGGTAGTCCCCTGACATTAAGTCCAGTCATGTCTGACTCTGGGATGTGGTGCTCATCTCCATTTCTAAGCCGAAGAGTCAGCGTTGTCCATAGACACCTCCAAGGTCATGTGGCCAGCATGACTGCATGGAGCGCAGCATGACTTGCAGTACCTTTGCCCAATTCTTGAGACCACTGCAAGCCTCATCCAATTACCGATAAAGACCAAACTTGGCACACTGAGTCTCCATGACGCACTCTACATCCTGGTGCAGTTTGGAGGAGGATGCACCATGGACGATGGGACTTGCAATACCTGCATTCCCTTCCTAAGACCATTACAACTGCCAACAATGATGGATCAGGACCACAATTTACACATAGAACCCACATGACCCACTTTACATCCTGGTGCTGTTTGGAAGAATTTGACAATGGATGATGGGACTTGCTGTCACTTCACTCACTTCCTGAGACCACTGAGACCCTCACCAATGACTGATCAAGACCAAACTTGGCACACAGAGTCCCCATGACCCACTCTACATCCCGGTGCACTTTCGAGGAGGACAGACCATGGATGATGGGACTTCCAGTACCTCCACTCCCTTCCTGAAACCACAGCAACACTTATCCAAATACCAAGAAAGACCAAACTTGGCACAGAGAGCCCCCTTGGCCAACTCAACATTCTGGTGAGGTTTGGGGGAGAACAGACTATGGATGATGGGACTTTAAGTACCTTAACTCACTTTCTGAGACCACTGTGACCCTCATCCAATGATTGATCAAGAACAAAACTTGGCACACAGAGCCCCCATGATCTACTCTCCATTCTGGTTCAATTTGGAGGAGGATGGACCACAGATGATGGGACTCGCAGTACCTTCACCAACTTCCTTAGACCATATAAATAACTGATAAAAACCAACCTTGAGACACAATTCCTTTCTCAAATAACCCGGGCAGTGCCGGGTCCCCAAGCTAGTATATAATATATTCCACAAAGCTCCCTGCTTGGGTAGTGATGGTACCATCGTCAGCATAGATGAAACTCTCTGTCCCTTCTGGCATTGGTAGTGCAGTGAGATAAACATTCACTTGGCATTGATACCAGCGTCCACCTACCATCAGCGTCTGCTAGCTCAGAGCTTTGTTTTAAACAGTATGCCTGATAACACACCCAACTAACACATCACAGCTGCTCTATTACAGTTTACAAACGGACTCTGATTCTGATGGTAGTGACAGGTCCTGTACCATTTTGACAGTATTGTATTCCTTTGATCACTCAATGTTTATGTTTTTGGATTGAATTTGTCCGCAGTGTTTCTAAGTCTTTCTGTTGGTTCAAATCTTGTGCCCATCCCACCGTCCAACACTCTCTCGCCCTCTCCCGTCTTCTCGCAGGACAAGGGCTGCTTCTGCTTGACCTACGAGGCCTCCATGACGCGGCTCTTCCGGGAGGGACGGACCGAGACCGTGCGCTCCTGCACCAGCGAGGCCACCGCCTTCGTGCTCAGCATGGCCGACCCCAGCTGCAGCGTGAGTGCCCCATGGAACCCCCCACTTTCCCCTAGAATCCTAGAGTTGGAAGAGACCTCATGGGCCATCCAGTCCAACCCCATTCTGCCAAGAAGCAGGAATATTGCATTCAAATCACCCCTGACAGATGGCCATCCAGCCTCTGTTTAAAAGCTTCCAAAGAAGGAGCCTCCACCACACTCCCTCCAGGGCAGAGAGTTCCACTGCTGAACGGCTCTCACCAGGGCCGTAGCCAGAAAAATTTTTTGGGAGGGGTTGAAATTTTCGCAGGGGGGCATTTGAAAATTTCGCGGGGGGGGGTTGAAACCTGCCTCCTAGCTCACGCTGAAGCAAAGAGCACAGCAGGGGGCAGAGCAGCCTTCAATAGCCTGCAGCTCCGCCCCTGTCAACCACCTCCACCAAGTCTGGCCTCCTTAATGAGAGCATTCAACACCCACCCACCCCTAACTTGGTTGCTTCGCTACATTGGCTATTGCTGCAAGTAATGACAGTGTGAATAAATTGTCAATATTTAAGGCCTTGCATGGTCTGGGGCCGATGTCCCTGAGGGACCGCCTCACCCCCTCCCAACCCCAGAGATCCCTCCGTTCTGAGGACCAAGATCTATTGGAAATTCCCAGTGTCAAGACCTTGCGCCTAACAGCAACCAGTGCAGAGCCTTCTCAGCAGTGGCACCATCACTCTGGAATACTCTGCCACCCGAAGTCCATGCCTTGTGGGACTTGTCAGCTTTCCGCAGGGCATGGAAGACATACCTGTTTCGACGGGCCTTTGATCTCTGATATTGCTGTTTTTAAATTGTTTTAAATTGTTTTTAAATTGTGTTCGATTTTAGCCTGTTCTTGCAAGCTGCTCCGAGCCCCAGGGGAGTGGCGGCATATAAGTTTGAATAATAAATAAATAAATAAATAAATAAATATTTGCTTGAGATAGTGCTTGCAGTTCTGGAGGGACTCTTAATTTTTTTGCATCTCATAGACTTAGCATGGGGATTTGGTTAACCAGTTAAAATTCATGAGTAAACTGGTTTTAAAAAAAAACTGAAACATTTCGGAGGGGGGGGTTGAACCCCTAACCCCAATCCCATTCTGCCAAGAAGCAGGCTCTCACAGTCAGGAAGTTCTTCCTCATGTTCAGATGGAATCTCCTCTCTTGTAGTTTGAAGCCATTGTTCCATTGCGTCCTAGTCTCCAGGGAAGCAGAAAACAAGCTTGCTCCCTCCTCCTCCTCCCTGTGGCTTCCTCTCACATATTTATACATGGCTCTCATCATATCTCCTCTCAGCCTTCTCTTCTTCAGGCTAAACATGCCCAGCTCCTTAAGCCGCTCCTCATAGGGCTTGTTCTCCAGACCCTTGATCATTTGAGTCGCCCTCTTCCTCTGGACACATTCCAGCTTGTCAATATCTCTCTTGAATTGTGGTGCCCAGAATTGGACACAATATTCCAGATGTGGTCTAACCAAAGCAGAATAGAGGGGTAGCATTACTTCCTTAGATCTAGACACTATGCTCCTCTTGATGCAGGCCAAAATCCCATTGGCTTTTTTTGCCACCACATCACATTCCTGGCCCCTCATTTACTTGTTGTCCACGAGGACTCCAAGATCTTTTTCACACGTACTGCTCTCAAGCCAGGCATCCCCCATTCTGCATTTCGTTTTTTCTGCCTAAGTGGAGTCTCTTGCATGTGTCCCTGTTGAACTTCATTTTGTGAGTTTTGGCCCTTCATCTCTCTAATCTGTCAAGATCGTTTTGGATCCTGCTCCTGTCCTCTGGACTATTGGCTTGTTGTTGTTCATTCGTTCAGTCGTCTCCGACTCTTCGTGACCTCATGGACCAGCCTACGCCAGAGCTCCCTGTTGGCCGTTACCACCCCCAGCTCCCTCAAGGTCAGTCCAGTCACTTCAAGGATGCCATCCATCCATCTTGCCCTTGGTCGGCCCCTCTTCCTTTTGCCTTCCACTTTCCCCAGCATAGTTGTTGGACTATTGGCTCTCCCTCCCGATTTGGTCCTTATTCCATCTTGGCTTTTCATGAGGGTGATGGTTGCACTGGGGCCCTGAAACTTCTTTGCACCACAAACCAGACGCTGCCCAAGTAGCCCAGTAAGTCAATCTTTATTAAAAGAAGAGTATATTAAAAATAAGCAAATTGGAACAGATTGGGGAAAAGTCACTGAATATTATAAACAAAGAAATAAGAAAATTTTGATCTAGCAGAAAAGAAATGAACAATACAAATATGAAGATCATAAGAAAAGAGGGTGAAAAAATAAAAAGGAGGAAGAGAAGAGGAAAGAGAAAAGAAAGAAAGGAAGGAGAAAAGGAAAGGAAAGGAAAGACATCAGGAAGATTCCAGGAAACCAAAATCTCTCTAATTTATTTTTCATATCACCAGCATATCCATCTTCACTTATATGTTTATAGTGATAACTCAACTGTTAAACTGAAGAACCATGTCTTTAAACTGCCGGGGATAAAGACATGCCGCTACAAAAATACATGGGCTTAGCAGAGGATGGTTGTTTCTTTGCAGTTGTAATTGCCCAAAAGATAGACACTCCCTTGAACCCTCTTAGTTTAGAATATGCACTCAGAGAGTAAAAAACAAAGTCTTCTTTGAAAAATAACATATCTTGGTTACTCACAAACAACTTGCATTAATTCACCATACAGGCATATTTCTTGTTAAATTTCAGTTATGGAAAGGATGTTAGTGTCTCTCTGTGTTGAGTACGCAGGATACATATGCCTAGATTCAGGGAAGTCCTGCTCCCCATGCTCTATTCTGCTTTGGTTAGACCACCCCTGGAATACTGTGTCCAATTCTGGGCACCACAATTCAAGAGAGAGATTGACTCTAAGCTGGAATGTGTCCAGAGGAAGAGGGCGACTCCATCTGATTCCATCTGAACATGAGGAAGAACTTCCTGACTGTGGGAGCCGTTCAGCAGTGGAACTCTCTGCCCTGGAGTGTGGTGGAGGCTCCTTCTTTGGGGGCTTTGAAACAGAGGCTGGGTGGCCATCTGTCAGGAGTGATTTGAATGCAATATTCCTGCTTCTTGGCAGAATGGGGTTGGACTGGATGGCCCATGAGGTCTCTTCCAACTCTAGGATTGGGATTCTATGATTCTGTGACTAAAATGATCAAGGGTCTGGAGAACAATCCCTATGAGGAGCGGCTTAAGGAGCTGGGCATGTTTAGCCTGCAGAAGAGAAGGCTGAGAGGAGATATGATAGCCATGTATAAATATGTGAGAGGAAGCCACAGGGAGGAGGAGGGAGCAAGCTTCCTTTCTGCTTCCCTGGAGACTAGGACGCAAGGGAACAATGGACTTCAAACTACAAGAGAGGAGATTCCATCTGAACATGAGGAAGAACTTCCTGACTGTGAGAGCTGTTCAGCAGTGGAACTCTCTGCCCCGGAGTGTGGTGGAGGCTCCTTCTTTGGAAGCTTTTAAACAGAGGCTGGATGGTCATCTGTCAGAATCATAGAATCATAGAATCCTAGAATCAAAGAGTTGGAAGAGACCTCCTGGGCCATCCAGTCCAACCCCATTCTGCCAAGAAGCAGGAATATTGCATTCAAAGCACCCCTGACAGATGGCCATCCAGCCTCTGTTTAAAAGCTTCCAAAGAAGGAGCCTCCACCACACTCCGGGGCAGAGAGTTCCACTGCTGAACGGCTCTCACAGTCAGGAAGTTCTCCCTCATGTTCAGATGGAATCTCGGGGGTGATTTAAATGCTATTTTCCTGCTTCTTGGCAGAATGGGGTTAGACCGGATGGCCCAGGAGGTCTCTTCCAACTCTAGGATTCTAGGATTCTACATCATTCTCAATCGGTTGTCCATAGTCTTTAGGTATAGCTGTACTCACTGAAGTCCATAAGTCATATTTCCCTACTAAAGTCCAAACAAACACATGCATCCACCTCCACTGAAGTGGGAAGCCAACTGAATATCAAATGGAGTCCTGAGTCTGAACACGCTCAGTATAATCACGTGTCTATAGCCCCTCCCATGCCAAAGAGGTCAGTCAAACTGGCACATCAACATACACATAGAATAGAGGTTGGCAAATATATACATTAACAAATAAATAGTGAAAGCCTTGGGAGGTTGATGTTTACAACATGCACACATTCATTCATCATCATGCATACATTACCATCTCTCTTTTTTTTCTGCTGGAAAAGAGACCCAAAGTAGGCCAGATTGTGTTCCCAGCAAATCTGCCATTCTGGAAATGCACCACCTTCCTTCATTCCTTGGAGAAGATGGCGAGTGGACCAGACTCCTCTGGTCTACCACACTTTTTGGAATAGTAAAGTGTCTCTTAGATAGCAATGTTTCTGCTGGTGTCGCTCCAAAAGTTGGAAATGGATGACAGGTGCTTTTCCAGCCAAAACATGCGGACTCCCATCAGTTCCTGGACAGATGTGGACTTTCCAGCCAAAACATGCGGACTCCCATCAGTTCCTGGACAGAAGTGGACTTTGCTTCCTTAAATGACAATAGTTTTTCCTTCCTAAGGAACGTTGTTTGCTTCCTTCTTCAGTTAAAGAGCCACTGTCTTTGGTAATGTAAACATGTTGTTTTCCACCAAGAATTCAACAGTTAATAATTTGTCTCTGGTCATCAATGTCAGCAGTTCTCATCAGCATCTTTCAATTACGGTCCACAAATTCTTCACCTCCTTCATTTCATTTTCCAGGATTCAACCTTAGGATGGCATCCCTAGATTATATAGACCCCCCAACCATACACCTTTCATACAATTCCATTCAAGCCATATATCGTATTCCATGACAGCCCCTCACCCCTTCTCTTCCCCTTCTGCAGCCCTCTGAACGCCTGGAGCTGTTCCAGGTGGCGGCCGAGAAGCACCAGCACCTGTACCGCCTGGCCATGACCGGCTCGGGCCTCGACCGGCACCTCTTCTGCCTCTACGTCGTGTCCCGGTACCTGGGGGTGGAGTCCCCCTTTCTGAAGAAGGTGAGCAGGAGGACAGCAGGTCTGGGATGGGGACATGTTGTGTGTTCATAGAGAAGGACTGCAAGGACTCCTCATTGCCGCCTCCCTCTCCTCCCCCCCCCCCTCAAATTTGGGAATTATAGATTCGTTATTGGTTAGTTGCATCTTTACAAGTGTCTAATGTGTCACGAGGAAAAAACAAAGAGGGTGGGGTTTTTGAGGTATGGGGGAGTTCATTATTACCACAAAGTCTTCTCTGTTACTTGAATAAACCCTTCATAAAACATTGAAGATTCTATCAATTTTAATTTTGAGTCCTGTGCCGTCACACCCAGACACTATAAAGTTAAAACTAAGATGTGCTTCTCTCTTTATCTGGGTGAACTGCGGGTGCTTTTCTTAGAAGCTCAAGATTCTCAGCAACTGAGGCCAGTCCAGAATTGAACATCAGCAGAACATTTATTTTTCAAAGTCCTTGACAGACTTGGCACAGCTTGATGAAGTTACAAACACAAACAGCCAATTTGGGAAACCATATAGATGCTCTTTCTTTCCTTTTTCCTTCAGTTACCGAGTTGACTTTTCCCCGATGGTAGAAAAATCCTGGGATCTTTTACCCTAACCCTGAGCTGTTATCTTTCAGAAAGAGCAGGTCTTCCTCTATCTAAACTCAAGGTTGCAGCCTGTGTTGGACGGGGTGACACTCCCCCTGAAGAAGCAGGTTCGCAGTTTGGGTGTGATCCTGGACTCGTCGCTGAGCCTGGAACCCCAGGTTTCGGCGGTGACCAGGGGAGCATTCACACAGTTAAAACTTGTGCGCCAGCTACGCCCATACCTTGGGAAGTCTGACTTGGCCACGGTAGTCCACACTCTGGTTACATCCTGTATAGACTACTGCAATGCTCTCTACATGGGGTTGCCTTTGAAGACTGCTTGAAAGCTTCAAATGGTCCAGCGTTTGGCAGCCAGGTTGCTAACAGGAGTGGCACTCAGGGAGCATACTACTCCTCTGTTGCGCCAGCTCCACTGGCTGCCAGTCTGCTACTGGGCACAATTCAAAGTGCTGGTGTTAGCCTATAAAGCCCTAAACGGTTCTGGCCCTACTTACCTCTCTGAACGCATCTCCTCCTATGAACCGGCTGGAACACTCAGATCATCTGGGGAGGCCCTGCTCTCTGTCTTGGCGGGGATGAGAGATAGGGCCTTTTCAGTGGTGGCCCCTCGGCTGTGGAACGCCCTGCCTGCAGATATCAGATTGGCCCCCTCCCTGCTGGCGTTTCGGAGGAAAGTGAAGACCTGGCTGTTCGAACAAGCATTTGATTAAACAGTGTAATGGAACATAGGAATACGGAATAATGGATGACGAGACTGGATTCTGATTTTACTGTTGAGGCGCTCATGATTGTTCTACGGATATTTAATGATTTATGTTACAATTGTTTTTAATTGTCCTACACTTGTCTCGTGGTGTTTTGTATTGATGTTGTTCACCACTTTGAGTCGCCTGAAGGCTGAGAAAAGCGGTACAGAAATAAAGTAAATAATAAATAAATAAATAAATAAAGATTAGTTTTGGAGATGAAGTAATGGAGCCTCTCTCAATGGCTGAGCTACTGTCTTCTAGAAAGAGCAGGTCTTTCTCTGTCTGAGCTCAGCGCCAGTTTCAAAGGCAAGAGGGTAACCGTATTATTATTAATTATTATTATTAAACTTTATTTGTACCCCGCTAGCATCTCCCGAAGGACTCGATGCGGCTTACAAAGGCCAAGGCCTCAATACACAACACAACAATACATCTAAAGCAAAATTAAACAATTGAAGCAATATTAAAAACAACACAACAACAGCAGTAAACAATACACCAAAACACAATAAAAACTGGGCCGGCCAGAGTAAAGGGTACAGGATTAAAAGTGCTGATGTGACAGGTGATATGTAGGGATTATAGGGTAAGTGCGGTGTGCAATGTGCGGCAATCTTAGTTCTACTAAAGTGCTTCTGGGACTTGGTAATGGAGGTTTCCTATTTGGGGAAGGCACATCGGAACAGCCAGGTCTTCAAGTTCTTTCTGAAGACTGCCAATGTAGGGGCCTGTCTAAGATCTTTAGGGAGGGTGTTCCAGAGTCGGGGGGCCACCACGGAAAAGGCCCTGTCTCACGTCCCCACCAAACGTGCTTGCGACGCAGGTGGGATCACGAGCAGGGCCTCTCCAGATGAATGGAAAGAGCGTGCGGGTTCATAGACGGAGATGCGGTCACTCAGGTAGGCAGGTCCCAAACCGTTCAGGGCTTTGTAGGTAAGCACCTGCACCTTAAATTGGGCTCGGAAAATAAACAGCAGCCAGTGGAGCTCCTTGAACAGGAGGGTTGACCTCTCTCTGTACGGAGCGCCAGTTAACATCCTGGCCGCTGCTCGTTGGACCAGTTGGAATTTCTGAGCCGTTTTCAAGGGCAGCCCCACGTAGAGCGCATTACAGTAATCCAACCTAGAGGTGACCAAGGCATGGACCACCCCGGCCAGATCAGCCTTCGTACAGATAACCGTACTCACAATGGCTTGTCCGAGCTGCCTAGCTTGGCCACCAGCACATCTGAGGCTTTTTCTATACTAAAGAAGGCAGGAGAGCCTTTCCAAAATGGAGATCTCATCCCCCGGAAAAAGGGCGGTCTCTAGACCAAAAGGATACCTTTTTAAACCAATAGCTGCAAAAGGCTTGCAGGCTGGCTTCCAGCTTCTGTTAATGTTTAACTTTCAGGGTGCTGCTGAGACTGTAGCAACCCTGGGGGAAAATGAACAGGGATGCTATCTCAAGTAACTAAGGGGCAATGCAAACCAAGCTTCTGGAAGACGGAACAAGTCTGATGGTTGTGTCTTCTTCCGTGTTCTGGTCGGCAGAGATCTATTGCTGTTGGCGATTAACCAGCTGTGCTACAGCCTGGCCCAGTATACACAATATTAATAGTAATAATAATAATAATATGTTCTATCTACAACTCTGGAGTTCAAAAACTCTTCTGATTTAACCATAATCACTCAATATGATATTTTTATAATCCATTTCTAAAAACTTTCCCAGAGGTCCCGAAAGTCAGATCTCTCAACCGTCTCTTTTTTGAGGTTTTGCCTTTTTGATCACCGGTGTTGTATTGCTATCCAATCAGAGAGGAGCCACATACAGGCTTCTCTTTCTTTGCAATGAGTGTTTAGAATTGTTACGGGAGTGTCCCCGTTTTCCAAGATTCCGAGATCAGCGAGGAAGGAAGAGACAGAGACAGCTGTTGCAAGTTCACAGAATTTATTGCTTACCCCGGGTAAGGGCGCCCCAGCTTCAACATGGCTGATGTGGCACAGAGCACTACCCCAAAAGCAACCAGTATTTATAGGCAGAATTACTTAGTTTGCACATGCACATAATTTTCTTGACATTTACACAATCTAATCAATATCAGTTTGTCCTCGAGGAATCACAGCCAAGAACACTTGTTTGGCAAGATATTATAATTTCCACTGCTCCCCTTTCATCAGCTGACCAGACTCATTCCCAGATGAGATACATAAAAGTGAATCTTAACTTCATATATCTCTTCACACATATATATGACTCCATACATCTTCATATGTGTATCTTTAACTTATTCAAAGCAAGCATTTCCCTTATTAATTCTTCTGTAATTACTTTCACATCATTTTCCTATATTCTTACTTATGTAGGATTGTTCATAAGACTGAATTACCTGCTATTTACATCAGATGGAGGATAGATGGCGCTGTTGTACCATATCTTCAGATGTCTGTTTTTCTTGGATCAATAATTATCGATTTACTTTTAGAGCCAATTCTCTGACCTGCCACATTTAGCACATAGCCGTCCTTCTATTTATTTACTTAAGATATGGTTTTTCCTGCCTTGTCCCAGTCCTGTTCCATCTGTCAATTTCCCTTCCACCAGAATTCTACCCCCGCACCTTAAGAAAACCTTTAAGGTAAGACTTCTTCATTAATTTCATTAGGTTCTAATTATTTTTCTTCTTGATGACTGCCACAGAATTATTCCCAGGACCCATTTGTTTGATGCTTGGTCCATTCCTTTTTCATTTATCAAGACAAATTAAAATCCAATTGCATCAACATTCATTCCAATTCAAATATAGCCGAATTATAACAAAAATGCAACATAGTGTTCCGCATTTCAACAATGCCCATTTTTGACAGGGCTCTGGTCCCTACCCTGTCGAATAGAGAGGCTGCCTATAACTGCAAGGGACCCCCAAAGGGCATCTAGTCCACCCTCCTGGTGCCTCTGAAGCAGTCCGTAAATAAAGCCTTCCTGATTGTTGCTCATTGTGAGCCATGGAGTCATGAGGTCTGCATTTTGGGTGTCCTCCTGGACTCATCACTGTTGCTTGAAGCTCAGGCGTCGGCAATGGCTGGGAGGGCCTTCGCACAATTAAGACTCGTGCGCCAACTGCGACCGGACCTCAGGAAGGAGCATCTGGCCAGGGTGGTCCACGCCTTAGTCACTTCCAGATTGGATTACTGTAATGCACTCTACGTGGGGCTGCCCTGGAAATTTCAATTGGTCCAACGGCCGGCGGCCAGATTGTTAACTGGTGCTCCTTGCAGAGAGAGGTCAACCCTCCTGTTCAAGGAGCTCCACTGGCTGCCATTCATTTTCCAGTCTCAATTCAAGGTGCAGGTGCTTACCTACAAAGCCCTAAACGGTTTGGGACCCGCCTACCATCGTGACCGCATTTCAGTGTATGAACCCACATGATCTCTTCGATCATCTGGAGAGGCCTTGCTCGTGATCCCACCTGCATTGCAAGCGTGATTGATGGGGACGAGGGATAGGGCCTTCTCAGTGGTGGCCCCTTGACTCTGGAACTCTCTCCCTAAGGACATCAGGCAGGCCCCATCGCTAGCAATCTTTAGGAGAAGCTTGAAAACATGGATGTTCCAGTGTGCCTTTCCAGAATAAGGAAACTCCTAGCATTATGTCCCAACACACTTTATCAGAGATTTAGGATATCTGCATGCCCAACCTCCTCCAAACACCCCACCTGTCATGCCCAGTACTTTTTAATTTTAATTGTAATTATTACATTTGGTCTGGCCATTGTTTTTAACTGCGTCATTGCGTGTTGTTAACGTTATTGCTTGTTTTTGTTTTATTTTGCTGTATTATTATTGTTGTTGTTTATTGTTGTATTTTGGGCTCGGCCTCGTGTAAGCCGCACCGAGTCCTGCGGGAGATGGTAGCGGGGTACAAATAAAGGATTATTATTATTATTATTATTATTATTATTATTATTATTATGAGGCACACTCAACAGGGTGACTAAAATGATCAAGGGTCTGGAAATTTTTAAGCAGAGGCTGGATGGCCATCTGTCAGGGGTGATTTGAATGCAATATTCCTGCTTCTTGGCAGAAGGGGGTTGGACTGGATGGCCCATGAGGTCTCTTCCAACTCTTTGATTCTATGATCAAGGGTCTGGAGAACAAGCCCTATGAGGAGCGGCTTAAGGAGCTGGGCATGTTTAGCCTGAAGAAGAGAAGGCTGAGAGGGGATATGATAGCCATGTATAAATATGTGAGAGGAAGCCACAGGGAGGAGGGAGCAAGCTCGTTTTCTGCTTCCCTGGAGACTAGGACGCGGAACAATGGCTTCAAACTACAAGAGAGGAGATTCCATCTGAACATGAGGAAGAACTTCCTGACTGTGAGAGCCGTTCAGCAGTGGAACTCTCTGCCCCGGAGTGTGGTGGAGTCTCCTTCTTTGGAGGCTTTTAAGCAGAGGCTGGATGGCCATCTGTCAGGGGTGCTTTGAATGCAATATTCCTGCTTCTTGGCAGAATGGGGTTGGACTGGATGGCCCATGAGGTCTCTTCCAACTCTTTGATTCTATGATTCTATGATTCTATGGAGAACAAGCCCTATGAGGAGCGGCTTAAGGAGCTGGGCATGTTTAGCCTGAAGAAGAGAAGGCTGAGAGGAGATATGATGAGGGCCATGTATAATAAGTATGTGAGAGGAAGCCACAGGGAGGAGGAGGGGGCAAGCTTGTTTTCTGCTTCCTTGGAGACTAGGACGCAATGGAACAATGGCTTCAAACTACAAGAGAGGAGGAGATTCCATCTGAACACGAGGAAGAACTTCCTGACTGTGAGAGCCGTTCAGCAGTGGAACTCTCTGCCCCGGAGTGTGGTGGAGTCTCCTTCTTTGGAGTCTTTTAAGCAGAGGCTGGATGGCCATCTGTCAGGGGTGATTTGAATGCTTCTTGGCAGAATGGGGTTGGACCGGATGGCCCAGGAGGTCTCCTCCAACTCTTTGATTCTATGATTCTAGGAGCACCCCACCACCCCAATTGCAATGGGATACTTTGCAGCTTTCCAATGCCATCTTCTGGAGGCTCTCTGTCCCTCTCCGCAGGTTCTGTCCGAGCCCTGGCGCCTCTCCACCAGCCAGACTCCGCAGCAGCAGATCAAGATGTTCGACCTGGAGGAACACCCGGAATGCGCCTCCTCTGGAGGGGGATTCGGGCCGGTAAGTGTCCGCAAGCAGACCTCGTGCAGGACGCTAATATCTGGAAGGAAGGGGCCCATTCAGAAGTTGGAGGGGGTTAGTCAATGCTTTGTATACTAACGTTGAGTACGTCTGGGGACGTTATGGACCCTCCCCTCCAAGCTCATCCCACAACATTATTTATTATTATTTATTTAAAACGTTTATATCCCGATCTTCTCTACCTCCGTAGAGGGACTCAGGCCGGCTAACAGCAAGGATTCAATGCTAACAGTACAGTCTAAAACAATCTAACAACAAACAACAACAGTGAATTAAAATACATAAAGGAAAAAATAAAATTGTGTTTGACAGAAGGGAGTCCGACTGGATGACCTTTGGGGGCCCCTTCCAGCTCTCCCCACCCCATTGACCGTTAGTCTCTCCCCACAGGTGGCCGACGATGGCTATGGAGTCTCCTACATCATTGCAGGGGAGAACCTCATCACTTTCCACGTCTCCAGCAAGTTCTCCAGCCCTGAAACGGTGAGTGTCCACAAGGGAGCCAGAAGGCTGAGAGGAGATATGATGAGAGCCATGTATAACTATGAGAGAGGAAGCCACAGGGAGGAGGAGGAGGAGGGAGCAGGCTTCCTTTCTGCTTCCCTGGAGAGAGACTAGGACGCAAAGGAACAAAGGCTTCAAACTACAAGAGAGGAGATTCACCTGAACATGAGGAAGAACTTCCTGACTGTGAGAGCCGTTCAGCAGTGGAACTCTCTGCCCCGAGGGAGTGTGGTGGAGGCTCCTTCTTTGGAAGCTTTTAAACAGAGGCTGGATGGCCATCTGTCAGGGGTGATTTGAATGCAATATTCCTGCTTCTTGGCAGAATGGGGTTGGGCTGGATGATGGCCCAGGAGGTCTCTTCCAACTCTTTGATTCTATGATTCTATGGCCGGACTGGGCTGGGGACAAGAGGGCAAGCTCTTGACCAATCCAGGTCAATGGAAGGGCCATTTTGACCCACTCAGGAACAAGTCATAGAATCATAGAATCCTAGAATCAAAGAGTTGGAAGAGACCTCGTGGGCCATCCAGTCCAACCCCCTGCCAAGAAGCAGGAATATTGCATTCAAATCACCCCTGACAGATGGCCATCCAGCCTCTGTTTAAAAGCTTCCAAAGAAGGAGCCTCCACCACACTCCGGGCAGAGAGTTCCACTGCTGAACGGCTCTCACAGTCAGGAAGTTCTTCCTCATGTTCAGATGGAATCTCCTCTCTTGTAGTTTGAAGCCATTGTTCCATTGCGTCCTAGTCTCCAGGGAAGCAGAAAGGAAGCTTGCTCCCTCCTCCTCCCTGTGGCTTCCTCTCACATATTTATACATGGCTATCATATCTCCTCTCAGCCTTCTCTTCTTCAGGCTAAACATGCCCAGCTCCTTAAGCCGCTCCTCATAGGGCTTGTTCTCCAGACCCTTGATCATTTTAGTCGCCCTCCTCTGGACACATTGTGTCCATTGCAAGCCCACAGAACATGGTAGAGGTGTCTCACCCACCTGGTTTTAACTGTCAGGTATTTCTTCAACCTGAAGCAGAGTTTGTCAGCTCAAACCAAGCAAAATATTAAAGGACTCTCTATAGTATGTGAGCAATACTTGCAATAAACAGCAAACGCGGGAGCTTCTTTCCACAAGAATGCTTTATCTTGCAGTTTCCCTGTGAATATGCACATATGGTACTTCTGCGCCTGCGCAGCACAGCTCCGGAATCTTCTGTTAAATTTTAAAAAGGAATGGTGGTTGGCCCCGCCCACTCTCCCCTCGAGAGGATGTATAGCCTGTGAGCTGGCTAACCGCCTCCAGTTCTCTTCATCCGCGCTAGACAGCAGCTCAAAATCTTCTTATTAAACCAACTTTGATCTGCCTAATTAATTGGATGAAATTGAACTCTCACAAATTAAATTAAAAGATTTAGTAAACAAAATAAAGAACCCGCGTACTACAGGCTTCAAGCGCTGTAATGCCTGTCAGGGGAATTATCCGGACAACGATGCACATTCTCTATGCATCGTCTGCTTGGGTGAAGGACGTTTACTACAAGCTTGCTCTATTTGTCAGTCCTTCACCCCACAAACTAGAAAAAACAGGGAGATTCGTTTAAAAGCAGCCCTGTATGAATGGGTGCTTCTCCCTCCTGTGCCAAAGCGGCAAAACGGCGACTCAAATCAAACAATGGAGTCAAACTTACCTGTATTAACAACTCTCCCAAAGATGCTCAAGAAAACCAAAAATTGTTGAGTAAAGGGGCAATTTCCCCTCTTGATCCTTCTAAGTTTCATGAATGTTTTTTCTCATGTTATTTTTTGGTATGCAAACAGGGAGGAGGTCAGTGTCCCATCTTGGACCTAAGGGGAGTAAACATGTATATCTATTCAAGAAAGTTCCGTATGGTTTCTCTTTCTTTGATTCTCCCTTTACTCAATAAAGATGTTTGGTTTGCAACCATCGATTTGAAAGATGCTTATTTTCATATTACAGTGTTCACAGCTCTCTCCAGAATCCTCCAATTCACCAAACATCATCGTATCACCCAAACCCAACTTACTCCGTTGGGGTTCTTATATTGAAATTGAATCCAGACAAGACAGAGGTACTCCTGGTCAGTCGCAAGGCCGAACAGGGCATAGGGTTACAGCCTGTGTTGGATGGGGTCGCACTCCCCCTGAAGACGCAGGTTCGCAACTTGGGTGTGACCCTGGACTCATCGCTGAGCCTGGAACCCCAGGTCTCAGCAGTGACCAGGGGAGCATTTGCACAGTTAAAACTCGTGCGCCAGCTGCGCCCGTACCTTGGGAAGTCTGACTTGGCCACGGCAGTCCACGCTCTGGTTACATCCCGCTTAGATTACTGCAACGCTTTCTACGTGGGGTTGCCTTTGAAGACAGCTCGGAAGCTTCAACTAGTCCAACGCTCGGCAGCCATGATTCTAACAGGAGCGGAACGCAGGGAGCATACAACCCCCCTGTTGCGCCAACTCCACTGGCTACCGATTTGCTACCGGGCTCAATTCAAAGTGCTGGTGTTGACCTTTAAAGCCCTAAACGGTTCCGGCCCAAGCTACCTATCCGACCGCATCTGTTGCAATCCAGAGCAGGGAACGAGGCCCTAAGATAACTATCCACCACACTTGGCTGTGAAAAACAATCCTTTTTTATTGAAGAAAAATGGTTACAAAATAAAGGAAAAATGCAAGTCAAAAGCCACAGCAAAATCAGCAAACATGAATTTAAATGGACAAAGCAAAACCAAAAGTCTCACTGGGAAATACTGGAATCTGTTAGCAATCCACTAACCGTACTTGATATCCTAGAAATCTTCCCAAACTATGGCCAGGGAACCGGGAGAACTGCCAAGGTCTTCATCAATTCTGAAACGATGCCTGAACTGAGGCAATCAGCCTGGCGTATTGCAATTAAAACTCAAGAATTGGTTCCGTGAACCGCCCTTCTGTTTTGAAGCCAATGTTTTTAATTCTTGAATTCGGGAGGATCGACGCAAACTGAGTGTTTTACTTCTGTCTTCCCAAATTTGGCCCCTTCTGTTGTCATTACAGTTAACAGGTGCAGAAGGGAGGGAAAGTTCAAGGTCTCCCTCTGAAACATTCTCATGAACACTGGTACTTTCATTTTCCAAATCTACAGAAGTTCCTTCCTCACTAATTTCAGGAACATTGGCATTTTCCAAACCTACAGCAGTTTCTTCCTCACTCATTTCAGGAGCATTGGCATCAAAAGGTACATTTCCATTAACATCAGTAAATATACTTTCATTAGCATCAGGAGGAACAAACAGAGAATCAGGTTCAAGTTCAAACTCAGGCTGAACCCCAACAGCATCTCGGCCTATGAACCCACCAGGACTTTGAGATCTTCCGGGGAGACCCTGCTCTCGATCCCACCAGCATCACAAGCACGGCTGGCGGGGACGAGAGATAGGGCCTTCTCGGTGGTGGCTCCCCGGCTGTGGAACGCCCTTCCCACAGACATTAGATTAGCACCATCTCTACTGGCATTCCGCAAAAAGGTAAAGACCTGGTTGTTTGTGCAGGCCTTCAAATAATTAGTGCAATGACTGGCAATGACATAGGAATGGAACAATGGATGACAAATCTGGATCATGTTTTTTAGTGAAGAGACGCTATTGAATGGTTATTATAGTAATTGTATACTAACTGTGTATTAGATTGGTTATTAACTGTTTTATATTGGTGTATTAAATTTTGCTGTGTCTTGTGTCGGCTGTGAGTCCGCTGTGAGTCGCCTCCGGGCTGAGAACAGCGGTATAGAAGTAAAGTAAAGTAAATAAATAAATAAATTATATACACTTGCCTAATGCCCTCGATCACAACATTATTACAGTTCCTTTCTCTTTCTCTTTCCTCCTCAAACCCCTTTCCCCCTTTTTGCAGAACTCCAAGCGTTTCGGGAGGAACATCCACCGGGCCATGCTGGACATTGCAGCCTTGTTCGAGGTGTCTGCCAAGAAAATGGCAAATTGAGCTTGTGGGCAGTGGCTGGACTCATGGGCCGGAGACAAGCCGGAAGGGACTCTCCCCAGCAGCGCAATGGGCCGACTCCTCTGAGAGGGCTTTGGGGGTCCTGGATGAGCCCCCAGCAGCAATGGCGACACACTCGGGCCCTTCCTTCCTTCTTAGAGGAGCCCCATTGAGGACCCAAGGGACGGACTGTGGGGCAGGAAAGAGGGCGGGCTACAGAATGGGGCAACGGTATGCCTCACCCATAAAGAAGCATCACTTTTGGAAGGGACTGGTGTGCATTCTTGTTTGGGATCTGCTTTTTGGTGGCAGGAAGAAAGGAAAAGAAAGAAAGAAAGAAAGAAAGAAAGAAAGAAAGAAAGAAAGAAAGAAAGAAAGAAAGAAAGAAAGAAAGAAAGGAAGGAAGGAGCTCTTGGGGGAAAATAGACCTTGACATATGCGAGTTGTAGTTACTGGGATGTATAGTTCACCTACAATCAGAGCATTCTGAACTCCACCAATGATGGAATTGAACCAAATATGGCACACAGAACTCCCACGACGAACAGAAAATATATGTCTCAGTGATTGGTTGGGGGGAATACTGTTTGCTTACTATTGAAAATTACCTAGGGCCACCTCTGCCCATGAGGTCTCTTCCAACTCAAGGATTTTATGAATGAATGAATGAATGAATGAATGAATGAATGAATGAATGAACGAATGAATGAATGAATGAATGAATGAGGTGGTGTTTGTTCTGGCTCCTACTTGCAGCTTTGGCCCCGCCCACCACTGGCAATGTTTGCCCCAAAGGAATGCAAAGTGATATGAAGCAAGATGATGGATGTACAACACACACACACACGTTTGCACTTAAGTGCCGCCACATTGCAATAGCTAACTATGGACTGAAACCTCATTAATGAAGTTTCCTGCAGACTTCCTCCAGTGGAGGCTTCATTTGGAAAGGATGGGAAATGATCCATTTTTGGGGGGGATTTTGCCCAAGAAGACCCCCAAATCCCCAAGTGCAATGCCCTCTCCTCCCCCCCCCCCAAGATGAAATGGATCACATGTGCTATGTGCTCAGAAGCCACTTTATTTTGGATCCCACAAGACTGGGACACGATGTGGAAAGGGAGGGTAACGTGTTGGATGGGAGACGGAGAAGGAAGTGGGGAAGGCAGACATGCAAGAGGGCAAGGGTCATGCCAGGTCGCCAGGGCACGGCCTTTGTGGGAACAGCTCTAGACTTTGCAGAGGAAGGGGTTGCGGTCAAAGCAGGACTCGTTGTCCCACTGCAGGAACCCTGCGGAAAGAAAAGAAAGACGGGAAGATGAGTCACTTTTGGGAGTCCCTTGTTCAGCAGAGGCTGGGTGGCAAATGGCCATCTGTTGGGGGTGCTTTGATTGAGTGGACCGAGTTGTGGTGCAGCTGGTTGGGAAGCACAACAAATGTCCCACTTTTACAGAAAACAGACAATAATAGAATTCAGCATACACTTGTTATACTATTCAATTTCACTGTAATCACAAACAATATTGTGTGCGTGCTTGGGAGTCATCTGCATTAAAATCACGACTGACTGAAAGGTCATGAGTTCAAAGCCAGCCCAGGTCGGCGTAAGTGGTACCTGGAAATTTAGGTACCACTTTTTGCCCAAGAAGACCCCCAAATCCCCAAGTGCAATGCCCTTTCCTCCCTCCAAAAAAAAAAAAAAGATGAGTCATGAGTTCAAAGCCAGGCCGGGTCGGAGTAAGCTCCTGACCATTTGTCTAGTTTGCTGTCGACCTCTGCAGCTTGAAAGACAGTTGCATCTATCAAGTAGGAAATTTGGGTACTGCTTATGCGAGGAAGCTAATTTACCTAATTTACGACACCATATAACTCATCTGTGTCACAAGTGGATGGTGAAGTAACTGCTCCCCCGGTGGCCTGAATTCAAAAAGCATACTCTCGTGAAGCTGGAAAGTTATATAGCCTCTGTGTTTGTCCACATATGTTGTGTGTCTACGGCATTGAATGTTTGCCATATATAGGTGCATTGTGATCCCCCCAAGTCCCCTGTGGGGTGAGAAGGGTGGAATAGAAATAGTCAATAAATAAATTAATAAATCTTCCTGCCAAAATAGAAGGAGGTTGGACTGGATGGCCTTTGGGGTTCCCTTTTGGAAGACCTCAAAGGACCAAAGCTGGCATCCCTCTCTATCCAGAGGAATGTTTTTGTGTCATTATGTGTACATGGGATTTTAGAGGGGCCGCATGCAATGCCCCGCAAAGCCTCATGCTTCTCTACCAAACCCCGCCCTTCACTTCCCTCTCTGAACCATTTCTCTTCCTGCCATCAAGGATATTTCACTTAGCAGCACTCTTGATGTAAACATATCCCAAGGAGTGCTCAGCTCCACTCAAATCCAGCCATTAATTCTTCTTACAGAAAGTTGGGAAACTTACTCTGGCATATATTGCATACAATAGCACAATGCCATATCTATATGGAAGGGTAATATGTGGTAGCTTACTTGATGGTGCATTACTTTGGGTAGAAAAAGAGCCCATCTTTAAAAATTGCCTAATTTTGGTGGAGTTGGACAGAGAGGAATTCTTCCAAAAGGTAGGGAGGGAATCTCTCGTATGTCTCAATTTCTGACGGCATGAAGACATCACAAATTCCCTCCGTGATATCCTGACTGAATCACCCTGGCTGACTCAATTCTCTCTCTGTGACATTTTGAAGCCAGCAGAGCGCACTGCAGACCTTGTATTGGAACTTTGCTGCAGAGATGCAAGCAATATATCAATTTCAAAGCAAGAACTACTTGTGAGTGGTTATTTAATATTGCTACATAGATCCTATGTTCTTACACTCTTGCAATGAAAAGGTAGTGGCTTTAGATCATTTTATTGTGTGAAAGGAACAATGCTTGGCCTTCTGGATCTGGAGAAGCCCTATGAGGAGCGGCTTAAGGAGCTGGGCATGTTTAGCCTGAAGAAGAGAAGGCTGAGAGGAGATATGATGATAGCCATGTATAAATATGTGAGAGGAAGCCACAGGGAGGAGGAGGAGGGAGCAAGCTTGTTTTCTGCTTCCTTGGAGACTAGGACGCAATGGAGCCATGGCTTCAAACTACAAGAAAGGAGATTCCATCTGAACATGAGGAAGAACTTCCTGACTGTGAGAGCCGTTCAGCAGTGGAACTCTCTGCCCCGGAGGGAGTGTGGTGGAGGCTCCTTCTTTGGAAGCTTTTAAGCAGAGGCTGGATGGCCATCTGTCGGGGGTGATTTGAATGCAATATTCCTGCTTCTTGGTAGAATGGGGCTGGACTGGATAATGGCCCAGGAGGTCTCTTCCAACTCTAGGATTCTAGGATTCTATGATTCTAAACACATTAGTCTCCAAAGCTGTGTTCCAGCACAATTAACTTGCGGAACTCTCTGCCACAAGATATGACAGCTGCCAACTTAGAGATATTCAAAGGGAACTGTAATACTATTAGCAGTTTCCATATAATACATCTTCCAAATCATTAGCTGCCGGCTAAAGACTTGGGAAAACTACAGCTTCCAGGATCCCATAGCATTGAGTCAGGGCAGTTAAAGTGGTATCAAAGCCTCCAGCCGAGAGCAAGCTTCCTTTCTGCTTCCCTGGAGACTAGGATGCAAAGGAGCCATTGCTTCAAAGTACAGGAAAGGAGATTCCACCTGAACCTGAGGAAGAACTTCCTGACTGTGAGAGCTGTTTAGCAGTGGAACTCTCTGCCCCAGAGTGTGGTGGAGGCTCCTTCTTTGGAGGCTTTTAAACAGAGGCTGGATGGCCATCTGTCAGGGGTGATTTGAATGCAATATTCCTGCTTCATGGCAGAATGGGATTAGACTGGATGGCCCACCAGGTCTCTTCCAACTCTATGATTCTATGAAAGTGCATTAATTCTATAGTGTAGATGCACCTTCTCTGTTACTACATAACACAATTTTTGTTCCTGGTTTATAAATGTCATATCCTAATTTGCACTGCCATAAAAACATGAGAAAAGTATATTAAGCTGCCAAAACGTTTTCCTTGCGGGAGGGACATCATCCTGCTATAGCACATTTTGCAATAGTGTTCCAATAAATATCTCATCATTGAGTCTCAACCAATTTAACACAGTTTGTGCCACAAAAATGAAGTTCCTGGAGGATAACAACTACTTTCAAAGTAAGACTGCACAATTAATAATACTTTGGAATCAGGAACAGAAAATATTTCAAATTTTGTTGCATAATGTTGTGGTTGTTGTTGTTGTTGTTATGCCCTGCATTTGTCTCTTGACTGAGATGCAAGGCCACTCACAACATTGAGAAATGGTGCAAGCCAACATCTTCAAGGCAGAAATATTAAAACAGAGTTAAACATACAAATGACTTCCAAAAATGAAAGGCACTATTAATGTGATTTCCCCCGGAACTCACCGGAGGACTCCTCCAGGAGTGCGCAGTGCTCCCCTTTCAGGGCGAAGTAGTTCTTGTTCTTCTCCCAAGCAGTGTAGTCCAACTGGCTCCCATCAGCCCAGGTCCAGACCCGGCTCTGAGGGAAGCAAAGGGGACCCTTTTAGCAGGACTACCACCATCATCCTCACCCTGAATGCTAATGATCTCAGTTGCTAAGCAGGGCTTGCCCTAGTTTGTCTTTGAATGGGAGGTCACCAGGGTATATGTGGATCCTGGGCATCTCCAGGGAGGGAAACAAAGAAACCCAGGTGAGCCGCATCTGCCAGTCAAAGCTGGCTATCGTGGCTCTGAGTTCGAATCCACCTTCTGCTTAATCTGCAGAAGTCCCATTTCACAGTCTATTAAGGCTAGCACTATTTCTCCATGAGCCAGCACATGTAACTGAGGCCGGATGGCCCTCTGTCAGGAGGGATTGGATTGCATCTCCTTGCCTGGAATGAATAAGGTTGGGGGTCCCTTCCAACTCGAAGAGGCTTTGATTCTATAGCCCTATTTCTCCATGAACTACAACGCTTAAAGCCCGTAGTGTGAGACATTATTCAAGCCGGGAAACTCACAATTAGGCTCTATTAAATAGATCGTTGAATGATATTAAAAGTAAACGAGTCTCAATGTCCAGCTGCCTGATCTTTGCGGCGGTTTTAAAGAACTGACCGTTAGCTCTGGTGGGGGCTATTTATGTGGTCGGAGGGGGGCGTGGCTTAGCTAACGGTTCTTTAGGGTCTCAAGAATGTCCGATGCTGCCTGCGCGCGCGCGCAGAATTACCATAGGTGCAAATCCACAGGTGGTCACTCGGGAAACCATGTTTACAGGTAAGCAACCTACACTTCTCCATGAACTAGTGAATGCCTATTAAGCTGAATGGCCCTCTGTTGGGAAGGATCAGATTGTGCTTTTCCTTCATGTCAGAAGGGGGTTGGGTTGGATGATCCTTGGGAGTCCCTTCCAACTCTAGCTCCAGTTTTCCATGAACCAGTAAATGTCTATGATGCTGGATAGCCTTCTGTCGGGAGGGATCAGATTTTATATTCCTGCCTGGCATGAGTTGGGTTGGACTGGATGGCCCTTGAGGGTCCCTTCCAACTTAAGGAGTCTGATTCTATAGCCCTGTTTCTCCATGAACGTGCAAATGCTGATGTGATTAAATGGCCACATGCAGGGAAGGCTTAGATTGTGTCTTCCTGCATGGAGGAATGGGATTGGACTGGATCGCCTTTACTACACAGTGACATTTGTGGACCTATCAAAGTGAGTTTATTTGGTGCAAACATTCTTACATGGAGTGATAACGGAAGAGATATACATAAAACAACCACCAGGTTTTATAGACAAGAAGCGATCTCATCTTGTTTGTAAACTTTAAAAAGGACTGTATGGGCCTAAACAAGCTGCCAAAGCTTGGAATGACAAACTTGATGCAATGAGGGATCAGATTGTGCCTTTCCTTTATGTCAGAAGGAGGTTAGTCTGGATGGCTCTTGGGGATCCCTTCCAACTCTAGCCCTATTTCTCCATGAACCAGTGAATGTCTATGAGGCTGGATGGTCCTCTGTCAGGAGGGATCAAATGGTGCTTTTCCTTCATGGCAGAAGGGCATTGGACTGGATGGCCCTTGGGGGCCCCTTCCCACTCCACAATTCCCCCCTCACTCCTCACAGCCTCACCCTGCTGGGGATGGAGAGTCCGATCCAAACATCCTCATCATCCCACCGCTGGGCCTGCCTCAGATACGTGGCCACAGCCTCATGCTCGTTCTCGTCCAGGATGGAGGCCAGGTGCCCCCCATTACGCTTGCACTGTGCCTGCATCAGGGAAAGAGAGTGAGATATAGAGAGAGATGGGTCAGGGGTGTGGTGTATTTTCTGGGCTGTGCAGCCAATGTGTTCTAACGAAGAAAAGCCCAACTCAAGGAAAATAGCAGAGGTCTCTGGTCGGGCACGACACCACCATTAGATCTGGGCAATTACAACTGTTCTTTGTGTTGGAGTTTTAAAATATACTAACCTGTCTTGAAGATAAAATCCTGGGTTACTTTAAGTGTTGTAAGTGCCAAGCCACAGTTAAAGTGATTAAGCAGGAGGAGGATGAAACCCTGAAGTTAGGTTTGCACAAGGTGTATAAGATAATGGAAGCTTGACTGGGACATTGCATCATGCAAGTGTATCTAAGAACAGCAACACATCGTGTGATGTGATGATGTATGGAGACTTGGAGGATTCTGGAGAGAGCTGAGAGTACTGTAAATAGCTGCAAGAAAAGGTAAAGCCTTCCTGTGGAAAGAAGCTCCTGCAATTGCTGTTTATTGCAAGTATTGCACACATACTATAGAGAGTACTTTAATATTGCTTGGAACTTTGAGCTGACAAACTCTGCTTCAGGCTGAAGAAATATCTGATACTTGGCCGCTAAGAAAGCTGGGGAGGAGCTGATGGGGGAAAAGGTGCAGCTCCCCCTGCTTGCCGAAGGCACCCCAGAGCCCATCCATTCCACCCCTCTGCTGCCCCTCACCTGGGCCCTCTGCCAGTTCAGCTCCTGGGGGAAGTAGCCATAGCAGTGGCTGCCGTAGGAGAGCCAGTTCTTGGGGCAGTCGGCCGCTTGGACGCCTGGAAGGACAGGGAAAGTGTCATGGAGGAAGAGGAGGTTTGCTTTGAATGGAATTGTATGAAAGATTGGGACCTATAGAGGCTAGAGATGTCATCCTAAGATTGAAAGCTGGAAAACTACAAAAGGAAAATCCGTGAACTGTAATTATTATTTATTTATTTACTTATTTATTTATATACCGCTTTTCGCAGCCCTCAGGCAGCTCAAAGCCAAGAACAACATCAATACAAAACATCACGAGACAAGTATAGGGCAATTAAAAACAATTGTAACATAAATAATTAAACATCCGTATAACAATCATTAGCGCCTCAACAGTAAAATCAGAATCCAGTCTCATCATCCATTATTCCGTATTCCAAAACTCCTGTCTTCCCTTTTTTTTCTTACCCAACTTTTACACCTTTCCCCCATGTATGTCTGTGATTTTTTTTAAAATGCCATATATGTGTGTTGATATACAGAGACACTCGCTGGAACACCTCAGCAAGCGAGAGTCCAAAAGTGGCAGGCTCAAACCCAGAACCTCAATCCATGGCTGATACCCAATGAGAGACTCCCCCCTGGGCACAGAGAAGACGGGGCGACTTGGAAGGCGCTGAACAGACTGCGCTCTGGCATCACGAGATGCAGAGCCAACCTCCAGAAATGGGGCCACAAAGTGGAATCCACAACATGCGAGTGCGGAGAGGAGCAAACCACTGAGCACCTGCTGCAATGCAACCTGAGCCCTGCCACATGATGCACAAGGAAGGACCTTCTTATAGTAACACCAGAGGCACTCCAAGGGGCCAGAGACTGGCCAAAGGACATTTAATCCACTACCAAGCCTGCAAACTTTGTGTTTTCTTTGTTTGTTTGCTCCAATGTGCCTTCCCAGAATAAGGAAATTCCCAGCAATATGTCCCTAAACACACTTTAGTAGTGATCTAGGATTGTCTGCACACTCCATCCCTCTCCAAAATTTCTGTCCTGTTTATATGTCACCTAGTCACGCCCAGCATTATTTTTTTTAAAATTTTAATTAATACATTTGGCCCAGCCATAGGTTTTTAAACGCGTCGTGCTATTGTTAATGTTTATTGCTTATTTTCTGCTTATGAGTTTATTTATTGCTTTGAATTACTGTTGCTATTGTTTATTGTTGTTTTGTGGGCTCGGCCTCATGTAAGCCGCACCGAGTCCCTTGGGGAGAAGGTAGCGGGGTACAAATAAAGTTTTATTATTATTATTATATTTATATATATCATAGAATCATAGAATCAAAGAGTTGGAAGAGACCTCATGGGCCCTCCAGTCCAACCCCTGCCAAGAAGCAGGAATATTGCATTCAAAGCACCCCTGACAGATGGCCATCCAGCCTATGTTTAAAAGCTTCCAAAGAAGGAGCCTCCACCACACTCCGGGGCAGAGAGTTCCACTGCTGAACGGCTCTCACAGTCAGGAAGTTCTTCCTCATGTTCAGATGGAATCTCCTCTCTTGTAGTTTGAAGCCATTGTTCCGCGTCCTAGTCTCCAGGGCAGCAGAAAACAAGCCTGCTCCCTCCTCCCTATGACTTTCCCTCACATCTTTATACATGGACCTCATCATGTCCGCTCTCAGCCTTCTCTCTTCTGCAGGCTGAACATGCCCAGTTCTTTAAGCCGCTCCACATAGGGCTTGTTCTCCAGACCTTTTATCATTTTAGTTCCCCTCCTCTGGACACATTCCAGCTTGTCAATATCTCTCTTGAATTGTGGTGCCCAGAATTGGACACAATATTCCAGATGTGGTCTAACCAAAGCAGAATAGAGGGGTAGCATTACTTCCCTAGATCTAGACACTATGCTCCTATTGATGCAGGCCAAAATCCCATTGGCTTTTTTTGCCGCCACATCACATTCCTGGCTCATGTTTAACTTTCTGTCCACGAGGACTCCAAGATCTTTTTCACACGTACTGCTCTCGAGCCGGGCATCCCCCATTCTGTGTCTTTGCATTTTGTTTTTCCTGCCAAAGTGGAGTATCTTGCATTTGTCACTGTTGAACTTCATTTTGTTAGTTTTGGCCCATCTCTCTAATCTGTCAAGATCGCCCTGAATCCTGCTCCTTTCCTCTGGAGTATTGGCTATCCCTCCCAATTTGGTGTCTGCAAACTTGATGCAATACAACTGTTTGGCTTGCTCCTGACATGATAAATAAATAAATCTCAGCCTAATATTGAACCTTGATGATGAGCTATTTCAGCTCCACTAAACCCAAGCATGACATGTCTCGCTTCCTAATAGGCCAACTCAGATACAGACGGGTAGAAGGCAAAAGCAGAGGTTCATTCTCAATGGCCAGAGAGGATGTCAGCAGGGAGAAAGCACTCCAAAGTATTGACATACCACAATTACAGAGTATTTTTATTTCATTTGACCTGCTGACCTGCTCCGGAGTGGCTAAAAACGACCCAGCTAGGATCCTTGTCCTGATTGGATCCGGACTCGGTTGGGCATCTTTGCTGCTTTGCTCATTGTATGGAGAGAAATTCAACAAACTGTCATTGGAGCATTTGAAGTCTCAGTATGTTAAATGGCCCGCCTCCGAGAGAGGCATGATCCCCCTACCGCCTGTTAGGAATTGTGGGAGCTGAAGTCCAAAACACCTGGAGGGCCCAAGTTGGCTTGGGCCTGTCCTAGAGTCTCAACTTAGGACTGCACAATTAAACAGGAAATAACCCTTTCTAACCAAGAACAGAAATTCCATCAAAGTCATTCCATAGTGTGCTGGTACGGCTGTACCAGGAGCTCCAACTTCATTTTCTTTCTATTGAGTGTTTGCATGTATTCCAGGGTCCACACATTTTGCAATAAGGTGGTTTCCCTTGCTCTGCAATTATAGGGCCAATGACCCTTCCATCATCATTATATTCTTTAGTTCCGCCCTTTTCCCCAGGGCTCTGGGAGGGAAAAGAAAGACTACAGGCAGTCTTTCAGTTTTGGAAGCCCAGTTACAGGACGTGAACTTTTCCCACCTGTAGAAAAGCTTCATTTCTCACAACATCAGGGGGAAACGGCCCTAAAGCTTCTAAGAAAAACAGTTTTACAGCACAACCCTTGTTGGGGTTAAAGATATAGATCCAAATCATTCGTGGAGAAAATCTAAAAGGACTCCAGCTGGAAAATCTACAAAGCTTTGGCTGGTAGGTCTACTTGGGAACCAAGAAGCAGTTTGGATCCAGGAGCAGGGCCCACACCAGCCAAGTTTAGAAAACAGATTGCCTGGGAGGAGTCAAAAAGGGTTTTCCTTGTTAAAGAAAGAAAGAGTTCTCCAAGCAAGGTGCCTGTCCTTTGTAGACAAGTTAATCATAGAATCCTAGAATCAAAGAGTTGGAAGAGACCTCCTGGGCCATCATCCAGTCCAACCCCATTCTGCCAAGAAGCAGGAATATTGCATTCAAATCACCCCTGACAGATGGCCATCCAGCCTCTGCTTAAAAGCTTCCAAAGAAGGAGCCTCCACCACACTCCGGGGCAGAGAGTTCCACTGCTGAACGGCTCTCACAGTCAGGAAGTTCTTCCTCATGTTCAGATGGAATCTCCTCTCTTGTAGTTTGAAGCCATTGTTCCATTGCGTCCTAGTCTCCAGGGAAGCAGAAAACAAGCTTGCTCCCTCCTCCTCCCTGTGGCTTCCTCTCACGTATTTATACATGGCTATCATATCTCCTCTCAGCCTTCTCTTCTTCAGGCTAAACATGCCCAGCTTCCTTAAGCCGCTCCTCATAGGGCTTGTTCTCCAGACCCTTGATCATTTTAGTCGCCCTCCTCTGGACACATTCCAGCTTGTCAATATCTCTCTTGAATTGTGCTGCCCAGAATTGGACACAATATTCCAGGTGTGGTCTAACCAAAGCAGAATAGAGGGTAGCATGACTTCCCTAGATCTAGACACTATGCTCCTCTTGATGCAGGCCAAAATCCCATTGGCTTTTTTTGCCGCCACATCACATTCCTGGCTCATGTTTAACTTCCTCCCCACGAGGACTCCAAGATCTTTTTCACACGTACTGCTCTCGAGCCAGGCATTGTCCCCCATTCTGTATCTTTGCATTTCATTTTTTCTGCCAAAGTGGAGTATCTTGCATTTGTCACTGTTGAACTTCATTTTGTTAGTTTTGGCCCATCTCTCTAATCTGTCGAAGATCGTTTTGAATTCTGCTCCTGTCCTCTGGACTATTGGCCATCCCTCCCAATTTGGTGTCGTCTGCAAACTTGATGATCATGCCTTCTAGCCCTTCATCTAAGTCATTAATAAAGATGTTGAACAGGACCGGGCCCAGGACGGAACCCTGAGGCACTCCACTTGTCACTTCTTTCCAAGATGAAGAGGAAGCATTAGTGAGCACTCTCTGTGTTCGTCCACTTAACCAATTACAGATCCACCTCACCGTAGTTTTGCCTAGCCCACATTGGACTAGTTTCCTTGCCAGAAGGTCAAATGTTAAGAAGCATTTGTTTAATTTGTTGAAGATCTAAGAAGTATTTGATTGTTTGTTGAAGACTTAAGCAATTATAAAGGACTTTGTTGAACCTTTCAAGCTTCTAAAGACTCTGCATAGAAAAATCCTTAGGGCCTCTCAGCCGAGCACCCCGGCTACCCGCTGGGCACAAGGCAAATGCTATAGGCCCAGCGCATGACAGCACACATAGTGTTCTATATCTGACACAGGGGAGTGTTTTCCAAGGCAGCGCTCTCACCCTGAGCCTCCTTCCTCCCTTCTTGAAAGGGCTTAAAGAAAGAAAGAGAGGCTTGGGAGACAGAAAGCAAAGCGACAGAGTTCCTGTTCTTGGCGGGGGGGGGGGGGGGTGAAGGGAAAAGGGGGACTCACCTCCGCTGACCAGGCAGCCCAAGAGGCCGAGGCTGAAGAAGGAGAAGGCCATGGTCGAAGGCATCCTCAGGTTCTGCAGATCTGGAGAAAGAGACACAGACTTGGTTTTGGAGGCATTTGCATCTGCATCAGAATGCAAATGCAAACAGAAACAGATTTTAATTAATTAAATGTAATTTAATATTTTAAATGCATGTAATTATTGGATTTCATTATGTATTTTATTATGTGTACATTGGAGGCATCAAATTGTTGAGTCCCACCCTCCCATGACCAACAGAAAACACTAGAAGGGTTTGGTGGGCATTGACGTTGAGTTTGGGAGTTGTAGTTCACCTACATCCAGAGAGAACTGTGGACTCAAACAATGATGGGTCTGGACCAAACTTGGCACAAATATTCCATATGCCCAAATATGTACACAGGGGAAATAGACTTTGACATTTGGGAGTTGTAGTTACTGGGATTTATAGTTCACCTACAATCAAAAAGCAATCTGAACCCCATCAACGACAGAATTGGGCCAAACTTCCCACACGGAACCTGTTGAGACTCAGCGTCTGTCTCATGCACCTACTACTAGTAGTAGAAGGAAACGTAGGTTAGAGAATGATGAAGCTCAGCAGCAGCTGAAAAGGATAAGAGACTTGTTTCTAGAGACGACAGATGAGGAGGATTTTGTGGGTTTTACTCGCGAGGAAATGGAGCTGGAAGATTACAGAGGTGTAAAAAGAGTAGCCAGCAGCTCAAACAGTGATGTGGGATCTGTTGCTAAACGCTTGAGAGATGTTGCAGACTGTGGGGAGTTTGACAGCGAAGAGGAAGAGCTGGACTGGACTAAAGTCCAGGAAGTAATGGATGTAATTAACGCTCCCACGTCTAGTGATGAATTCCAGGGTTTTGATAATAACTGGGTTGGAGATAACTCTTTGCAGGATGGAACTCGAAGTGCTGACTGGCAGCAATGGCGTGGTGTGGATTCACCTGAGGAATTGGACCCAGCTGATGGCAGTTCCAGCGACTCGGATGAGATTTAAGCAGCAGCTTGGGGACAGTCTAATCGCAGAGTTCAAGGTGTCGCTTGCCGTGTGCCTTGTGTGTAACTCCTGCCCTGAGTTCTTGTTACAGCTTCGTGTCTCCTGATCGTGTGAACAACCCTGCTGGTTCCAGACTCGTGAGTCTTCCCTGTTTTGACCTTCGGATTGCCTGACTACGCCTCTGCTTTATCCTGGAATATTCGTTGGACCGCTCTTCATGCAAACTGTTGTTTGCTGTTCTGTTTGTCTTCAATTCGGACTAAAGTTTCCCTGCTGAAGTTAAGCTGCCTGATTCTGTTTTGAACTGACTTTCCTTTTGTCAGCCGTGGCTGACTGAGACCAGTTTGTTTACATTTCTGCTGACTGCAAGCCTCCTTTGTTTATCTCTGAACTGAAGAGTCTCCTTTTGTTTTGTTAATGGACATTAAACACCTACTTTAACTCCATCGGTGCCGTGTGTGTTGCTGACTGCTCTGGGTCTTGACAGAACCTCGATGACCAACAGAAAATACTCAAGGCCATCCAGTCCAACTCCCTTCACCAGGACAAGAAAACATAAACAAAGCCCTCCTGACAAAGAGCCATCCAGCCATAGATAGAGATTGATATATATGATTAACACACACAGAGAGATATCGTATCCTAGATTTGCAAGGGACCCCTAAAGAAGGATGATTATATGTTGCATGTTCCAGGGTGGGCAAATCAGACACTCTCCACATCAACACTGACAAGGAGACAACAAGAAATACTGTTTACCCATAAGCAGAAAGACATGACATAGATTAGAAACCAACACTTTATTTTCCAGATCACGAGACTGGGCCACAGCAACGCCTGGCAGGGGACGGCTAGTAAATAAATAAATCCACAGCATCTCAGTCCTTCCTATTCTCAGGTAGCCTGAGGCCAGGTAGGCAACCCCACCATGGGCTGTCAGACTGTATTAGTATGACAGAATCCTAGAGATGGGTGAGACCCCCAAAGGTCATCCAATCCAGCCTCCTCCCTCCAGGCAGGAAGGCACCATCCAATCCCTCCTGACAGTATTGGGTATCACAACTGGAGAAGTATAGCAGCAGGTTGGGAGGGTGAGCCAAATGGTCGAGCCATGAACTCCTCCGAGGAGTGGAAGTCTTTAAGCAGAATCATAGAATCCTAGAATCCTAGAGTGGGAAGAGACCTCCTGGGCCATCCAGTCCAACCCCGTTCTGCCAAGAAGCAGGAATATTGCACTCAAAGCACCCCTGACAGATGGCCATCCAGCCTCTGCTTAAAAGCTTCCAAAGAAGGAGCCTCCACCACACTCCCTCCGGGGCAGAGAGTTCCACTGCTGAACGGCTCTCACAGTCAGGAAGTTCTTCCTAATGTTCAGGTGGAATCTCCTCTCTTGTAGTTCGAAGCCATTCCTCCATTGCGTCCTAGTCTCCAGGGAAGCAGAAAGGAAGCTTGCTCCCTCCTCCTCCCTGTGGCTTCCTCTCACATATTTATACATGGCTATCATATCTCCTCTCAGCCTTCTCTTCTTCAGGCTAAACATGCCCAGTTCCCTAAGCTGCTCCTCATAGGGCTTGTTCTCCAGACCCTTGATCATTTTAGTCGCCCTCCTCTGGACACATTCCAGCTTGTCAATATGTCTCTTGAAGCTGGATGGCCATCTGTCGAGAGTGTTTTGATTGCACCCTCCTGCCCGGCAGAAAGGGGTTGGACTGGATGGCCTTTGGGGGTGAAATATATGCCTAGGAGTCCAACGCAATCTCCTTCTCTGAAGCTGGATGGACATCTGTCGAGAGTGTTTTGATTGCACCCTCCTGCACGGCAGAAAGGGGTTGGATTGGATATCTTTTGGGGGTCCCTTCCAACTTGAGTGAAATATATGCCTAGGAGTGCAACGCAATCTCCTTCTCTGAAGCTGGATGGCCATCTGTTGAGAGTGTTTTGATTGCACCCTCCTGTCTGGCGGAAAGGGGTTGGACTGGATGGCCTTTGGGGGCGAAATATACGCCTAGGAGTCCAACACTATATCCTTCTCTGAAGCTGAATGGCCATCTGTCGAGAGTGTTTTGATTGCACCTTCCTGCCCAGCAGAAAGGAGTTGGACTGGATGGCCTTTGGAGGTCCCTTCCAACTCGAGTGAAATATATGCCTAGGAGTCCAACGCAATCTCCTTCTTTGAAACTGATGGCCATCTGTCAAGAGTGTTTTGATTGCACCTTCCTGCCTGGCAGAAAGGGGTTGGACTGGATGGCCTTTGGGGGTCCCTTCCAACTTGAGTGAAATACATGCCTAGGAGTCCAATGCGATCTCTTTCTCTGAAGCTGGATGGCCATCTGTCGAGAGTGTTTTGATTGCACCCTCCTGCCTGGCAGAAGGGGGTTGGACTGCATGGCCTTTGGGGGTCCCTTCCAACTTGAGTGAAATATACGCCTAGGAGTCCAATGCAGTCTCCTTCTCTGGAGCTGGATAGATATCTGTCAGGTTGGTTTATCAAGTGCTCTGCTATGGCTGACTTCTCTAGTTGAATTAGTCTGCAGTGCCTTGATTGCATAGGGAAGCCGATGAAGAAGCACAACCTCCAAACCATCAACAGGCCCACCAAGGAAATCCAAGCAAAGGATAGCAGGGATCTTGGGAGCACTGCAAGAGTCTATTGCATAATGTGTAGATGTGGGCAAGAAGTCTCTATAGGGACCCCCAAACACAGCAGCATTGCCCAGGCACGAATCAAGGAATAATAATAATAATAATAATAATAATAATAATAATAATAATCAGCATTTTCTGATCTTCTTGCTTTATGGTGTCGTAAAACACCTCCCCCACTTTTAGCGGTATCTAATTTCTCTAATCACAACTAAAGCTGTTTTCGAATTGCTTAGGTAAACAATGAGGTAGGCTGACAGTTGGAAGCTCACACCAACCTGGGGTTTCGAACTTGCAACCTTTTTGATTGATAGATCTTATCATCATCATCATCATCTTTAATTACTTATTAATCACCCTCCATCTGAGAATGCTCCAGGCAATTTACAGCTAAATTACAAAAGATACAATACATACATACAAAAATTAAAAATCAACAGAGATCGAATGCTCTTATAATTGCTGATGATTTACCAGCTGTGCTATACCTCCAGCCTAACATGAAAGGCACTGCAGACTAATCCAACTAGAGAAGTCAGCCATAGGAACCAACCTGGACACAGATATTATTATTGGAGGACACAGAAATGCTGGACCACTCTCACAACCACCATGTCAGATGACACAGAGAAGTCATCGAAATCCACAAGAAGCAGGTGGACAATGTCAACAGAAAGGAGGAAACCATGAAAATGACCCAAATCTGGTGAAAAACACCCGAACCAAGACAGTAAATAAGGAAAAACACTCAGAAACATGGGAATTCCAGATAGCAAACCATCAAGTGCCAGTTATCACTGCCTAACAGAGGATACCTGCAGGCAGCAACAGCCAGGCTTTGAACCAACCTGGACACAGCATGTTGTTTGAGAAGACAGCAATGCTGGACCACTCTCACAACCACCATGTCAGGCTACACAGAGAAGCCATTCAGATCCACGTGAAGCACGTGGGGAATCTCAACAGAAAGGAGGAAACCATGAAAATGAACAAAATCTGGCTACCAGTATTAAAAAAGCTCTAAAATCACAACAGCACAACAACAGAGAGGAAACAAACAAGGACATCTAATCACCTCTCAACAAAAGTTTGCTCCAGGCACTGCCAGGCCATCAAATGCTAATCAAGGTGATCAGTGGGGGATTCTTTTAGGTCATGCCATTTTGCCAGGTTGTCCCTTTGATCTGCCCACTCCACTTCTGAGTCTGTTCAGGGACTTCCAAGTTGTCCATTCCTCAGGGACATCTAATCACCTCTCAACAAAAGATTGCTCCAGGTAATGCTAATCAAGGTGGTCAGTGGAAACATTCCCACCTAGCTCCAGCAGACAAGAGTCCTTTGCCCCACCCTGGTCACTCCACAGATATATAAACCCATTTTCCTAGTTCCAACAGGCCTCACTACCTCTGAGGATGCTTGCCACAGATGCAGGTGAAACGTCAGGAGAGAATGCCTCTAGAACATGGCCATAAAGCCCGAAAAAACCTACAACAACCCAGTGATTCCGGCCATGAAAGCCTTCGACAATACATATCCAATGCTGTTCAAGCTTGCTAATTGCAACATTCAAGTGCAAGTTAACACTGCCTAACAGAGGATACCTGCAGGCAGCAACAGCCAGGCTTTGAAGCTGCAAGGATATCCAGTGCTGTTCAAGATTGCTAACTGCAACATTCACACTTGCTTCAAACAGATCAGAGTTCTTCCTTTCTCCCACCTTGCACATTATTCCACAGGTATATATAGTCCCCACGGCCTCATTTCTCACAGACATCACAACCTTTGAGGGTGCTTGCTATAGATGCAGGCGAAACGTCAGGAGAGAATGCCTCTAGACCATGGCCATATAGCCCGAAAAAAACATACAACAACCCTGCAAGGATATCCAATGCTGTTCAAGCTTGCTAATTGCAACATTCACACTTGCTTCAAACAGATCAGAGTTCTTCCTTTCTCCCACCTTGCACATTATTCCACAGGTAGATAGACCCCACGGCCTCATTTCCAACAGACCTCACTACCTTTGAGGATGCTTGCCAAAGATGCAGGCGAAACGTCAGGAGAGAATGCTGCTGGAACATGGGAAGAGCCAGGAAAAAGTCACAGCAACCCAGCAATCCCCAAAGTAAGTTTCCCATATTGCCCAGTCTGTAGGTGAGCCTGTTTAGCCAAGGATGCAGGTGAGAAGCTTACCTGTCTGTGTTTCTCTGGGATGCGGCTCTGGGTTTGCTGGGCAAAATGTCAGGAGAGAATGCTGCTGGAACATGGGCAGACAGCCTGGAAAACCTCACAGCAACCCAGCAATCCCCAAAGTAAGTTTCCCATATTGCCCAGTCTGCAGGTGAGCCCGTTTAGCCAAGGATGCAGGTGAGAGGCTTACCTGTCTGTGTTTCGCAGGGATGTGGCTTTCGGTTTGCTGGACACTGTTTGCCTTGCGTGGCATTTATAGGCACGCTCCCTCCGCAGAGTTTGGGGCAGATCCTGGATTAGGAAGAGGGAGGGGCCTTTGGAGCAAGCCAGGTGGCCAATGGGGCCCCTTCTTCGTCTTCTCCCCCCCCCTTCCCAGCAAAGAGGGATTAAGGGGTTTTTGGAGCAGATCAAAGGCAAGGCTTGGGGATCAAAGGAGAGGAAAGGGTCCGCATCTGGGACATGGGCCACAGCAGCAGCCTTGCAAACACATTCTGCACCCTCCCTGCCCTGCTCTCTGATCCCCCCACCCCAAAGAAAAAGGGGCAGAACCCATTATTCCTAAAACAACAACCCCGGTCCCGTTAGGGCAACACGGTTTGCAACCCTTATGTAAACTCTTGCGCATGGGTTGCGTTGAAAGCACAGAGAAAATGATGAATGCGAAAGTGATGATGATGGGCACAAAGAGGTGTGGAACATCGCAAGGGGCGATAATAAATAGACATGTGGAATAAAATTAATCTATTTTTGCATTGTGCGTTGGAGTCTAGTGTCTAGGTCCAGGGAAGTCATGCTCCCCATGCTCTATTCCGCTTTGGTTAGACCACTTTACCTGGAATATTGTGTCCAATTCTGGGCACCACAACTCAAGAGAGATATTGACCCTAAGCTGGAATGTGTCCAGAGGAGGGTGACTAAAAGGATCCAGGGTCTGGAGAACAAGCCCTATGAGGAGCGGCTTAAGGAGCTGGGCATGTTTAGCCTGAAGAAGAGAAGGCTGAGAGGAGATATGATAGCCATGTATAAATATGTGGGAGGAAGCCACAGGGAGGAGGAGGGAGCAAGCTTCCTTTCTGCTTCCCTGGAGACTAGGACACGAAACAATGGCTTCAGACTACAAGAGAGGAGATTCCATCTGAAAATGAAGAACTTCCTGGCTGTGAGAGCTGTTCAGTTGTGGAACTCTCTGCCCCGGAGGGAGTGTGGTGGAGGTGCCTTCTTTAGAAGCTTTGAAACAGAGGCTGGATGGCCATCTGTCAGGGGTGCTTTGAATGCAATATTCCTGCTTCTTGGCAGAATGGGGTTGGACTGGATGATGGCCCAGGAGGTCTCTTCCAACTCTAGGATTCTATGATTCTATGATTCTAAGTAGGAAAATGGGTTTATATATCTGTGGAATGACCAGGGTGAGACAAAGGACTCTTGTCTGCTGGAGCTCGGTGTGAATGTTTCAACTGACCACCTTTATTAGCATTTGATGGCCTGGCAGTGCCTGCAGCAATCCTTTGTTGAGAGGTGATTAGATGTCCTTGTTTGTTTCCTCTCTGTTCGTCGCCACAGAAGCAACCAACAGAGAGGAAACAAACAAGGACATCTAATCACCTCTCAACAAAGGATTGCTGCAGGCACTGCCAGGCCTGGCACTGCCACTGCCAGGTGTTCGCTGGAACACCTCAGCAAGCGAGAGTCCAAAAGTGGCAGGCTCAAACCCAGAGCCTCAACCAATGGCTGAGACCAGATGAGAGACTCCCCCCTGGGCACACAGAAGACTGGGCGACTTGGAAGGCGCTGAACAGACTGCGCTCTGGCACCACGAGATGCAGAGCCAACCTTCAGAAATGGGGCTACAAAGTGGAATAACCCACGACATGCGAGTGGGGAGAAGAGCCAACCACTGACCCCCTGCTGCAATGCACCCTGAGCCCTGCTTCCACATGATGCACAAGGGAGGACCTTCTTGTGGCAACACCAGAGGCACTCCAAGGGGACAGGAACTGGTCAAAGGACATTTCATCAACTACCAAACTCACACGTTTTGTATTTCCTCTGTTTGTTTGCTTTGTTCTGTTAGAAATGTAATATAATGGACTGGTTGCCCTGACACGAGAAATAAATCCTCTCTGTTGTTTTGCTGTTGTAATTTTGGAGTTTTTTCATACTGGTAGCCAGATTTTGTTCATTTTCATGGTCTCTTCCTTTCTGTTGAAATTGTCCACATGCTTCTTGTGGATTTCAGTGGCTTCTCTGTGTCGCCTGACAGGGTGGTTGTGAGAGTGGTCCAGCATTTCTGTATTCTCAAATAATAATATGCTGTGTCCAGGTTGGTTCCTCAGGTGCTCTGCTCTGGCTGACTTCTCTGGTTGAAGGAGTCTCCTGTTCCTTGATTCGTGTCTGGGCAATTCTGCTGCGTTTGGGGGTCCCTCTGGAGACGTGGACAAAGGACAAGAGGGATCCTCTCACTTCTGCAGGAGTCTACCGTGTACCATGCAGCTGTGGATATAGTCTGTTGGATTCAGGGGCGGCTCAACCATTACGCAAAGTGAGCCTTTGCGGTATAGTTGATTTTGCCCAGGGGCGCTCTTGAGGCGCTCTTGGGGGAAATTAGACCTTGACATATGTGAGTTGTAGTTACTGGGATGTATAGTTCACCCAGAATCAAAGAGCATTCTGAACTCCACCAATGATGGAACTTGTCCAAACTATTAGCTTGCATTCCTAGTGTGTGATATACTAGGCCTGGGTAACAACGGAAAAATTTGTTTCTAAAATCGATTCGTTTTTTGGGGGTTTTTGCGTTTCGATATTTAAAAGAATTCCGAAATTTTCCTTAAAAAAGTTCGATATTTACGAAATTTCGTAAATGGTAAAAAAATTACAAAACAATAACGAAACAATAACGAATCGATTAGTTAATGGCGGCCGCGATCGCGCAATACGCTAAAAAAACTTCTGAAGCTTCCCTCTCCCTCTGTTGTTGACTGTTGGTGTGATATTATAATTTTTTTTCACTAATTAAACAAAAAACAACTAAAACTTGCCCCAGACATGCGGAAATAATAACGAAACGACTTCAAAACAATAACGAAACGAATAAACGAATACGAAGCAATTACGAAACGAATTGAAAAATTCGTTTCGTTTTTTAGATGCTCCAGAATGGTTCGTTATCGCTTCGTAACAAAAAAATAACGATTTTTTAACGAATTACGAATTAACGAAACGAAACTGCCCAGCCCTAATATAAACCCTTTTTCCTAGTTCCAACACGCCTCACTACCTCTGAGGATGCTTGCCATAAATGTAGGCGAAACGTCAGGAGAGAATGTCTCTAGACCATGGCCATATAGCCCGAAAAAACCTACAACAACCCAGTGATTCCGGCCATGAAAGCCTTCGACAATACAAGGCTCACAATGTTTTCTGCGTTTGCAATTGCAAAGCTTATTGAACTTACTATTTGTTTGCTTTCTCTGCAAAGTCATAAACATTTTATAGGCGTACTTTTCCACTTGGGAGGGTGCAATAATGGGTCATCCCTCCGTCAAGGGGTCCGATTGCAATATGTTTTATGGGAGAGCCGGCCTTGGCACAAAGCGTTTGGGCCGAGAGGAGAGCAGATGCGCAGCCGACCAGAGGCACCTTTGATCCAATCGTCCCATCGCAAGGAGACTTGGTGATCATCATCACGCTCCACGATCAAAGCTTGATGATGGCGGTTTGGATGAAAGGCAACAACAGAGTCATAGAAATAGGCCACAAAGCCCCCCTCCCCCCACTCCAACCCCATTGGGATTGGGATTCGGGGTGCATCTATACTGTGGGAGTCATGCAGCCTGGCACCACTTCAATGCCCATGGCTCAGGGCTAAGGTGCAATGCCCGTCAGGTTCACTTTACTATTCATTTTCATTTCCTATCGTTGACTTCACATTAATTTGCTGCTGTAGTTTTGCAAGGTATTTCGCCTTCTCTGCCAAGAGTGCCTTCCCAAACTACAGCTCCCAGAGTTCCATAGCATTGAGCCAAGGCAGTTAAAGTGGTGCCAAACTGCATTAATTCCACAGTGTGGATGCACCCTAAGCAACTGCTTATCTGAAACAGTATTTGCAGTACTAGGATGTTAATGATAGCATTATGATGTCTATTTACAATGTCTCTCCACGAGGAGACCCCAAGCGGCTTACATTAAAAGCATCTCAATACCATTTGAAATCTACCAATGTGCAAACATTAAAACAGAATCAAATACCAATATTATTGCATTGATATGTTATTGTAGAAATGCATTAAGATGGATGTTTAGAGGAAGTAGATCTATGTGTGTTACAGTATAAGCACCGGTCGTGAAATTGCAAGGTCCCTGCCAAATAGTTTCCAAATAATCACTACAATTGAGGATGAACAACCCAGAACTCCCTGCCTTCAAGCAGCAGGGAGTTCCGCAGTTCTCCTTTGCCCGCTCGAGCCAGTTTCCATGGAATCTGGCCACAGCAGCAGCTTCAACTAAAATATTCTCCTTCTGTTTTGCTTTCTTTCCCCCTTCCTAACATTGTAACAAATTCCCACAATAAAATATCAAATTAATTGCAACTTTTCCCTCTCTGTAGTGTTACTTTGTGTCCTTCACTACCTCCAAACTATTCCTTGCATGAACCTTCCCTCTCCTGGGCTGCAGATGGCTGCCAGCCTGCCCGGGAACTGCGCTCCTCTGAACCGCGGATACGGAAACGCATTGGGTCACCGTATCCGCAAGTCAATGGGTTGCTGAAAAATTGGTGCCATTCTTCTCTGGGGCTAATTCTAAGACTAATGGCTATCTCGCTTTTGCTCCGCTAACCCCTCTGCCCTGGGAATAACCCTTTTTGCCCCCCAAAACTCAACATGGAGCCCAGCTGGCTCCTCACTGCCGTCACATTGCTGCTGCCATTTCCTTGATGTCCGAAGTGCCCGTTGACCTGGGGAACCTGTTGTGGTCATCCCTTGGGACCTCCAGGAAGCTGACAGGCCATCCCGGTCCTTGACGAAATGGGATCTATAGTTTTCTCCATTTTCCAATGTGGATCTTGACCTCCAGCGCTGGCAATCACTTCCCAAAGACCCTATGGACTCTAGGAAACCTTCCCCATTTTGCCCTCATGGATTCAGCAACTTTCCTTGAACTTTGATCAACTTTTAGAACTTTTGGAAACTTTTTAAAACATTTTTCTCCCCAAACCTCATGAATTTCCTTAGTGATTTTAGACCTTAAATGAACTCTGGTGGGTCTGATTGTTCTCTGCCTCCTGGCAAAGATCCCCAAATTCTTGCTCAACATCACAATTCCCAGGATCCCGTCACTTTGAGTTATGGCAGTTAAAGAGGTACCAAACCACATTAATTCTGCAATGTAGATGCACCCCTACATTATGGGGAGAAGGAAAGAAGGAAAGGGAAGGAAGGAAAGAAGGAGCGAAGTAAGGAGGGAAAGAAGGAAAGAAAGAGGGAGAGAAGGTTGCCCACAGCTACGTGTGGCGGGTAAAGCTAATAATAATAATAATAATAATAATAATAATAATAATAATTTTTCTTCTAATGAGCCTTTCCCCTCCTGGCTGTGAGTGCATCTTAGTCCAAAGCGAGCTGCACAAAAGGAAAAACAGATCCGTCTGGGCGTTATCTCTGGGAGATCCCTTGGGATAAAGAGATGATGGCCGGCGAAGCCTTGAAGTTCAAAAGAGCCCCTGGCCGGGCGCCCCAAGGGAGGTGGACAGAGGCCTCCACACTAAGCCCTTCCTTTGGCTCTGGCATTTTCCCAGCTCCAGGGACAGCGTCTCGGGCCTCGAGTGACCCCCTTGGCTATCCTTCAAGGGCCAGAGCGTGCGTCCAGAGTGACCCAGAGGGACCATTTCAACGGGCATCGTGCGCCTTCTAAGGCCATTGACCTAGTTCAGGTGGAAGGACTCTTATGGCTCACAATGGAGTCGTGGAATCCTACAGTTGGAAGGGACCCCCAAAGGCCATCTAGTCCAACCCCCCTTCTTTCTGCCAAGACACAATTCAATCCCTCCCCACAGATGGCCATCCAGCCTCTGCTTGAAAGCCTCCAGAGAAGGAGATTCTGTTGGACTCCCAAATAATGTATATCTCACAAGAGTTAGAACAGTACCCCAAAAGCCATCCAGTCCAACCCCCTTCTTTCTGCCAAGACATGACAACACAATCCAAACCCTCCTGACAGATGGCCATCCAGCCTCTGCTTGAAAACCTCCAGAGAAAGAGATTCTGTTGGACTCCCAAAAAATGTATATCCCATAATATTTATTTACTTTATTTGTATACCGCTGTTCTCAGCTCTTAGGCGACTCACAGCGGTTAAATAGTTCGAATTGTATCCCAAAGGCCATCCAGTCCAACCTCCTTCTTTCTGCCAGGCACAAAGACACAATCCAATCCCTCCAAACAGATGACCACTCAGTCATAGATATGACAGATAGATATAAAATACAACCTAGTGCATCTATCATTAAATCATAGATTTGGAAGGGACCTCCAAAGGCCACCCAGTCCAACCCTCTCCTTTCTGCCAAGACACAATCCAATCCCTCCCAACAGATGGCCATCCAGCCTCTGCTTGAAAACTTCCAGAGAAGGATATTCTGTTGGAAATAATGTATATCCCACAAGAGTTGGAACGGTCCCCAAAGGCCATCCAGTCCAACCCCCTTCTTTCTGCCAGTCAGGAAGACACAATCCAATCCCTCCAAACAGATGACCACTCAGTCATAGATATGACAGATAAATGCACTATGTTCTATGATATATCTATCATTGAATCATAGATTTGGAAGGGACCCCCAAAGGCCACCCAGTCCAACACCCCTTCTGCCATAAAGGAAACACAATCCAATCACTCCCAACAGATGCCCATCCAGACCCTGCTTAAAAAAAAAACCTTTGGGGAAGGAAGTGACTCCACCGACTCCAAGGCCATATTTTCCATTGTCAAACTTTGGCTCTCGAGATATTTTGGACTCCAACTCCCACAATTCCCCAAGGGGACTCGGAGCGGCTTACATGAGGCCAAGTCCGGCAATACATCAGTAAAACAAAATACAATAAGCAAAAACAATACAATTAATATAACTCACATATAAACAATAACACGCAGGGATTTAAAAACCAAGGTGGAGGCATTACTTTTCATTCAACCCTCATAAAGCTGCTCCACATTTTTCCCCATAGGAAAACATGGAAACATGGGAGAAGTCCCATTCAACAAGCAAAGCAATCCAATTGCGCAGGAAAGCTTTTGCAGAAGGATCGTTGTTGATCTGGATGAACTTGAACCTGGTGCCCTGACTTCATAGAATCATAGAATCATAGAATCAGAGTTGGAAGAGACCTCCTGGGCCATCATCCAGTCCAACCCCATTCTGCCAAGAAGCAGGAATATTGCATTCAAATCACCCCTGACAGATGGCCATCCAGCCTCTGCTTAAAAGCTTCCAAAGAAGGAGCCTCCACCACACTCCGGGGCAGAGAGTTCCACTGCTGAACGGCTCTCACAGTCAGGAAGTTCTTCCTCAGGTTCAGATGGAATCTCCTCTCTTGTAGTTTGAAGCCATTGTTCCGCGTCCTACTTCGGCATGCCTTTTGCTGCGATGGTGTGCTTCCAAGCCATTTCCAAACCATGGCTACCCCAGGGGGACTCTAGACAAGAACAGCTCAGAAGTAGTTTGCCTTTGCCTTCCTCTGAGGCTGAGAGAGTGTGACCTGCCCTAAGCAACCCAATGGCTCCCAAAGTGATCCATTTAAGTGGAATCAGGTGTCAAACAGGGAGGATGTGTTATTGCCCCAACCTTATTTTCCATTTTCATCGCTATGATACTTCATCTTGTTGGCAGGAAGCTTCCCAGCAGAGTGGAAATCATCTCTCGGACAGATGGCAAGCTATTTAATAATATTTAACCTCAGCAGACTGAAAGCCAAAACCAAGGTTACAACATCTGTTATAGAACTCCAGTACGCTGATGACAACGTCGTCTGTGCGCATTCAGAAGAAGATCTACAAGCCACTCTAAACACCTTCGCAGAAGCATACGAGAAGCTCGGCTTGTCATTGAACATCGAGAAAACCAAAGTGCTGTTCCAGGCGTCACCAGCCAATCCCTCTCCACTGCCAGAAATACAGCTTAATGGTGTAACATGAGAAAATGTTGACCATTTCCGCTCCCTTGGCAGCCACCTCTCCACCAAAGTCAACATTGACACCGAAATACAACACCGCCTGAGCTCTGTGAGTGCAGCATTCTTCCAAATGAAGCAGAGAGTGTTTGAGGACCAGGACATCCGTAGGGAGACCAAGGGGCTTGTTTATCAAGCTATTGTGCTCCCAACCCTGTGGTGGCAGCCACCTCTCCACCAAAGTCAACACTGACACTGAAATGAACGAGGATTGCGTTGGGAGGGACCAGGACAGTCCCGCGTTCTTTAGGGGAGGGAGGAGACCAAGGAGGGGCTTTGTTATAAAGCTATTTTTGTGAACCGCTCCAACCTGGGTGGCCCCCAGAGCCAGCAGCAACCTCTCCCACATAAAGGCAACATTGGACAACTGAAATACACACCGCCTCCTGAGCTCTGCGAGTTGCGCACCCCCAGCAAGGACAACCTTTTGACGTCACCTGCCTTATGTGTTGCAGACATTCTCCAAATGTTTTCTGTGACCGGACAAGCAAGCCACAGCATTCTTCCAAAGAATTTTAATGTTTGCAAGCCCCCTTGATACTATCCAAAATGAAGCAGAGTCGTGTGTTTGAGGACCGGGACATGCGTAGGGAGACCAGGGGGCTTGTTTATGAAGGTATTGTCCTCCCAACCCTGTGGTGGCAGCCACCTCTACCACCCAAAAGAGTCTCAAACACGCTGACACTGAAATTGACTTGTGAAATACAACACCGCCGCCCTGCGAAGCTCTGACAGAGTGCGCCTAAGCATTCTTTCCAACAATGAAAGCATGAGACGCGTGTCCTTTTGTCCCAAGGCAGAGGAGACGTGTTTGTTTGTTTGAGCGACCAGGACATCCGTAGGGAGACCAACTGGGGCTGTTTATAAAGATATTGGGCTCCCCACCCTTGTGGGGTCTGTCGGTTGGCGGCAAGCCCAGCCACCCTCTACACCAAAGTCATACCCCAACTGACAATATTTGAAATACCAAACCAACCGCCTGAGCTCCTGCGAAGAACCGAGCTGTTTTCCTGCAGCAGTGTGTGGGGCGCAGCATTCTCTCAAATGAAGAAAGAGTCAGCAGAGAGGTTATTGTTTTGTGAAGACCAGACAGGACATCGTTTTTTTAGGGCGACCAAGGGGCTTGTGTATCAAGCTGTGTCCCTCCCGACCCCAAACCCGTTGTCTGGTTGGCCAAGAGAGCCCACATTTCCCACCAAAGTCGTCAACATTGAAACTGAAATTACAACCACCGCCTCCCCCCACTGAGCTCCTCTCGGAAGTGCTAGCATTCTTCAATAATGAAGCAGACAGAGAGTGTTTTGATGGACCAGGACATCCGTATTGTGTCTGTTCTGTTTTGAGGACAAGACATCCCGTTAGATACGGGAGACCCGAAGGGGCTTGTTTATCAAGCTGTTGTCCTCCCAACCCTGTGGTGGCAGCCACCTCTCCACCAAAGTCAACACTGACACTGAAATACAACACCGCCTGAGAGCATCTAGCTTGCCGAAAGGCAGCAGCATTCTCCAAAAAATGAAGCAGAGATTAAGCAGAGATTGAAGCAGAGAGGAGTGTTTTGAAGGACCAGGACTGACATCCGAAGGGAGACCAAGGTCAAGGGGCTTTCTTCTTGTTTTTATTATAAAGCTGTTGTTCCCTCCCCCCCCCAAACCCTGTTCCTGGTGGCAGCCAACTAGCCATCCTCTCAACCAAAGCAACACTGACACCTGAATGAACAAACTAAACACCGCCTGAAGCTCCGGAGAAGTTGCAACTCTTCAGCAAAGCATCAGCATTCTTCCCAAAATGAAGCAGAGCTGAGAGGGCACGAGTGTTTTGAGGACCAAGGACCATCCGTAGGGAGGAGAGAGACCAAGGGGCTTGTTTAAGAAGCTGTTGTCCTCCCAAACCTGTGGTGGGCAGCCAACCTCTCCACCAAAGTGGTCCAACATGACACCACTGAAAATACAAAACATCCGCCTGCAGCTGGCGAGTGCCAGCATTCTCCACATATGATGAACAGAGAAGCAAATAGGGAGAGTGTTGGATGAAATGAAGCAGAGAGTGTTTGAGGACCAGGACATCCGTAGGGAGACCAAGGGACTTGTTTATGAAGCTATTGTCCTCCCAACCCTGTGGTGGCAGCCACCTCTCCACCAAAGTCAACACTGACACTGAAATACAACACCGCCTGAGCTCTGCGAGTGCAGCATTTTCCAAATGAAGCAGAGAGTGTTTGAGGACCGGGACATCCGTAGGGAGACCAAGGTGCTTGTTTATAAAGCTATTGTCCCTCCAACCCTTAGCAGCCACCTCTCCACCAAAGTCAACACCGACACCGAAATACAACACCACCTGAGCTCTGCGAGTGCAGCATTTTTCTGAATGAAGCAGAGAGTGTTTGAGGACCGGGACATCCGTAGGGAGACCAAGGGGCTTGTTTATAAAGCTATTGTCCTCCCAACCCTGTGGTGGCAGCCACCTCTCCACCAAAGTCAACACTGACACTGAAATACAACACCGCCTGAGCTCTGCGAGTGCAGCATTCTTCCAAATGAAGCAGAGAGTGTTTGAGGACCAGGACATCCGTAGGGAGACCAAGGGGCTTGTTTATAAAGCTGTTGTCCTCCCAACCCTGTGGTGGCAGCCACCTCTCCACCAAAGTCAACATTGACACTGAAATTCAACACCGCCTGAGCTCTGCGAGTGCAGCATTTTTCCGAATGAAGCAATGAGTGTTTGAGGACCAGGACATCCGTAGGGAAACCAAGGTGCTTGTTTATAAAGCTATTTCCGCTCCCTTGGCAGAAACCTCTCCACAAAAGTCAACATTGACACTGAAATACAACACCCTGAGCTCTGCGAGTGCAGCATTCTTCCGAATGAAGCAGAGAGTGTTTGAGGACCAGGACATCCGTAGGGAGACCAAGGGGCTTGTTGATAAAGCTATTTCCACTCCCTTGGCAGCCACCTCTCCACAAAAGGCAACACTGACACTGAAATACAACACCGCCTGAGCTCTGCGAGTGCAGCATTCTTCCAAATGAAGCAGAGTGTTTGAGGACCAGGACATCCGTAGGGAGACCAAGGGGCTTGTTTATCAAGCTGTTGTCCTCCCAACCCTGTGGTGGCAGCCACCTCTCCACCAAAGTCAACATTGACACTGAAATACAACACCGCCTGAGCTCTGCGAGTGCAGCATTCTTCCAAATGAAGCAGAGAGTGTTTGAGGACCAGGACATCCGTAGGGAGACCAAGGGGCTTGTTTATCAAGCTGTTGTCCTCCCAACCCTGTGGTGGCAGCCACCTCTCCACCAAAGTCAACATTGACACTGAAATACAACACCGCCTGAGCTCTGCGAGTGCAGCATTTTTCCGAATGAAGCAGAGAGTGTTTGAGGACCAGGACATCCGTAGGGAGACCAAGGTGCTTGTTTATAAAGCTATTGTCCTCCCAACCCTGTGGTGGCAGCCACCTCTCCACCAAAGTCAACATTGACACTGAAATACAACACCGCCTGAGCTCTGCGAGTGCAGCATTCTTCCACATGAAGCAGAGAGTGTTTGAGGACCAGGACATCCGTAGGGAGACCAAGGGGCTTGTTTATAAAGCTGTTGTCCTCCCAACCCTGTGGCAGCCACCTCTCCACCAAAGTCAACATCGACACCGAAATACAACACCGCCTGAACTCTGCGAGTGCAGCATTTTTCCAAATGAAGCAGAGAGTGTTTGAGGACCGGGACATCCGTAGGGATACCAAGGTGCTTGTCTATAAAGCTATTGTCCTCCCAACCCTGCTATATGCCTCTGAAACGTGGACTGTCTACAGACGTCACATGCAACTCCTGGAACTGCGAGTGCAGCATTTCCAAATGAAGCAGAGAGTGTTTGAGGACCGGACATCCGTAGGGAGACCAAGGGGCTTGTTTATAAAGCTGTTGTCCTCCCAACCCTGTGGTGGCAGCCACCTCTCCACCAAAGTCAACATTGACACTGAAATACAACACCGCCTGAGCTCTGCGAGTGCAGCATTCTTCCAAATGAAGCAGAGAGTGTTTGAGGACCAGGACATCCGTAGGGAGACCAAGGTGCTTGTTTATAAAGCTATTGTCCTCCCAACCCTGCTATACGCCACCTCTCCCACAAAGTCAACATTGACACTGAAATACAACACCGCCTGAGCTCTGCGAGTGCAGCATTCTTCCAAATGAAGCAGAGAGTGTTTGGAGGACCAGGACATCCATAGGGATACCAAGGTGCTTGTTTATAAAGCCATTGTCCTCCCAACCCTGCTTTGGCAGCCACCTCTCCACCAAAGTCAACATCGACACCGAAATACAACACCGCCACTAGCTCTGCGAGTGCAGCATTTTTCCGAATGAAGCAGAGAGTGTTTGAGGACCGGGACATCCGTAGGGATACCAAGGTGCTTGTTTATAAAACTATTGTCCTCCCAATCCTGCTATACGCCTGCTCCACAAAAGTCAACACTGACACTGAAATACAACACCGCCTGAGCTCTGCGAGTGCAGCATTTTTCCAAATGAAGCAGAGAGTGTTTGAGGACCGGGACATCCGTAGGGAGACCAAGGGGCTTGTTTATAAAGCTATTGTCCTCCCAACCCTTTTGCAGCCACCTCTCCACAAAAGTCAACATTGACACTGAAATACAACACCGCCTGAGCTCTGCGAGTGCACCATTCTTCCAAATGAAGCAGAGAGTGTTTGAGAATCTGGACATTGGTAGGGAGACCAAGATCCTTGTTTATAAAGCTGTTGTCCTCCCAACCCTGTTGGCAGCCACCTCTCCACCAAAGTCAACATTGACACTGAAATACAACACCGCCTGAGCTCTGCGAGTGCAGCATTCTTCCACATGAAGCAGAGAGTGTTTGAGGACCAGGACATCCGTAGGGAGACCAAGGGGCTTGTTTATAAAGCTATTGTCCTCCCAACCCTGTTATATGCCTACAGACATTAACATTGACACTGAAATACAACACTGCCTGAGCTCTGCGAGTGCATTTTTCCAAATGAAGCAGAGAGTGTTTGGGGACCGGGACATCCGTAGGGAGACCAAGGTGCTTGTTTATAAAGCTGTTGTCCTCCCAACCCTGTTCTAGGACTGTCTACAGATGTCAACATCGACACTGAAATACAACACCGCCTGAGCTCTGCGAGTGCAGCATTCTTCCAAATGAAGCAGAGAGTGTTTGAGGACCGGGACATCCGTAGGGAGACCAAGGGGCTTGTTTATAAAGCTATTGTCCTCCCAACCCTGCTATACGCCTGCAAAACGTGGACTGTCTACAGATGTCACATTCAACTCCTGGAACGATTCCATCAGCGCTGCCTCCGGAAAATCCTGCAAATCTCTTGGGAAGACAAGCAGACAAATTATTATTTATTCTTATTAACTTTATTTGTACCCCGCTAGCATCTTCCGAAGGACTCGATGTGGCTCACAAAGGCCGAGGCCTCAAAACACAACATAACAATACAACACCTAAAGCAAATTAAAAACAGTTAAAGCATATTAAACAACAAGCAATAAACAATACAACAAAAACACTATAAAACTGGGCCGGGCCAGAGTAATGGATACAAGGTTAAAAGTGCTGATGTGACAGGTGATATGTAAGGAGTATAGGGTAAGTGCGGTGTGCAGTGTGTGGCAATCTCAATTCTAGTAAAGTGCTTTTGGGACTTGTTGTTGGAGATTCCTATTCTGGAAAGGCACATCGGAACAGCCAGGTCTTCAAGTTCTTTCTAAAGACTGCCAATGTAGGGGCCTGTCTAAGATCTTTTGGGAGGGTGTTCCAGAGTCGGGGGGACACCACAGAAAAGGCCCTGTCTCGCGTCCCCACCAAACGCGCCTGCAACGCTGGCGGAATCACGAGCAAGGCCTCTCCAGATCAACGAAGTGAGCGCGTGGATTCATAAACGGAGATGCGTTTATGAACCCACGTATTGTTCCACCGTGCTGGAAGAAGCAAAGACAACCAGCATTGAAGTGATGGTCCTCCAGCCATGTCTTCTGGATGCCCGACCACCGTCTCCCAAAGCAGTTGCTCTGCTCCAAACTCAGGAACAGAAAACAGAATGTTGGTGGGCAGGAAAAGAGGTTGAAAGATGGGCTCGAAGCCAACCTCTGTCATAGACACTGAGAACTGGGAAGCCCTGGCTCTTGAGTGCCCCAGCTGAAGGTCAGCTGTGACCAGCAGTGCTGCAGAATTTGAAGAGGCATGAATGGAGGGCGAAAGAGAGAAACGTGCCAAGAGGAAGGTGCGTCAAGCCAACCCCGACCGGGACCGCCTCCCACCTGGAAACCAATTCCTTCACTGTGGGAGACGATGCAGATTAAGAAGAGGGCTCCACAGCCACCTACGGACCCACTGCCAGGACACTACACTTGGAGGACCATCATCCTCGGACTACGAGGGATCGCTTAAGTAAGTAAGTAAGTGGCATCCCAGGCCTGATCCATGATATGAACCTCAGGCATCAGGAGCCCAAGCCTAACTATCAGACTTGGCTTTCAGTGTCAGCCGTGGCTAGTATTTATCTTTCATCGTGCATGCAATAAAGCAAGACCATTTGGAGCAGGTGAGCTGAAGCCCTCTCAGGTGCATCTCCCTAAGGACAGGTAATAAACCCCAGCAAGAGGCACAGGTATGCAAAACCCCTTTGGCAAATCCTGGAATAACAGCCAGGAAATTGTCCGAAGCAGGATCTTCCTGGACACCCCGTCCCCATCCAGGGTTTGCCGGAATCAATGCTCCCCTTTGTGCAGAGCTGTCTGGCCATCTGGTTCCTCCGTCTGATCCTGGCGCTATCGCTCCATCTCCCTCCAGAACAAAGGCCCCGTTCAGGGCCCCGCCTGGCAGATGGGGCAGAGCCCAAAGGTCAAGGCTGCGCGTCGGATCATGTCTCAACCCCAGGTGCAAGGCCCCAGGTCCCCAGGTAGGAAACATCCACAAATTGCACCATAAGGAACATCAAGGGCAAACTTCGGCCCTCCAAGGCAAAAGCTGCACATCACAAGTGCTGAAAATGGTCTTGAAAGGCAGCAGATTACAGCCTCTGTCTTCATATCACAAAGGACGACCACCTCACCCGCCTCATAGGAAATCTGCTACAAAACAGGAGCTTTTTTGTTGAGTTCCAGGGCCAGAGAAGCAGAGGGCGGAAACAGAAGAACGGCCTGCCTCAGGGGAGTGTGCTTGCTCCATCCATGTTCAACATTTACACAAATCATCAACATCATCATCATCACTTTATTTCTTAATTAGTCGCTCTCCACCAAAGTGCTCCAAGCGACTTACAATTTAAAATAGCTTATACACAATATAAAATATTCAATATAAAAACATTCAACATAAAAACATTCTATATAAAAACATTCAGCGGTGTCTATGGCAAAATTTGATCCGGTTACTTAAATGCACAGCCAATCAGCCAAGTCTTGAGCGCCTTTGCAAAAGGTCGCAACTCCGACCTTGCTCTAATATATGGAGGCAATGAGTTCCACAGAATTGGAGCATCGGTCGAAAAAGCTCTACTACGCCTTGTAGCTTCCAAATGTGTCTCCCTAGGACCTGGTATGTATAGGAGATTTTCCTGGGTGAATGTCCAGCCATTGCCGGAAGGAAGAGAGAGTTTAATCTATGCTAACGATTGTGCCATCACCGCCCAAGCAGGGAGCTTTGAAATAGTTGAACGGAAGCTCTCCGAAGCTCTAGGCGCTCTTACTGCCTATTACAGGGGAAACCAGCTGATTCCTAATCCATCTAAAATGCAGATGTGTGCTTTTCAACTCAAGAACAGACAAGCATCCTGAGCTCTGAGGATGACCTGGGAAGGAAGGAATCCCACGGGAGCATTGCAACACACCCAAATACCTGGGAGTCACTTTGGACCATGCTCTGACCTACAAGGAGCACTGCCTGAACATCAAGCAAAAAGTGGGCGCTAGAAACAACATCATACGAAAGCTGACTGGCACAACCTGGGGATCACAACCAGACACAGTGAAGACATCTGCCCTTGTGTTAATGTTTATAAATGTTTTATGGTGTTTTGGGGCATCTGATCATTGCCATTGTAAACTGCCCTGAGTTGCCTGAGGGCTGAGACGGGCGGTATACAAATATAGTAAACTAGCCACCCCCTGTATATATATATTTGTGTATATATATTTGTGTATATGTGTGTTTGCCTATATATGTGTGATTTTGTATATGTGTTGTAATGTATTATTTGGGGGTTTTTTTGTTTTTAAAGTCTTTTCTGCTGTGTTTTTCAGCATTTTTATGAGTGATGGTCACTCGTTGTCCTGAGAGGGGTCTTGTGTCCAAATTTGGTGTCAATTCGTCCTGTGGTTTTTGAGTTCTATTAATCCCACAAACGAACATTACATTTTTATTTATATAGACTAGCCGTCCCCTGCCAGACGTTGCTGTGGCCCACATGGGGGTTCTGTGTGGGAGGTTTGGCCCAATTCTATCATTGGTGGGGTTCAGAGTGCTCTGTGATTCTAGGTGAACTATAAATCCCAGCAACTACAACTCACAAATGTCAAGATTCTATTTTCCCCAAACTCCACCAGTGTTCACATTTGGGCATATTGAGTATTCGTGTAGAGTTTGGTCCAGATCCATCATTGTTTGAGTCCACAGTGATCTCTGGATGTAGGTGAACTACAACTCCAAAACCAAGGACACTGCCCACCAAACCCTTTCAGTGTTGGTCATGGGAGAACTGTGTGCCAAGTATGGTTCAATTCCATCGTTGGTGGGGTTCAGAATGCTCTTTGATTGTAGGTGAACTATAAATCCCAGCAACTACAACTCCCAAATGTCAAGATTCTATTTTCCCCAAACTCCACCAGTGTTCACATTTGGGCATATTGAGTATTCGTGTAGAGTTTGGTCCAGATCCATCATTGTTTGAGTCCACAGTGATCTCTGGATGTAGGTGAACTACAACTCCAAAACCAAAGGACACTGCCCACCAAACCCTTCCAGTATTTTCTGTTGGTTATGGGAGAACTGTGTGCCAAGTTTGGTTCAATTCCATCGTTGGTGGAGTTCAGAATGCTCTTTGATTGTAGGTGAACTATAAATCCCAGCAACTACAACTCCCAAATGACAAAATCATTTTTTTTTTTGAGTGAAGGACATACATTGGGTGTTGTTAGGTGTCTTGTGCCTAAATTTGGTGTCAATTCGTCCAGTGGTTTTTGAGTTCTGTTAATCCCACAAACAAACATTACATTCTTATTTATATAGATAATAAGTAGTAAATAATAAATCTCCCACCCGAATCTTAACCAGGATTGGCCCTGCTTTGCCTCCAAGGTCAGCTTGGATCAGAGGGCACCTTTAGGGACTTTGGGCCCTTGTGTGTAGTGTGTGCATTCTTGTTTGTGTGGCTCTGTTTTCTCCCTCTCGCAGAGAAGACGGTTGGGCGTGGGTGATCCCCTGCAAAAGGAATCTGCAAACCCAGACTTCAAGATACGGCAAAGCCGCTGGCCTTAGATTCTGCATGACAAGGGAGGCATTTTAATCCTCTAGACGCCGGCTAAGCTGGTGCCAATTTGGTGCATCTAAGACCCCCCCCCCCCGACCCCCGCCTCCAATTACACCAGGGAGCAGGATCTTTTTCTTTCGCAATAACCAGACTGCGATGGAATTCTCCCAGGCGGTTATCAGTTGTACTGATGGATGGAGTAATCGAACCCCACGGTTGAAAGGGTCCCCCAAAGGCCATCTAGTCTCCTCCCTTTTGCCCTTCAGGAATCCACAACTGAAGTGCTCCCAAAAGGCCTCCAAAGAGGGAGAGTCCCCAAAGCCTTTGAGCTCTCCAGCTGGAGGTCAGCTGTGACCAGCAGTGCTGCAGAATCTGAAAAGGCACGGATGGAGGGCGAAAGAGAGAAACGTGCCAACCCCGATTGGGACCTTCTTCCACCTGGAAACCGATGCCCTCACTGTGGGAAAACATGCGGGCCAAGAATAGGGCTCCAGAGTCACCTTTGGACCCACCCTGGAGGATCATCCTACTCGGACAACGAGGGATTGCCTAATTAAGAAGTAAGTACTAATTAATTTATAACTTATAAGAAAAGCAATTAAAACAAGCCATTAAAATTCATAAATAACACAAAACCCATTAAATAAATAGCATCGTGAATAAATAGAATCCAACAAAAATATTTCGGGTGGAAACGGAATATTTAGTCCGAACTCTAAAGCAACGCATGCAGTCAGTTGAGATGGGCTTGGAGCACGATGCAGCTTGGCACCCCTTTAATTCAGGCATGGGCCCACTTTGGCCCTCCCTCCAGGGGTTTTGGACTTCAACTCCCACCATTCCTAACAGCCGGTAGGCTGTTAGGAATGGTGGGAGTTGGAGTCCAAAACACCTGGAGGGCCCAAGTTTGGGTTTAACTGCTATGGTCAATGCTGTGTAATTCCCCATGTTTACAAAGCCTTCATCCTCCTTGCCAAAGATGCACCAGACTACAACTCCCAAAAATTCCATAGCATTGAGCCGCCACAGTTAAAGTGCTGCCAAACCGCATTAATTCCACAGTGTAGATACACTCCAAGTAACTTATACACTGTAGTAGACAGTAGTGTAGATACACTCCAAGTAACCCTCTGATTTATTACTTGGAAGGTTTTAGACAAGTTTTATTGCACGTTTGCATAAAGGGTGGGAGAGCCGCATTTTAAATAATTATGGGCCAATTGTATTATTATCTGGAAGACAATCAGGCTGGACCTTTGGAGAGATCAAAGGATTCAGGGGTAGGGAACCTTTGGCCCTCCAGCTGTGGTGGACTTCAACTCCCACAATTCCTTGAGGCTCGGCATTGGGCCAAGGTAAGCCTTTGGGGCGAATGCCGAGCCTCAAGGAATTGTGGGAGTTGAAGTCCACCACAGCTGGAGGGCCAAAGGGTCCCTACCCCTGGATGCCATGAACACTTGGTGTGGCCTGCCCCCTCCTGGCTGTTTGAGGCATCGACACGACTCCAGGAGAACAATTGGGGCCCGTCCTGACATGACAGAGTACTATTAGGGGCGTACAAAACTCCTTGCGTTAGTAGGTGTCTTGTGGCCAAATCTGGCAGCAATTCGTCCAGCAGATTTTGATGTCACTCAAAATGAACAGTGTGTGTGTGTATAATGTGTGTGTGTGTAATGTATAATGTATATAATGTGTATAACCTCAGCAGACTGAAAGCCAAAACCAAGGTTACAACATCTGTTATAGAACTCCAGTACAGTATGCTGATGACAACGTCATCTGTGCGCATTCAGAAGACCTACAAGCCACTCGCAGAAGCATACGAGAAGCTCGGCCTGTCACTGAACATCGAGAAAGCCAAAGTGCTCTTTCAGCAAAAGATTACGCCTGAGAGTGGAGGGAGTAAAATACAAATTAGGTATTCTCACAGACACCGTGGGAAGACCTTGAGGTCCAAGTGTGTTCGGCATGATGTCATGGGTGTTATGACGGACTTAATTTAAGGAGTTTGGCTCCAAGTCTCTCAGAGGAGACAATGTTGCTAAAGGATGGTTTTCCTGTCTCGGCTCTCAAGTTCACGATTCAAGTTTTGGTTCATATCTTTGTTCTTGGAAGGGTTTTGCCTTGGAAGAAGCTCCTGTTTTCTAGTTTATGGAATCATGTTTGCATAACTGCTGTGGGTTCTGGTTCTCTTGATTTTATGTACTTTGCCATTTCTGAATTATAGCTATTTTGTATTTTCTATTCTACTGATCCTTTTGGAATTGCCCTTTTTTCCTTTTGTTGCTTTCATAAACAACAAATTGTAATATGTTCTGCAGTTGATGGCGGTTGGTGATGGAAGGGTTAATGTAACTCTAAGCCCTAGAGGGTTTAATAATCTGTAAGAAAGAGTTCATGGGTAAAAGCAATTAAGGGTGGACGTATGCAAGAGATAGGTTGCAGCTCTGGATGTAAGGAGCTAGCCTTGGAAATGATCTTCGGGAGAAAAGTATTATCATATTTTGGTGGTGGATGCTGCTGGCTTTTCCCCCAGGTCTGTTGGATTTTCGGTATCTTGACCTGTCTCCTGTAATCTTAGAACCCTGGAACCTTGAATCTTTGGACTGGCTTTTGACTACGGTATAGACTCTTGATCCCTGGACTTTGTTTATTGAACTCTCAGCGTTTGACCACTGGACTGGAGCCTTTGACTATGGTGTAGCTTTTGCTGTCAGTTTTTGTTTATTCTGTGGCTGAGTGCTAACTTTGTGTTTTATATTTTGGTCTATTAAAACAGCCAGGAAGTAAGTGCTGTTTTAATTCAACTGTTTTATATCAAACTGCGAGTTTGGTTCATCTCTACCTAAATAAGGCAGAGCCCTGGCAAGATGACACAAACATTTCTACATACTATTACTGGACTCTGGTGTGGTGCTGAGCGAGAAGATGTTTCAGTGCTAGAGTGCAATACCTGGCAGACAGACTTTTGGGGACACCTCCTTTCCGCCTTGGTAACATTTTGCAAATTATGTTCGGCAGCAAAAACTTTTGGGGCTTTCAAAATTGAGGTATGTATTCGATTTGAGGGTGCAGTAGACTCAAGTCAATACGTTCCTTCTGGGAGGGGGCGCACGGAGCAAGGAAGGGATCAGCCTTGGAAAGAAGAATGCTCTGCAGCCTTTTTATTATGTAATATATTACACAGAGACACGACATCGCTGGCCCTAACATGCTCCAAAGAAAGGTTACAGCCTCGGAGGCAGAAGGGGGTGCGAGGGCAACGAGGGGCACACCGCTCCGCTCTGCAGCACTTGCCTGGGCCGCCCACGGTGAGGGGCAGGAGAGAGACCCCTCGGCCCACCCACCCCTTTCTCTCGCCCCATTCATTCCTCCTGTTAATAATGGGGAAAGGAAGGGACCCTAAGGTCCGGAGGCTGGCCAAAGGGCCCGAGCATGACCTCTCGACCCTGAGTGACTACTGCCCCTGGTCAAGGGCCCCGGAGAGGCAGGCAATGCTCACGCGCTCTGCATCTGCAACTTCAAAGGGGGGGGGCTTCTCCTGCCTTTCCCTCCAATGGCTACAAAGCATCACCCAAAAGGAAAGGGAAGCGTCTCCGCTGGGAAAGGGTCAAAATAAGAAACGGGGTGATGACCGTTCTATTGGGAGGGAGGGCACAGGAGGGGCCGGCACATTCGCCCGAATATAGACCTTGAGAAATGTAATGGGGGGGGGGGATTTGGACCCAAGAAAACCATCAGCAACCTGCCCCCTAAGGAAGCTTACTACTAAGTCCATTCGCTGCCAGAGAAAAAGGTCAAAGGGCATGATGGGGTTCATGGGTGACCCCTCCCTCACCCCTAGGGACCCCTCCCCACAAAGTCTCTGAGTCCAACRCRGAGGGAGGGAGGGGGGAGGAGGGGGCCCRCTGCCCAAATTGGMGCCCCTTTCTGGAAGGGGACACAGGGTTTTCTTCCCSTAGTGCAAGTCTTTGGCCGCCCGGTGGGTTGGTCAGTCAGGTCCGGCGGTGGCCGCTGTGCCCGTTGGCGGCGGGGAGGGGGACGGTGGGAATCCGCTGGCCACTGCCCACCCGGAGGCCCTCCTCAGTACAGCCGCTTCTCGTAACTGCAGGACAGCGGAAATATTAGGGGGGGGGGCAGAGAAAGAAAATAGTGTCACGGGTCAGTATCCCCTCGCTCGGCCGGTCAGCTTCGAGACCCTGGGAGGATTTTGCAAAGAGGTTATCACACAATGATTTCTGCTACTAGGATATCAATGTCGCTTCCTAATGGGTTCTATCATAAAATACATGGGGAAAGAGTAGCCCCCACCCTCACATCCACCCACCCACCCACCCACGACCCTCTCATCTTTTAGGAAAGACCTGAAAACCTTCCTGTGTGGGCTAACAGAAGCCTACTGTTGTAGCTGAGATGTTCCCTGATGATGAGGATGATGGAATTCAGATTCCTGGCTCTTTTTCTGGGCCTCAGATCTCTGGGCCTGCTTCTAGGTCTTTTTCTGAGGCTCCCACAGACAGTAGAGAGTCAACCACACAGCGGTTCTCAGAAGAAAAGAATTTTAACGAAGGAGATAGCGAACAAGTGGGGAGGCTTTTGTCTCCTTCCCACGCTGATACTGAAAGTGCAGAAAGCCTTGATAGTGACCTGACCCGGCAGGCTCGTCTTGATTTGCGGGTCAGGCGGAGTTCTCGCCTGGCCAGCAGACGAGAAGCCAGCTCGGGCCAAGGTCATTGCAATGCTTTCATGTTGGTGAGAGCATAATGTTTTCATGTTAGAAAGGTATTTAGGCTTCTTGCGAACTAAGGGAAAGTGTCAGTTCAACATAGCTTATTAGCCTGGAAGCCCCATGGAATAATCTCAGCTGGAAAGCAGCACGCTTGGGATTTCTTGCATTGTGATTCTTGGGGCAATTGTTTTATTGCTTGTATCATGGACTCTGGTTTGAACTTTGCCTATAAGGTTGTGCCTCTTGTTTGTACCTGAAGATCTTTGGAACTATATTCTGCATTTACCCTAAATCTTTGGAACTTTGCAATGCTTATTCTTTATTTTGACTTGGATTTTTTCCTCAATAAATTATAGAAACTACAGCTCTTGTGTGGTGGTGTTTGGAAGCAAGGTGAAACTTACTCTGAGTTGCAACACCTACGAGCTGAACTGTAATCATATCTTATCTTCATATTTTATTTATTTAAATATTAATAATAACAATACAGAGTTCCCTCGCTACTTCGCGGTTCGCTTTTCGCGGATTCGCTGTTTCGCGTTTTTAAAAAATATCAATTTAAGTAGTGAGGGAACACTGTAAAGGCAAAATAAGTAGCGGCGGAGGTGTTGCTGGGTGTCAAGAGGCCCAGGCGGTGACGAGGAGGAGGAAGGGGAAGGTAAAGAGGGCAAGGAGTGGAGAAGAGCCATCTCTTCACCCTCTTTACCTTCCTCTTCCTCCTCCTTGTTGCTGTCTGTGCCTCTCGCCGCCGCTTGGGCCCCGTAAGTAGCGGCGGAGGTGTTGCTGGGTGTCAAGAGGCCCAGGCGGTGACGAGGAGGAGGAAGGGGAAGGTAAAGAGGGCAAGGAGTGGAGAAGAGCCATCTCTTCACCCTCTTTACCTTCCTCTTCCTCCTCTTTGTTGCTGCCTGGGCCTCTCGCCGCCGCTTGGGCCCCGGGATTGAGGAGGCGGAGGCGGATGCCCAAGCGGCGGCGAGAGGCCCAGGTGGTGACGAGGAGGAGGAAGAGGAAGGTAAAGAGGGCGAGGAGGGAAGAGGAGTCCCTACATCATGGAATTTCAATCATCGCGGGGGGGGGGGGGTGTCCTGGAACGTAACCCCCGCATAAGTGAGGGACCACTGTGTTAATAAGTGGCTGCCGGTCCACTTCTGTTCACAATCCAAAGTGCTGGTCTTGGCCTATAAAGCTCTATACCAGCGGTTCTCAACCTGGGGGTCATGACCCCCAAGGGGGTCGTTTGACCAATTCAGAGGGGTTGCGAGGCTGCCTCCTTTGGCCCCGCCCCCAAGTCTTTGGCCCACCCCCCCAAGGCTTTGGGCGAGGCCAGGCCTCACGTGAAGGAGCCCTCACCTGCCTCGCACTCTCACTGGCCAGCAAGGGCACGGGTTCACTCGAGCGAGGCCTGACCTTGCGCAAAGCCTGCCTCACTGCTTTGCACTGTCGAAAATAATTTTATGGTTGGGGGTCACGACAACATGAGGAACCATATTTAGGGGCCACAGTGTTAGAAAGGTTGAGAACCACTGCTCTACACAGTTCTGGCCCAGCTTACCTGTCCGAATGTATCTCCCTCCATATCCCACCTCTTAGCTTATGATTGTCCGGGGAGGCCCTGCTCTTGGTCCCACCAGCTTATTTGTCTGAATGTATCTCCCTGTACATCCCACCTCGTAGCTTATGATCATCCGGGGAGCCCCTACTCTCGGTCCCGCCAGCTTACTTGTCTGAACATATCTCCCTCTACATCCCACTTCGTAGCTTATGATCGTTCAGGGAGGCCCTGTTCTCGGTCCTGCCAGCTTGTTTGTCCAAACGTATCTCCCTCTACATCCCACCTCGTAGCTTATGATCGTATGGGGAGGCCCTGATCTCGGTCCCGCCAGCTTACTTGTCGCAACGTATCTCCCTCTACATCCCACCTCGTAACTTATGATCATATGGGGAGGCCCTGTTCTCGATCCCGCCAGCTTACTTGTCCAAATGTATCTCCCTCTATATCCCACCTTGTAGCTTACAATCGTCCGGGGAGGTCCTGCTCTCGGTCCCACCACCTTGTCTGAATGTATCTCCCTCTACATCTCACCTCGTAGCTTATGATCATCCAGGAGGCCCTGCTCTCGGTCCCACCAGCTTACTTGTCTCAACGTTCCTCCCTCTAAATCCCACCTCGTAGCTTATGATTGTCCGGGGAGGCCCTGCTCTCGGTCCTGCCAGCTTACTTGTCAGAACGTATCTCCCTCTACATCCCACCTCTTAGCTTATGATTGTCCGGGGAGGCCCTGCTCTCAGTCCCGCCAGCTTACTTGTCGGAATGTATCTCCCTCTACATCCCACCTCGTAGCTTATGATCGTATGGGGAGGCCCTGATCTCGGTCCCGCCAGCTTACTTGTCTGAACGTATCTCCCTCTACATCCCACCTCTTAGCTTATGATTGTCCGGAGAGGCCCTGTTCTTGGTCCCACCAGCTTACTTGTCTCAACGTTCCTCCCTCTAAATCCCACCTCGTAGCTTATGATTGTCCGGGGAGGCCCTGCTCTCGGTCCTGCCAGCTTACTTGTCAGAACGTATCTCCCTCTACATCCCACCTCTTAGCTTATGATTGTCCGGGGAGGCCCTGTTCTTGGTCCCACCAGCTTACTTGTCTCAACGTTCCTCCCTCTAAATCCCACCTCGTAGCTTATGATTGTCCGGGGAGGCCCTGCTCTCGGTCCTGCCAGCTTACTTGTCAGAACGTATCTCCCTCTACATCCCACCTCTTAGCTTATGATTGTCCGGGGAGGCCCTGTTCTTGGTCCCGCCAGCTTACTTTTTCCGAACGTATCTCCCTCTACATTGCACCCCAGCCTCGCAAGTGCACTTGGCGGGGACGAGGGACAGGGCCTTCACAGCGGTGGCCCCACGCCTGTGGGACTCCCTCCCTAGCAAAGGAGGTCGGCTTTTTCCCTCCTTTCTTTTAGGAAGAGGATTAAATCATGGTTCTGGGACCAGGCCTTTTGACAGCAAGTATGACAGCAACTTGGATGTTGAACCAGATGGAAATTGGCTATATGGTTGACAATGTTTTTAACGTGTTTCTAACTTAATGTTTTATTTACTGTTTTAAATTGTTGTTCATTGTGTTTATATTTGTATTACATTGAGGCTTTGAATTATGACTGGTTTATAAGCCGCCCTGAGTCCCCCCTCGGGATAAAAATATTGGTAATAAATAAATAAATAAATAAATAAATAAACAAACAAACATCCGCAATGAACAAAACTACACCAATAGACTACTATGCAAAAACACAAGTATCCAGTTATCAAGACCATTTGTGCAAGGCAAGGAGAAGGACCTGGGGGCTCAGTGAGGAGTGGGCTTGCACAAAGGGGTGGGGGGGAGAACAAGAAAATGGGGAGGTGGACTAGATGACCTCTGGGTGCCCCTTCCACAATAAGGCCTCTATGTCTCCTTCCTTGTCTTTTACGCTCTTGCAGTCCCATAATGGACACCCAAAGATAGAAAGGCAGAGCGGGAGGGATACTTGAGATGAAGTTCCTGCACTGAGAAGAAAGGTGGACTAGATGGCCTCTGGGTGCCCCTCCACAACAAGGCCTCTGTGTCCTTGTCCTTCCACTTTACATGTCTGCAGACCCACAGTGGACACCCAGAGATAACAAGATAGTGTTGCAGGAAAGCTTGAGCAGAAGGGTGGACTAGATGGCCTCTGGGTACCCCTTCCACAACAAGGCCTTAATGTCTCCTTCCTTGCATTTTACTCTCTTGCAGTCCCACAATGGACACTCAGTGGGATAGATACTTGAGATGAAGGTCCTGCACTGAGCAGAAGGGTGGACTAGATGGCCTCTGGGTGCCCCTTCCACATTGAGACATCGGGATCTCAATGTGGAAGGGGCACCCAGAGGCCATCTAGTCTACCCTTCAGCCCTTGCTATCTCTAGGTGTCCATTATGGATCTACAAGAGAGTAAAGTGCAAGGAAAGAGACATAGAGGCCTCATTGTGGAAGGGGCACCCAGAGCTCATCTAGTCCACCCTTCTGCTCAAGCTTTCCTCCAACACTGTCTCTGGGTGGGTCTGCAGACATGTAAAGTGGAAGGAAAGAGACACAGAGGCCGTGTTGTGGAGGGGGCACCCAGAGTCCATCTAGTCCACCCTTCTGCTCAGTGCAGGACCTTCATCTCAAGTATCTATCCCACTGGGTGTCCATTATGGGACTGCAAGAGAGGAAAATAGACACCCAGTGGGATAGATACTTGAGATGAAGGTCCTGCACTGAGAAGAAGGGTGGACTTAGATGGCCTCTGGGTGCCCCTTCCACATTGAGGCTTCGATGTCTCCTTCCTTGCATTTTACTCTCTTGTAGTCCCATAATGGACACCCAGTGGGATAGATACTTGAGATGAAGGTCCTGCAGACCCACAATGGACACCCAGAGATAGCAAGATAGTGTTGGAGGAAAGCTTGAGCAGAAGGGTGGACTAGATGGCCTCTGGGTGCCCCTTCCACAATAAGGCCTCTATGTCTCCTTCCTTGCATTTTACTCTCTTGCAGTCCCAGCAAGGCGGGGTGGGGGGGGGGGGTGTGTGTGCTTGGGCTGAAGGGTGGACTAGATGGCCTCTGGGTACCCCTTACCCAACGATGCCTCAATGCCTCCTTCCTTGCACTTCACTCTTGCAGAGCCATAATGGACACCCAGACATAGCAAGGCAGAGTGGGATAGCTACTTGAGATGAAGGTCCTGCACTGGGCAGAAAGGTGGACTAGATGGCCTCTGGGTGCCCCCTCCACAACACGGCGTTTGTGTCTCTGTCCTTCCACTTGACATGTCTACAAACCCACCCAGAGACAGTGTTGGAGGAAAGCTTGAGCAGAAGGGTGGACTAGATGGCCTTTGGGTGCCCCTTCCACTATGAGTCCTCGATGTCTCCTTCCTTGCACATTACTCTTTTGCAGTCCCATAATGGACACCCAGTGGGATAGATACTTGAGATGAAGGTCCTGCAGACCCACAATGGACACCCAGAGACAGCAAGATAGTGTTGGAGGAAAGCTTGAGCAGAAGGGTGGACTAGATGGCCTTTGGGTGCCCCTTCCACTATGAGTCCTCGATGTCTCCTTCCTTGCACATTACTCTTTTGCAGTCCCATAATGGACACCCAGTGGGATAGATACTTGAGATGACGGTCCTGCAGACCCACAATGGACACCCAGAGACAGCAAGATAGTGTTGGAGGAAAGCTTGAGCAGAAGGGTGGACTAGATGGCCTTGGGTGCCCCTTCCACTAGGAGTCCTCGATGTCTCCTTCCTTGCACTTTACTCTTTTGCAGTCCCATAATGGACACCCAGTGGGATAGATACTTGAGATGAAGGTCCTGCAGACCCACAATGGACACCCAGAGACAGCAAGATAGTGTTGGAGGAAAGCTTGAGCAGAAGGGTGGACTAGATGGCCTTTGGGTGCCCCTTCCACTATGAGTCCTCGATGTCTCCTTCCTTGCACTTTACTCTTTTGCAGTCCCATAATGGACACCCAGTGGGATAGATACTTGAGATGAAGGTCCTGCAGACCCACAATGGACACCCAGAGACAGCAAGATAGTGTTGGAGGAAAGCTTGAGCAGAAGGGTGGACTAGATGGCCTCTGGGTGCCCCTTCCACTAGGAGTCCTCGATGTCTCCTTCCTTGCACTTTACTCTTTTGCAGTCCCATAATGGACACCCAGTGGGATAGATACTTGAGATGAAGGTCCTGCAGACCCACAATGGACACCCAGAGACAGCAAGATAGTGTTGGAGGAAAGCTTGAGCAGAAGGGTGGACTAGATGGCCTTTGGGTGCCCCTTCCACTATGAGTCCTCGATGTCTCCTTCCTTGCACTTTACTCTCTTGCAGGCCCATAACGGACACCTGGAGATACCAAGGCATAGTGGGAGGGATGCTTGGGCTGGAGGGTGGGCTAGATGGCCTCTGGGTGCCCCTTCCTCATCCCCGTCCCTTTCTGCAGACCCAGAATGGACGCCCAAAGCTTACATTGCATAGTGAGACGCAGGGGTGAGAAGCAAGGTGGGGGGAGGGCAGAAGCCGTGGGGCGGCACATGGGGCCGGTGGTGGGGCGAGTGGGCGGGAAGGACGCAACGGGGGAGGACGGAAGAGGCTGGACCCGCACCCGGGACACGCAGCAGCGGGGAGAAGGAGTGGGAGGAAATCTGCGTGGACCCCCTTGGTTTACTTACATGGCAGAAACGTAAAGCTAGAGACAGGAAGGCCGAGGCAACGTGGGCAGGAGAGAGAGAGAAGGTTACAAGGTCAACGTGTTCCTCTCCAGGACCCAATAACACCGCCACCGCCAAGCCCACTCGCCAGCCCCTGACCCTTCCGTCCACCAAGCGGATGGTCAAGCAGCACTACGGCCAAGCGCCACCAGGTCACTACTAAGGCTACCACTGCGTCAGGTGTGCAGCTACAGGGGTGTGTGCAAGTGCGTAAATGGGGGCATTGCCCCTGCAAGGAAATCCCCCTTCAGCCCCCCAATTCCAGGCCATTAACTATCTACACTATGATTTGTGTATTGTTATGTTGTGTTTTGAGGCCTTGGCCTTTGTAAGCCGCATCAAGTCCTTTGGGAGATGCTAGCGGGGTACAGATAAAGTTAATAATAATGATAATAATAATTATAATAATATTAATTTGTGTTCCTGGGTTATAAATATCATTATTTCCTAATTGGTTCTATCATAAAAACATGGGGAAAATTGGTTAAACTGCAAAAAAGTTTGTCTTTGCAATACATCCTGCAGCACATTATATTAATATATTATTATAATATTATTATTGTATTATATTATTATAATTACATTATTTTATATAAAAATTATTAATGTTATTATTTCCTAATTGGAAATAATAATAATAATAATAATAATAATAATAACATTTATTATTTATTACTTTATTATTATTATTATTATTATTATTTTGTTGTGTCAGGAGCGACTTGAGAAAATATTATATTATGATTGTATTGCATTATTATAATTATATTATTATTATATAAAATTATTAATGTTATTATTTTCTAATTGGTTCTATCATAAAAACATGGGGAAAATTGGTTAAACTGCAAAAAGCTTTGTCTTTGCAATACATCCTGTAACACATTATATTATAATATTAATATTGTATTATATTATTATAATTACATAATTTAATATAAAATTATTAATGTTATTATTTCCTAATTGGTTCTATTATAATATATGAGAAAAGCTTGTTAAATTGCAAAAAGCTTTGTCTTTGCAGGACATCCTGCAGCACATTATATTATAATATTATTATTATAATTACATTATTTTATATAAAAATTATTAATGTTATTATTTCCTAATGGAAATAATAATAATAATTTTATTACTTATTTATTATTATTATTATTTTGTCATATCAGGAGCGACTTGAGAAAATATTATATCATGATTGTATTATATTATTATAATTATATTATTATTATTATATATAATTATTAATGTTATTTATTCCTAATTGGTTCTATCATAAAAACATGGGAAAAGTTGGTTAAACTGCAAAAAGCTTTGTCTTTGCAATACATCCTGCAGCACATTATGTTATTATATAATATTATGATTGTATTATATTATTATAATTACATTATTATATATAAATTTTTTTAATGTTATTATTTCCTGATTGGTTCTATCCTAAAATATGGGAAAAACTCGTTAAACTGCAAAAAGCTTTGTCTTTGCAGGACATCCTGCAGCACATTATATTATTATTATTATTATTATTATTATTATTATTATTATTATTATTATTTTGTCGTGTCAGAAGCGACTTGAGAAAATTTTATATTATGATTGTATTATCTTGTTATAATTACATTGTTATATATAAAATTCTTAATGTTATTATAACTGGTTAAACTGCAAAAAGCTTTGTCTTTGCAATACATCCTGCAACACATTATATTATTATATAATATTATGATTGTATTATAGTATTATAATTGTATTATATATATATAATCATTGTTATTATTTCCTAATTGATTCTATCTTAAAAACATGGGAAAAGTTGGTCGAACTGCAAAAAGCTTTGTCTTTGTAATATATCCTGCAGCACATTATATTATTATATAATATTAGTATAATATTATGATATTATTATAATATTATAATTACATTATTATATATATAAAATTATTAATGTTATTATTTCCTAATTGGTTCTATCACAAAATATGGGAAAAGCTTGTTAAACTGCAAAAAACTTTGTCTTTGCAATACATCTTGCAACACATTATTATTATTATATAATATTATGATTGTATTACATTATTATAATTACATTATTATATATATAAAATTATTAATGTTATTATTTCCTAATTGGTTCTATCACAAAATATGGGAAAAGCATGTTAAATTGCAAAAAGCTTTGTCTTTGCAGTATATCCTGCAGCACATTATTATTATTATTATTATTATTATTATTATTATTATTATGTCGTGTCAGGAGAGACTTGAGAAAATATTATATTATGATTGTATTATATTATTATAATTGTATTATTATTATATATAATTATTAATGTTATTATTTCCTAATTGTTTTTATCATAAAAACACGGGAAAAGCTGATTAAACTGCAAAAAGCTTTGTCTTTGAAATACATCCTGCAACACATTATATTATTATATAATATTATAATTATATTTATTACTAGCAGTCCGCTGCCGTGCGTTGCTGTGGCCCAGTCTGTGTATATGTGTTTTGTGTGTGTATATATGCATGTATATATTTGTGTATAGGTGTATATATGTGTGTTTACATATATACATATATATTTGATTTTGCGCATGCTTTGTAATGTAATTTTTGTATTTTTATGTCTTATTATTATTACATTTATTATTTTACTTTATTATTGTTATTATTACATTTCCACTATTTTACCCTGTGTATTTATGTTTGTATATATTTGTGTATATATGTGTATTTGCGTATGCATTGCAATGTAATTTTTATTTTTGGCTTTTTAAGTCCCTTCCGCTGTGTTGCTACTATTTTTATATATTATTATTGTTGTTGTTGTTGCTATCTCTTCCAGCTCTAGGATTTATTATTGCTGTTGTGTTATTATATGACGACGATGATAACAATGATGATGATGATGAAGGGTTCTTCTAACTCTAGGATTTAATGTTGTTGTTGTACATCATCATCATCATCGTCATTTGGGTCTCTTCCAGTTCTATGATTTGTTGTTGCTGTCATTATTGTCGTTGTTGTTGTTATTATTATTATTTTTATGAGTGCTGGTCACTCGTTGGCCTGAGAGGTGTCTTGTGTCCAAATTTGGTGTCAATTCATTCAATGGTTTTTGAGTTATGTTAATCCCACAAACGAACATTACATTTTTATTTATATAGATTAAGCAGAGGCTGGATAGCCATCTGTCGGGAGGGCTTTGATAGTGCTTTCCCAGCATGACAGAAGGGGTGGGACTGGATGGCCTTGGCTTCCAGCTCTAGGATTCATTCCTGCTGCTGCTGCTGCTTTTCTTCTTTTTATTATTGTTGTTGTTATTATTATTATTATAATCTCTTCCAGCTCTAGGATTCATTATTGGTGTTGTATTATTATATGATGATGATGACGACAACAATAACAGCAACAACAAATCCTAGAACTGGAAGAGACCCTAATAATAATAATAATAATAATAATAATAATAATAATAATAATGTACAACAACAAAAATGAATCCTAGAGCTAGAAGAGACCTTCATCATCGTCATCGTCATCATCATCATCACCTCTTTCAGTTCTAGGATTTATTATTATATGATGACGATAAAGATGATGAAGGTCTCTTCTAGCTCTAGGATTCATTTTTGTTGTTGTACATTATTATTATTATTATTATTATTATTATTATTATTATTATTATTATTATTATTATTAGGGTCTCTTCCAGTTCTAGGATTCGTTGTTGCTGTTATTGTTGTCATTGTTGTTGTTATTGTTATTATTAATTAAAATTATATTATTGTTGTTATTAGGGTATCTTCCAGCTATAGGATTGGTTCTTGTGGGTTTTTCCGGGCTATATGGCCATGGTCCAGAGGCATTCTCTCCTGATGTTTCGCCTGCATCTGTGGCAAGCATCCTCAGAGGTGGTGAGGTCTGTTGGAACGAGGAAAAAGGGTTTATATATCTGTGGAATGACTGGGGTGGGGATTCATTGTTGCTGTTGTATTATTATATTGTTGTTGTTGTTGTTAAGATCTCTTCCAGCTCTAGGACTTATTGTTGCTGTTATTGTACTATTATTATTTGTATATTGTTGTTGTTGTTGTTGTTGCTATCTCTTCCAGCTCTAGGATTTATTATTGCTGTTGTGTTATTATATGATGACGATGATAACAATGATGATGAAGGGCTCTCCTAACTCTAGGATTTAATGTTGTTGTACATCATCATCATCATCATTTGGGTCTCTTCCAGTCCTACGATTTGTTGTTGCTGTTATTATTGTCGTTGTTATTGTTGTTGCTATGTCTTCCAGCTCAAGGATTCATTATTGCTGTTGTGTTATTATATGATGACGATGATAACAATGATGATGATGATGATGAAGAACTCTCCTAACTCTAGGATTTAATATTGTTATTGTACATCATCATCATTTGCGTCTGTTCCAGTTCTACGATTTGTTGTTGCTGTTATTATTGTTGTTGTTGTTGTTGCTGCTATTTTTATATATTATTATTGTTGTTGTTGTTGCTGCTATTTTTATATATTATTGTTGTTGTTGTTGTTGCTATCTCTTCCAGCTCTAGGATTTATTATTGCTGTTGTGTTATTATATGACGACGATGATAACAATGATGATGATGATGAAGGGTTCTTCTAACTCTAGGATTTAACGTTGTTGTTGTACATCATCATCATTTGCATCTTCCAGTTCTACGATTTGTTGTTGCTGTTATTATTGTCGTTGTTATTGCTATTTTTATATATTGTTGTTGTTGTTGTTGTTGTTGTTGCTATCTCTTCCAGCTCTAGGATTTATTATTGCTGTTGTGTTATTATATGACGACGATGATAACAATGATGATGATGATGAAGGGTTCTTCTAACTCTAGGATTTAATGTTGTTGTTGTACATCATCATCATCATCGTCATTTGGGTCTCTTCCAGTTCTATGATTTGTTGTTGCTGTCATTATTGTCGTTGTTGTTGTTATTATTATTATTTTTATGAGTGCTGGTCACTCGTTGGCCTGAGAGGTGTCTTGTGTCCAAATTTGGTGTCAATTCATTCAATGGTTTTTGAGTTATGTTAATCCCACAAACGAACATTACATTTTTATTTATATAGATTAAGCAGAGGCTGGATAGCCATCTGTCGGGAGGGCTTTGATAGTGCTTTCCCAGCATGACAGAAGGGGTGGGACTGGATGGCCTTGGCTTCCAGCTCTAGGATTCATTCCTGCTGCTGCTGCTGCTTTTCTTCTTTTTATTATTGTTGTTGTTATTATTATTATTATAATCTCTTCCAGCTCTAGGATTCATTATTGGTGTTGTATTATTATATGATGATGATGACGACAACAATAACAGCAACAACAAATCCTAGAACTGGAAGAGACCCTAATAATAATAATAATAATAATAATAATAATAATAATAATAATGTACAACAACAAAAATGAATCCTAGAGCTAGAAGAGACCTTCATCATCGTCATCGTCATCATCATCATCACCTCTTTCAGTTCTAGGATTTATTATTATATGATGACGATAAAGATGATGAAGGTCTCTTCTAGCTCTAGGATTCATTTTTGTTGTTGTACATTATTATTATTATTATTATTATTATTATTATTATTATTATTATTATTAGGGTCTCTTCCAGTTCTAGGATTCGTTGTTGCTGTTATTGTTGTCATTGTTGTTGTTATTGTTATTATTAATTAAAATTATATTATTGTTGTTATTAGGGTATCTTCCAGCTATAGGATTGGTTCTTGTGGGTTTTTCCGGGCTATATGGCCATGGTCCAGAGGCATTCTCTCCTGATGTTTCGCCTGCATCTGTGGCAAGCATCCTCAGAGGTGGTGAGGTCTGTTGGAACGAGGAAAAAGGGTTTATATATCTGTGGAATGACTGGGGTGGGGATTCATTGTTGCTGTTGTATTATTATATTGTTGTTGTTGTTGTTATTAAGATCTCTTCCAGCTCTAGGACTTATTGTTGCTGTTATTGTACTATTATTATTTGTATATTGTTGTTGTTGTTGTTGTTGCTATCTCTTCCAGCTCTAGGATTGCTATCTCTTCCAGCTCTAGGATTTATTATTGCTGTTGTGTTATTATATGACGACGATGATAACAATGATGATGATGATGAAGGGTTCTTCTAACTCTAGGATTTAATGTTGTTGTTGTACATCATCATCATCATCGTCATTTGGGTCTCTTCCAGTTCTATGATTTGTTGTTGCTGTCATTATTGTCGTTGTTGTTGTTATTATTATTATTAGGGTCTCTTCCAGCTCGAGGGATGATGATGATGATGATTAGGGTCTCTTCCAGCTCGAGGGTTCATTGTTTATTATTATTATTATTATTATTATTATTATTATTATTATTACTACTATTAGGGTCTTTTCCAGCTCGAGGGTTCATGATATTATTATTATTATTATTATTATTATTATTATTATTATTACTAGGGTCTCTTCCAGCTCGAGGGTTCATGATATTATTATTATTATTATTATTATTATTATTATTATTATTATTATTATTATTATTACTAGGGTCTCTTCCAGCTCGAGGGTTCATTGTTGCTGTCCTTATGGAGATTATTATTACTCCTACTAACAAGAGTAAACACCCTTCAGCTGGGTGGTCTTCGTCTTCTTAGTGACGTCAGAAGGGCTGGGTGGCCAAGAAATGGGTGGGTGGTCTTGAGGGCAGGAAGGAAGGAATTAAGGAAGGGACAAGAGGAGGAGAGGTCTTCTGGGGCAAGGGGGGGCATTTTGGGAAGCAGGGGGGTGGGGTGGGAGGAGCTATGATGGGGGCATGGACGAGGACACACTTACGAATGGAGCCCGTGGACGCCCCCCTCGATCTGGGCCGACATCGTCCGCTTCTCGAACTTCAGCTCCCCCGAGTACATCATGGACCTGGAGAGAGAGAGAGAGACACAGGCACCAAAGTTGGGGGGCTTTTCCTCTGCGGCGCCCCAAAACCGCCCACAAAAGGAGGCCGTGCTCAGAGCCACGCCATTGTATTGTTAGTAAACACTGACGAACCCTTGCACGAGACACTCGTGGTCACACCTTCTGGGGTTGCAGAATGCATAGGTGGCACAGGCCATGTATTGGAAAGCCAATGCCTTTACCAATTGCATATTGATAGGTTGTCAAAGGTTTCCAGGGCTGGAATTGCTATGTTGTTGTGAGTTTTCCAGGCTGTCTGGCCCTGTTCCAGTAGCATTCTTTCCTGATGTTTCTTCTGAATCTGTGGCTAATGGCATCTTCAGGCAGCGTGAAAAACTCACAGCAACCCTGTGTATTGATTCTTATGTTGCTAATCTATATAAATAAAAATGTAATGATCGTTTGTGGGATGAACAGAACTCAGAAACCACAGGACGAATTGACACCAGATTTAGACACAAGACACCTCTCAGGCCAACGAGTGACCATCACTCATCAAAACACGGAAAAACACAGCAGAAGGCAAAAAAATATATTAAAATACATGCGCAAAACCACATAGATAGGCAAACACACATACACACACACACACACACACAAAACACATACACAGAAAGGGGGAAGGAAGAAGGAGGGGAAAGAAAGAAGGAAAGAAAAAAGGGTAGAGAAGGAAGGAGAGAAAGAAGGAGGAAGGAGAAGGAAGGAAGGAAGGAGAGAAGGAAGAAGGAAGAAAGAAGGGTAGAGAAGGAAGTAGAAGAAGGAGGGGAGAAAGAGGGAGAGAAAGAAAGGGAAAGAGAGAAGGAAGAAAGAAGGTAGAGAAGGAAGGAAGGAGAGAGAGAGAAAGGAAGGAAAGAAGAAGGGTAGAGAAGGAAGTAGAGAAGGAGGGAGAGAAGAGAAAGGGGAGGGAAGGAGAGAAGGAAGGAAGAAGGAAGGAAGGGAAGGAAGAAGGAAGGGAGAAGGAAAGAAAGGAAGAAGGAAGGGGGAGAAAGAGGGAAGAGAAAGAAAGGAGAGGGAAAGAAGGAAGGAAGGAAGGAAAGAAGGAAGGAAGGAAGGAGGAAGAAGAGAGAGGGAAGGAGAAGAGGAAGAGAGAGAGAAGGAGGGAAGAAAGAGAAGAAGGAGAAAGGAGAGAAGGAGGGGGAGAAGAAGGGAGAGAAGAGAAAAGGAGGGAGGGAAAGAAGAAAGAAGGAAGGAAGAAGGAAGGAAGGAAAGGAAGGAAGGAAGGAAGGAAGGAAGGAAGGAAGGAAAGAAGGGGAGAGGGAAGGAGGGAAAGAAAGTAGAGAAGGAAGAAAGGAGAGAAGGAGGGGGAGAAAGAGGGAGAGAAGAGAAAGGAGGAGGGAGGGAAAGAAGGAAGGAAGGAAGGAAGGAAGGAAGGAAGGAAAGAAGGTTAGAGAGGGAAGGAGGGAAGGAGAGAGAGAAGGAGGGAAAGAAAGTAGAGAAGGAAGAAAGGAGAGAAGGAGGGGGAGAAAGAGGGAGAGAAGAGAAAGGAGGAGGGAGGGAGGAGAAGGAAGGAAGGAAGGAAGGAAGGAAGGAAGGAAGGAAGGAAGGAAGGAAGGAAGGAAGGAAGGAAAGAAGGTTAGAGAGGGAAGGAGGGAAGGAGAGAGAGAAGGAGGGAAAGAAAGTAGAGAAGGAAGAAAGGAGAGAAGGAGGGGGAGAAAGAGGGAGAGAAGAGAAAGGAGGAGGGAGGGAAAGAAGGAAGGAAGGAAGGAAGGAAGGAAGGAAGGAAGGAAAGAAGGTTAGAGAGGGAAGGAGGGAAGGAGAGAGAGAAGGAGGGAAAGAAAGTAGAGAAGGAAGAAAGGAGAGAAGGAGGGGGAGAAAGAGGGAGAGAAGAGAAAGGAGGAGGGAGGGAAAGAAGGAAGGAAGGAAGGAAGGAAGGAAGGAAGGAAGGAAAGAAGGTTAGAGAGGGAAGGAGAGAGAGAAGGAGGGAAAGAAAGTAGAGAAGGAAGAAAGGAGAGAAGGAGGGGGAGAAAGAGGGAGAGAAGAGAAAGGAGGAGGGAGGGAGAAGGAAGGAAGGAAGGAAGGAAGGAAGGAAGGAAGGAAGGAAGGAAAGAAGGTTAGAGAGGGAAGGAGGGAAGGAGAGAGAGAAGGAGGGAAAGAAAGTAGAGAAGGAAGAAAGGAGAGAAGGAGGGGGAGAAAGAGGGAGAGAAGAGAAAGGAGGAGGGAGGGAAAGAAGGAAGGAAGGAAGGAAGGAAGGAAGGAAGGAAGGAAGGAAGGAAGGAAGGAAGGAAAGAAGGTTAGAGAGGGAAGGAGAGAGAGAAGGAGGGAAAGAAAGTAGAGAAGGAAGAAAGGAGAGAAGGAGGGGGAGAAAGAGGGAGAGAAGAGAAAGGAGGAGGGAGGGAAAGAAGGAAGGAAGGAAGGAAGGAAGGAAGGAAGGAAGGAAGGAAGGAAGGAAGGAAGGAAAGAAGGTTAGAGAGGGAAGGAGGGAAGGAGAGAGAGAAGGAGGGAAAGAAAGTAGAGAAGGAAGAAAGGAGAGAAGGAGGGGGAGAAAGAGGGAGAGAAGAGAAAGGAGGAGGGAGGGAAAAGGAAGGAAGGAAGGAAGGAAGGAAGGAAGGAAGGAAGGAAGGAAGGAAGGAAGGAAGGAAAGAAGGTTAGAGAGGGAAGGAGGGAAGGAGAGAGAGAAGGAGGGAAAGAAAGTAGAGAAGGAAGAAAGGAGAGAAGGAGGGGGAGAAAGAGGGAGAGAAGAGAAAGGAGGAGGGAGGAAAGAAGGAAGGAAGGAAGGAAGGAAGGAGAGGAAGGAGGGAAAGGTAGAGAAGGAAGGAAGGAGAAGGAAATAAAAAAGTGAAAGGAAGGAAGGAGAGAAGGAACAAAGAAAGAGGGAGGGAGGGAAGGAAGGAAGAGACAAGGAAGGATGGAACCAAAGAGCAAAGGAAGTGAGAAAAGAAACAGGTAGAGAAGGAAGAAAGAAGAAGGGAAAGAAAAAGAGGGCAGGAAGGAAGGGGGGAGCCAAGGAAGGAGAGAAGGAACGAAAGAATAGTGGGAGAGGGCCTTGCAAATTCAAATAGTGGGAGAGGGCCTTGCAAATCTCATCCACGTCCAAAGCGTGGGATTCTTTCCAGGGAAGAGGAAGGCGCGCAATGCAAACGAGCTCCCTTCCTTCCTTCCTTCCTTGCTTTCATTCATCCATTCATTATTCCTCCCACGGGGACCCACTCCTCTCCTTGGATGAGTCACACCACGAAAGTGACGTCAAGCCAAGCGTGGGGACGACAGGCAAGAAAAAGGCTGTGTACCCCCCCCCCCCATTTCGCCCATGCATTCCCACCCCCGCGTATATATAGATCTGCCTTCTCTTCCATCTCTAAGCAAAAAAAACTGATTCCAAAGCAAGATTTCCAGCCAGTTATCATGTCTGAATAGCGTGCAAAATTGGCCTTTCCCCGGATGGAGGAAGGACACAGGGGCATAGAGTTCATCCCTTGTTTACTCATTGAGAATACTTCATATCCTCCTAGACTGGCACCTCAGGTCATCATCTTATATCTATATATATAAAAATGCTCATGTCGTAATGAGTACCTTAAAAACAAAAGAACCAATGAACGAAATCACACCAAATTTGGCAACAAAACGTCTCACTACACAAGGAGTGATCATCACTTGAAAAAATATGATTTTGTCATTTGGGAGTTGTAGTTGCTGGGATTTATAGTTCACCTACAATCAAAGAGCATTCTGAACCCCACCAATGATGGAACTGAACCAAACATGGCATACAGGACTTCCATGGCCAACAGAACACACTGGAAGGGATTGGCGGCATTGACCTTGAGTCTGGGAGTTGTAGTTCACCTACATCCGGAGAGCACTGTGGACTCAAACAATGAAGGATCTGGACCAAACTTGGCACAAGCACTCAATACGCCCAGATATGAACACAGATGGAGTTTGGGGGAAATAGACCTTGACATTTGGGAGTTGTAGTTACTGGGATTTATAGTTCACCTACAATCAAAGAGCATTCTGAACTTCACCAAACCAAGGAATTGAACCAAACTTGGCACACAGAACTCCTACGACTAACAGAAAATACTGGAAGGGTTTGGTGGGCATTGACCTTGAGTTTGGGAGTTGTAGTTCATCTACATCCAGAGAGCGCTGTGGGCTCAAACAATGATGGATCTCGACCAAACTTGGCACAAATATTCCATATGCCCAAATATGTACACAGATGGAGTTTGGGGGAAATAGACCCTGACATTTGGGAGTTGTAGTTACTGGGATTTGTAGTTCACCTACAATCAAAGAGCATTCTGAACCTCACCAACGACAGAATTGGGCCAAACTTCCCGCACAGAACCCTCATACTTAAGGCCATCCAGTCCAACTCCCTTCACCAGGGCAAAAAAACATAATCAAAGCCCTCCTGACAAAGAGCCATCCAGCCATCAATCTAAATATATATGATTCACACACAGAGAGATATAGTATCATAGATCTGAAAGGGACCCCTAAAGAAGGACAATTCTATGTTCCACGATCCAGGGTAGGCAAACCAGACACTCTCCACATCGACACTGACAAAGAAACAGCAAGGAATACGGTTTACCCTCAAGCATAACGAAATTACATATATTAGAAACCAATACTTTCTCATTATTTTATTTTCCAGATCACCAGACTGGGACACACACACACACACACACACACACACACACGGGTTTGCGCATGCGTTGTAATGTAATTTTTGCTTTTTGGCTTTTTAAGTCTCTTCTGCTGTGTTTTCCAGTGTTTTTATGAGTGATGGTCACTCGTTGGCCTGACCGGTCTATTGTGTCCAGATTTGGCGTCAATTCGTCCTGTGGTTTTTGAGTTATGTTTACTCTGCAAACGAACATTACGTTTTTATTTGTCGAAGCGGTCATAAAACTTGGATGGATTGCCGCCATAAAGTAATAGGAGTTTTATTTACACTATCTATACAAAGACTAACACAGCACAAAGCAAGCGCGTCTGTTCCGGCAGAGACATCTCCGAAAGATAGCCATGGAAGTATCTTTTTTTTCAATTGAATTTACCTATTCCCTTAAAGTGTTTTTCTACTTGGCTGCTTTTACTTACCTTCAATAAAAAAGGACTGTTTTCCTACTCAACGTGTGGGGTTATTCCTGTTCTGGAGCACAACAGTCCATTAGAACTGCGTTTTCCAACCCATTTTGCACAACACGGTTACAACCAATGCATTCCTACCTAAGAGTGCATTACCTGTCTAACGGAAGAGTACTCCCACCCCCCCGAATACCTGTCTTTCCACTCACCGCAAGATGGAGAGGCTCTTTGCGCCAATGTCCTGGCAGCCGTGCTGGATGCCGGCGATCAGGTAGGGCACGAACTTCTGGATGGAGCCCTTGTCCTGGATGGACCCCGAGACCCCCTGCGCCACCTTCACCTTGTCCCCTTCGCTGCAAGGAGAGCGACACGTTGGGTGAGTGGGCTTATTAACAGAAGACCCTCCTCATAAATGCACAGCAGAGTAACTTATGAGCAGCAGCGTGACCCAGGACACCAGTGGACACCCAAAGTGATAAAAATGAACAAAAACACAGAGACCAATGTTCTCTCTTCCACAGAAGGCTTTTCCTGATAGCAAAATAATATGGTTGCACTATTTACAAGAACTAGGTTTCCATAATACAAAGAAACATCGTAGCTTTACATGCAGAAGCCTTCACATTGGAGCTTTCTCACACAACACTTCACTCACACAGAGGTTGATCTCACACTCCTCAAAAGACACTAGCTTTGGTCCATGATCTCACACAGAGGTTGATCTCACACTCCTCAAAAGACACTAGCTTTGGTCCACGATCTCACACAGAGGTTGATCTCACACTCCTCAAAAGACACTAGTTTTGGTCCACGATCTCACACACAGCGGTTGATCTCACACTCCTCAAAAGACAGTAGCTTTGGTCCACGATCTCTAATAGGCTTCGGCCTATTCACTCTCTTCAGACACTAGCTTTGTTATTTTTTTCAATTTAATACATTTTTTTATGTATTATACTATACATTTCCCCTTCTCTTATTTACATTCACCCTTGTGCTCCCCTTATCCAGGGCTATCTCTTCTTCTAAGGTTTTTAGGTTTTCCCCTGACATTAAGTCCAGTCGTGTCCGACTCTGGGGTGTCGGACATCTCCATTTCTAAGCCGAACAGCTGGTGTTGTATGTAGACATCTCCAAGGCCATGTGGCCACTGGCATGATTGCATGGGGCGCCGTTAAATTCCCACCAAAAGTTCAGTTCTTCATTTGGAGGTAAATGAAAATTACCTCCAAATTCTAGAAATTTTCTCCAAGTACTTTCACACAGAAGTTTACCTCACTCTCCTCAGGACGACACTAGATTTGGTACACTAACTCTTAACAGGCTTCAGCCTACTCATTCTCCTCAGGACAGCACTAGATATGGTACACTAACTCTAACAGGCTTCAGCCTACTCACTCTCCTCAGGATGACACTAGATTTGGTCCACTGAATAACAGGCTTCGGCCTACTAATTCTCCTCAGGATGACACTAGCTTTGGTCCACTGACTAACAGGCTTCGGTCTACTCACTCTCCTCAGGACGAAACTAGATTTGGTACACTAACTCTTAACAGGCTTTGGCCTACTCATTCTCCTCAGGACAGCACTAGATTTGGTACACTAACTCTAACAGGCTTCGGCCTACTCACTCTCCTCAAGATGACACTAGATTTGGTCCACTGACTAACAGGCTTCGGCCTACTAATTCTCCTCAGGACGACACTAGCTTTGGTCCACTGACTCTAACAGGTTTTGGCCTACTCACTCTCCTCAGCATGGCACTAGATTTGGTACGCTAACTCTAACAGGCTTCAGCCTACTCACTCTCCTCAGGACGGCACTAGATTTGGTACGCCAACTCTAACAGGCTTCGGCCTACCCATTCTCCTCAGGATGACACTAGCTTTGGCTCACTGACTGTAACAGGCTTTGGCCTACTCACTCTCCTCAGGATGGCACTAGATTTGCTACGCTAACTGTAACCGCCTTCGGCCTACTCACGCCCCTCAGGACAACTCTAGCTTTGGCCACTAACTCTAACAGGCTTCGGCCTACTCATTATCCTCAGGACGACGCAAGCTTTGCTCCACTGAGTCTAATAGGCTTCGGCCTACTAATTCTCCTCAGGACGACACTAGCTTTGGCCCACTGACTCTAACAGGTTTTGGCCTACTCACTCTCCTCAGCATGGCACTAGATTTGGTACGCTAACTCTAACAGGCTTCAGCCTACTCACTCTCCTCAGGACGGCACTAGATTTGGTACGCCAACTCTAACAGGCTTCGGCCTACCCATTCTCCTCAGGATGACACTAGCTTTGGCTCACTGACTGTAACAGGCTTTGGCCTACTCACTCTCCTCAGGATGGCACTAGATTTGGTACGCTAACTCTAACAGGCTTCGGCCTACTCACGCCCCTCAGGACAACACTAGCTTTGGCCCACTAACTCTAACAGGCTTCGGCCTACTCATTATCCTCAGGACGACGCAAGCTTTGCTCTACTGAGTCTAATAGGCTTCGGCCTACTAATTCTCCTCAGGACGACACTAGCTTTGGTCCACTGACTCTAACAGGCTTTGGCCTACTAATTCTCCTTAGGACAACACTAGCTTTGGTCCACTGACTCTAACAGGCTTCGGCCTACTAATTCTTCTCAGGGCAACACTAGCTTTTGGCTCACTGAGTCTAACAAGCTTTGGCCTACTAATTCTCCTCAGGACGACACTAGCTTTAGTCCACTGACTCTTGAACAGGTTTCGGCCTAATAATTATCCTCAGGATGACACTAGCTTTGGTCCACTGACTCTAACAGGCTTTGTCCTACCCATTCTCCTCAGGATGACACTAGCTTTGCCCCACTAACTATAACACGTTTCGGCCTACTCACTCTCCTCAGGATGGCACTAGATTTGGTATGCTAACTCTAACAGGCTTCGGCCTACTCACGCGCTTCAGAACAACACTAGCTTTGGCCCACTAACTATAACACGTTTCGGCCTAGTCACTTTCCTCAGGATGACATTAGCTTTGGCCCACTAACTCTAACAGGCGTCAGCCAGTAATTCTCCTCAGGACGACACTAGCTTTGGTCCACTGACTAACAGGCTTCGGCCTACTAATTCTCCTCAGGACGACACTAGCTTTGGTCCACTGAGTCTAACAGGCTTCGGCCTACTCACTCCCTTCAGGACAACACTAGCTTTGGCCCACTAACTCTAACAAGCTTCGGCCTATTAATTCTCCTCAGGACAACACTAGCTTTGGTCCACTGACTCTAACAGGCTTCGGCCTAATAATTCTCCTCAGGACAACACTAGCTTTGGTCCACTGACTCTAACAGGCTTCGGCCTAATAATTCTCCTCAGGACAACACTAGCTTTGGCCCACTGACTCTAACAGGCTTCGGCCTAATAATTCTCCTCAGGACAACACTAGCTTTGGCCCACTGACTCTAACAGGTTTTGGCCTACTCACTCCCCTCAGGATGGCACTAGATTTGGTACACTAACTCTAACAGGCTTCGGCCTACTCACTCTCCTCAGGACAACACTTGATTTTGTACACTAACTCTAACAGGCTTCGACCTACTAATTCTCCTCAGGACGACACTAGCTTTGGTCCACTGACTAACAGGCTTCGGCCTACTAATTCTCCTCAGGACGAACACTAGCTTTGGTCCACTGAGTCTAACAGGCTTCGGCCTACTCACTCCCTTCAGGACAACACTAGCTTTGGCCCACTAACTCTAACAAGCTTCGGCCTATTAATTCTCCTCAGGACAACACTAGCTTTGGTCCACTGACTCTAACAGGCTTCGGCCTAATAATTCTCCTCAGGACAACACTAGCTTTGGTCCACTGACTCTAACAGGCTTCGGCCTAATAATTCTCCTCAGGACAACACTAGCTTTGGCCCACTGACTCTAACAGGTTTTGGCCTACTCACTCCCCTCAGGATGGCACTAGATTTGGTACACTAACTCTAACAGGCTTCGGCCTACTCACTCTTCTCAGGACAACACTTGATTTTGTACACTAACTCTAACAGGCATCAGCCAGTAATTCTCCTCAGGACAACACTAGCTTTGGTCCACTGACTAACAGGCTTCGGCCTACTAATTCTCCTCAGGACGACACTAGCTTTGGTCCACTGAGTCTAACAGGCTTCGGCCTACTCACTCCCTTCAGGACAACACTAGCTTTGGTCCACTGACTCTAACAGGCTTCGGCCTAATAATTCTCCTCAGGACAACACTAGCTTTGGCCCACTGACTCTAACAGGTTTTGGCCTACTCACTCCCCTCAGGATGGCACTAGATTTGGTACACTAACTCTAACAGGCTTCGGCCTACTCACTCTCCTCAGGGCAACACTTGATTTTGTACACTAACTCTAACAGGCTTCGACCTACTAATTCTCCTCAGGACGACACTAGCTTTGGTCCACTGACTAACAGGCTTCGGCCTACTAATTCTCCTCAGGACGACACTAGCTTTGACCCAAGCTAGTAAATAATAAATAACACATTATGGGGCCTGGCAAGGTAAATATATTGCAAAACATTTTTGTTCCAAAAAAAATGCATTCTAAATGTTATGATTTGACCCTTGAGGATCTAATGGGGAGAAGCGAATGCATCCGGAGAGGCCCTGCTCGCGATCCCACCTGCGTCGCAGGCGCGTCTGGTGGGGACGAGGGACAGGGCCTTTTCTGTGGTGGCCCCTCGACTTTGGAACACCCTCCCCAAGGATAGTAGACAAGCCTCTACACTGGCAGTCTTCAGGAAGAGTTTGACAACCTGGTTGTTCCGGTGTGCCTTTCCAGAATAGGAAACTCCAGCAATATGTCCCAGAAGCACTTTACCAGAGATTTAAGATTGTCTGCACATTGCACTTACCCCAAAATCCTATATTCCACCTGTCATACTCAGTACTTTTTAACCTGTACCCATTACATTCGGCCAGCCCTAGTTTTATTGTGTCATGTTGTATTGTCTTATTGTTTACTGTTATTGCTTGATGTTTGACTTGCTTTATAATGCTATACGTATTGTTATGTTTGTTGTTTTTATTGAGGCCTTGGCCTTTGTAAGCCGCATCGAGTCCTTTGGGAGATGCTAGCGGGGTACAAATAAAGATAATAATAATAATAATAATAATAATAATAATAATAATAATAATAAAGCACCTCCTTTCCACCTGCTACTAAGGAGGCTGTCCAGGTCCTGAACCGGTGCTTGGCCGCTGTGACGGTCTGGATGAGGGCGAACAAATTGAAATTGAATCCAGACAAGACAGAGGTCCTCCTGGTCAGTCGCAAGGCCGAACAGGGCATAGGGTTACAGCCTGTGTTGGATGGAAGGGGCCGCACTCCCCCTGAAGACGCAGGTTCGCAGCTTGGGTGTGACCCTGGACTCATCGCTGAGCCTGGAACCCCAGGTTTCGGCGGTGACCAGGGGAGCATTTGCACAGCTAAAGCTTGTGCGCCAGCTGCGCCCGTACCTTGGGAAGTCTGACTTGGCCACGGTAGTCCACGCTCTGGTTACATCCCGTTTAGACTACTGCAACGCTCTCTACGTGGGGTTGCCTTTGAAAACAGCTCGGAAGCTCCAACTAGTCCAACGCTCGGCAGCCATGATTTTAACAGGAGCGGAGCGCAGGGAGCATACAACCCCCCTGTTGCGCCAACTCCACTGGCTACCGATCTGCTACCGGGCTGAATTCAAAGTGCTGGCGTTGGCCTTTAAAGCCCTAAACGGTTCCGGCCCAAGCTACCTATCTGACCGCATCTCTGCCTATGAACCCACCAGGACTTTGAGATCTTCCGGGGAGACCCTGCTCTCGATCCCGCCTGCTTCTCAAGCTCGGCTGGCGGGGACGAGAGATAGGGCCTTCTCGGTGGTGGCTCCTCGGCTGTGGAACGCCCTTCCTACGGACATTAGACTAGCACCATCTCTAATGGTATTCCGCAAAAAGGTGAAGACCTGGATGTTTGTGCAGGCGTTTGAGTAATTTAGTGCAATCTGGTAATGGAACATAGGAATGGAACAAGGGACGACGAACCTGGACTACGCTTGGATGATGAGAAGATTGGGTACGGTTGTTTTTTGTAATAATTGTGCATTGTAACTGCTTATTGGTAATTTATGGATAATGTGTTAAGTCAATTGTTATATGTTGTATGGAACCACTGCTGTTTCTACTGTTTTTACTGTTTGTGAACCGCCGTGAGTCGCCTTCGGGCTTGAGATACAGCGGTATAGAAGCAAAGTAAATAAAATAAAATAAATAAATAAGTCAATGAAAAAAGCACCCGATGGAAGCGGCCCAAAGGCCCCTCTTCAAACTCCACCTGGAAATGGTCAGTGCAAATGCTCTCTCCCTCTCTCCTGAAAACACCCTTCTACCTGTAACGAGTGGCCCACCTTGCAGGGGTGTGATCCACACATGCCTAACAACCCCCCCCCCGCCCCAAATCCTTTGCATGGAGGGTCCCTCCTGCAAAATCCGCGAGGCCCACCTGAAGTACCGCTTCTGGCTGCTGCTGTTCTTCTCCATGGCGTCCAGGGAGCCCATCCCACGGTACTTCTTGAGCCGCACGCCGTCCGAGAAGAAGTACTCGCCCGGAGCCTCCGTAGTGGCCGCCAGCAGGGAGCCCATCATCACTGACCGGAGGAGGAAGAGGGAAGGGTTAGTTAAGTGGGGTGGACGGTACACCAGAATCTCAGGGTTTGAAGGGTCCTCCAGGCGTCATGCGGTCCATCCTCTTCTTTTGGCCATCAGGCAGGAAACGTTTTGGGAAATGGAAATCTCTGTAACCTTTTGGAAAATAGGATTCATAACCTTTTGGGAAAACCAGGGCTCTTTTGGAAAGGCCTGACCTTGTTAGAGATCGTAACCTTTTGTAAAGTATGATTTTCCTGAGAAGATAATATCACAAAGGATTACCCGCCTCATAATATCACAAAGGATTACCCGCCAGCTCACCCGCCTCATAGGAAACCTGCTACAAAACAGGAGCTTTTTTGTTGAGTTCCAGGGCCAGAGAAGCAGATGGCGGAAACAGAAGAACGGCCTGCCTCAGGGGAGCGTGCTTGCTCCATCCATGTTCAACATCTACACAAATGACCTGCCACTGCCAGAAGGGACAGAGAGCTTCATCTATGCTGATGATCGTGCCATCACCACTCAAGAAGGGAGCTTTGAGATAGTTGAACAGAAGCTCTCCAAAGCTCTAGGTGCCCTTACTGCCTATTACAGGGAAAACCAGCTGATCCCCAACCCATCTAAAACACAGACATGTGCCTTTCACCTTAAGAACAGACAAGCATCCCGAGCTCTGAGGATGATTACCTGGGAAGGAAGGAATCCCACGGGAGCATTGCAGCACACCCAAATACCTGGGAGTCACTTTGGACCGTGCTCTGACCTACAAGAAGCACTGCCTGAACATCAAGCAACAAGTGGGCGCTAGAAACAGTATCATGCGAAAGCTGACTGGCACAACCTGGGGATCACAACCAGACACAGTAAAGACATCTGCCCTTGCGCTGTGCTACTCTGCTGCTGAGTATGCATGCCCAGTGTGGAACACATCTCACCACGCTCAAACAGTGGATGTGGCTCTGAATGAGACATGCCGCATTATTACGGGGTGTCTGCACCCTACACCACTGAAGAAATTACACTGTCTAGCTGGTATTGCACCACCTGACATCCGCTGGGAAGTAGCAGCCAATAGTGAAAGGACCAAGGCAGAGACATCTCCAGCTCACCCCCTGTTTGGGTATCAGCCAGCACGTCAACGACTTAAATCAAGAAATAGTTTTCTTAGATCTACAGAGACACTCGCTGGAACACCCCAGCAAGCGAGAGTCCAAAAGTGGCAGGCTCAAACCCAGAATCTGATACCAGATGAGAGACTCCCCGCTGGGCACACAGAAGACTGGGCGACTTGGAAGGCACTGAACAGACTGCGCTCTGGCACCACGAGATGCAGAGCCACCCTCAAGAAATGGGGCCACAAAGTAGAATCCTCGACATGCGAGTGCGGAGAAGAGCAAACCGCTGACCACCTGCTGCAATGCATCCTGAGCCCTTCTTCCACATGATGCACAAGGGAGGACCTTCTTGCGGCAACACCAGAGGCACTCCAAGGGGCCAGAGACTGGTCAAAGGACATTTAGTCAACTACCAAGCTTGCAAATTTTGTTTTGTGTCTATTTGTTTGTTAAAAATGTAATACAAATGTCTGGTTGCTCCTGACATGATAAATAAATAGCACATAGGTAGTTTGCATATCAATCCAGTTACAGATAGGATTTGAAGTAGTTTCTCTGTGCAGGTAATACAGGGTGTCTTTCTTATAATCGTAACAGTCCATAGTCTAAAGCAACTTTCTGTTCTGAGAATCTAATAGAGTCTCTGTCTAGTCTGAAAGTCCAATGGAGCCTGAGATCTCAAATGGAGCCTGAGTCCTGAACAGTCCCAGATCTGATCACATGATCTACAGCCCCTCCCACAACATATAATTAAGGACAACTGCAAACCAATACACACATATACAACAGAGTAAGCAATCTGAATTCTATACAAACAAATTACTAGTGGAGGCTTGAAGAAGGTTGCATTTCCAACAAAAAGCACCATCCAAGCCCTCCTGAGAGATGACCACCCAATCTCTGCAGAGAAAGAGACTCCCAAGGTTTCTCTGAGGAACAGCTCTTCTTACAGTCCTCGTGATGCAGCCTGGAATTGCATTGTCCTTATGGGCTCCTGCATCACACTCTTGGCTCATTGTGTCTTAGCTTGTGGTTTGCTAAGGCAAATAGCCGTATTTGTTGGAGCTGCTTGAATTGTGTAATGTAGATTTCAAAGTATGTATGTTTAAAATCCAGTAGCTTTGTGCCGAGAGTATTCCTGTGTGGAAAGAGTTAACTGTACCATGGAGGGAACGGCATTCCTAGAGAGGTCATAAATCAAAGTGTATAGAGCGTCATGCAGGAGGTGTGGACTAGTACTGATAACAGTGTGTTCTTTGTGTTCGTGATGCAGCTACCGGACAGAGATGAAGCAGTTTTATAATGTGCTTAGAGTTAAGTAGCTTCTGATGTTTATAGTTGTAAATAAAGTAGTTTATAGCCTAAAGGTGGCTGTGATGATTGTATTCCTTGCCTTGCTGTGTGGCTGATGCCACTGACAGTATAGACTCGAGTCTAATGCGCCACCAAATCTAATGCGCACCCCAATTTTCAAAACCCTGAAAAAGAAGGAATTAGGTCGCAGAGGCAAAAAGGGGCACTCTTTGTCATTTAGCCAAAAAGGGTGAGCATGCAACTTGTGTATGTTCGAGTAAATACAGTATTAGGTTCGAGTAAATGCGCTATTATTCCAGGTGGGTCCTGCCCAAAGCAGAAGGGGCCAAAACTTCCCTCGATATGGACATTAGCCTTCTCTTGATGCAGCCTAGAATGGCCTGGTTAAGTGCACATACTCACCAGTGGAGGCCCCCAGGGACAGGGCCTTGACCACGTGGCCCACCGTCTGGATGCCGCCGTCCGCGATGACCGGGACCCCGAACCGGCGGGCGTATTCCGCCACTTTGTACACAGCGGTGCCCTGAGGCCGCCCGCACGCCATCACTAGAGACACAGAGAGAAAGGGCAAGCGGTCAGTTGGCTGTGTGCAGCCACAAGCAGAATCCCCACAACAGACTCCTGTAGGAACGTTGTTATTGAAGGACATCTTGCACCACATCTTGCTCTAGTTTCTCAATGGATTTCAACATCGTTTGTGCCACAAAAACAAGATTTCTGGAGTAGAATAACTACTTTCAAAGTCAGGACTGGGCAACTAAACAGGAAATCACTCTTTCAAACCAAGAACAGGAATTTTTTCAAACATAGTGTTGTGTAGCTGTGAGTTTTCCGGGCTGCCTGGCCATGCTCCAGGAGCATTCTCTCCTGACATTTCGCCCACATCTATGGCAGGCATCCTCAGAGGATTTGGGGTCTATTGGAAACTAGGAAAATGGGGTTTATATATCTGTGGAATGATGTCCAGGGTGGGAGAAAGAACTCTTGTCTGTTGGAGGTAGGTGTGAATGTTTCCATTGGCTACCTTGATTAGCATTTGATGGCCTAGCAGTTTCAAGGTGTGGCTTCTTACTGCCTGGGGGAATCCTTTGGTGAAAGGTGATTAGTTGTCTCTGATTGTTTCTTCTCTGGAGTTCCCTTGTTTTTGAGTGTTGTTTTTTTATTTACTGTTACAATTTTAGAGTTTTTTTTAATACTGGGAGCCAGATTTCGTTCATTTTCATGGTTTCTTTCTTCCTGTTGAAATCATCCACGTGATTCTTGTGGATTTCAATGGCTTCTCTGTGTAGCCTGACATAGTGGTTGTGAGAGTGGTCCAGCGTTTCTGTCTTCTCAAATAATACACTATGTCCAGATGGGTTCATCAAGTGCTCCTCTATGGGTGACTTCTCTGGTTCAACGGCAACATTCACACTTGGCTCCAACAGACAAGAGTCTTTCTCCCACCCTGGACATCATTCCACAGGGATATAAACCACACTGGCGTAGTTTCCAACAGACCTCACAACCTAAAATCAGGACAGTAACTAACTCTAACTCTAGCCTAACTCAAAAAAGAAGGGAATACAAGACAGGAATCAATCAGGGTCAGCTAACACCTCCCAACAAAGGATTCCCCTGGGCAGGAAGCAGCCAGACTTTGACACTGCAAGTCCATTAAATGCTAATCAGTGTGGCCAATCGAAACATTCACACTGGCCTCAAGCAGACAAGAGTTCTTTCTCTCACCCTGAACACCATTCCACAGATATATGTATACAAACCTCCCTTGCCTAGTTTTCCAAGAGACCTCACAACCTCTGAGGATGCCTGTAGATGTGGGTGGAATGTCAGGAGAGAATGCTACCGAAACATGGCCATACAAACTCACAGCAACTCAGTGATTCCGGCCATGAAAGCCTTTGACAACACATTGAACAAAGTGTTGTTGTTGTTGTGATAAACTTTATTCCTACCCCACCTTTCTCCCCATAAATACTCAAGGTAGCTAACAAAAAAACACTCCTAATCACATTCAAAAGAAAGCAATAGGGTCATCCAGACCATCCCGTGGTTCCTCCAAGAGTGGAGGAACCATGGGATGCTTCCCTCTCTTCAAGGGAGAAAAGAGAGCCGAGGTGTGTGCAAAATAGTAAAATACTCATCTAGATGACCACCTTCCCTTTGCAAAGTGTGTGTTTACGTATGAGAGAGAGAGAGTGCATGTCCTTACCTTCCTGGGTGATGCAGATGGACCCGCAGCCCATGCCCACGCGCAAGGCGTCCACGCCGGCGTCGATGAGGTTCTTGGCCTGTGCCGCTGTCACCACTGTGCATCCCATAGGAGAGAAAGCAAGGCCCCCGTGAAATACCTGGCCGGAAGAGGGGAACCTCGCAAGGGGAGCGGGGACGCCACTCGGATTCACAGAATCATACAGTTGGAAGAGGTTTCGTGGCCCATCATCCAGTCCAACCCCATTCTGCCAAGAAGCAGGAATGTTGCATTCAAAGCACCCCCGGGAGATGGCCATCCAGCCTCTGTTTCAAAGCTCCCAAAGAAGGAGCCTACACCACACTCCGGGGCAGAGAGTTCCACTGCTGAACAGCTCTCACAGTCAGGAAGTTCTTCCTAACGTTCAGGTGGAATCTCCTTTCCTGTAGTGTGAAGCCATGGCTCCATTGCATCCTAGAATCCTAGTTGGAAGAGACCTGGTGGGCCATCATCCAGTCCCAACCCCATTCCAATTGCATTCAAAGCATTCCCAACAGATGGCCATCCAGCCTCTGCTTCAAAGCCTCCATAGAAATATCCTCCACCACACTTTGGGGCAGAGAGTTCCACTGCTGAACAGCTCTCACAGTCAGGAAGTTCTTCCTAACGTTCAGGTGGAATCTCCTTTCCTGTAGTGTGAAGCCATGGCTCCATTGCATCCTAGAATCCTAGTTGGAAGAGACCTGGTGGGCCATCATCCAGTCCCAACCCCATTCCAATTGCATTCAAAGCATTCCCAACAGATGGCCATCCAGCCTCTGCTTCAAAGCCTCCATAGAAATATCCTCCACCACACTTTGGGGCAGAGAGTTCCACTGCTGAACAGCTCTCACAGTCAGGAAGTTCTTCCTAACGTTCAGGTGGAATCTCCTTTCCTGTAGTGTGAAGCCATGGCTCCATTGCATCCTAGAATCCTAGTTGGAAGAGACCTGGTGGGCCATCATCCAGTCCCAACCCCATTCCAATTGCATTCAAAGCATTCCGACAGATGGCTATCCAGCTTCTGCTTAAAAGCCTCCAAAGAAGGAGCCTCCACCACACTTGGGGCAGAGAGTTCCACTGCTGAACAGCTCTCACAGTCAGGAAGTTCTTCCTACTGTTCAGGGATCCCTTTTCCTATAGTTTGAAGCACAATATTCCAGGTGTGGTCTAACCAAGGCAGAATAGAGCATGGGGAGCAGGACTTCCCTGGATCTAGTCTAGTGTCTACTTCTGTTCTATTCCGCCTTGGTTAGACCACACCGGGAATATTGTGTCCAGTCCTGGGCACCACAACTGAAGAGATATTGACAAGCTGGAATATGTCCAGAGGAGGGTGCCCAAAATGATCAAGGGTCTGGAAAACAAGCCCTATGAGGAGCGGCTGAAAGAGCTGGGCATGTTTAGCCTGAAGAAGAGAAGGCTGAGAAGAGACAATATGATAGCCATGTATAAATATGTGAGAGGAAGTCATAGGAAGGAGGGAGCAAGCTTCCTTTCTGCTTCCCTGGAGACTAGGACGCAATGGAACAATGGCTTCAAACTACAGGAAAGGAGATTCCACCTGAACATGAGGAAGAACTTCCTGACGGTGAGAGCCGTTCAGCAGTGGAACTCTCTGCCCCGGAGGGAGTGTGGTGGAGGCTCCTTCTTTGGAGGCTTTTAAGCAGAGGCTGGATGGCCATCTGTCAGGGGTGCTTTGAATGTGATTTTCCTGCTTCTTTGCAGAATGGGGTTGGACTGGATGACGGCCCAGGAGGTCTCTTCCAACTCTGGGATTCTAGGATTCTATTTATTCCCTCTGCAAGGAGACTCAAGGTGGTTGGAGGAAATGGGTCCCTTTGGAAGAGAAGGGGGCTCTAGTAATAAAGTCAACTCAAAGGATGAAAGGTCTGGAGACCATCAATAATCCCTATGAGGAGAGGCTTAAAGAGCTGGGTCTCTTTAGCCTCAGAAGAGAACATTGAGACAAGGAGACAGGAGAGGAGCTGTGTTTCCGTATGTGAAAGAGTGTCCTAAGGAAGAGGGAGGAGGCTTGCTTTCGGCTTCCCTGGAGACCCAGAAAAGGAGACTCCATTGAACATTGTAATGAAGTTCCTGACTCTAAGAAGAGCTGTTCAGCAGTGGAACTCTCTGCCTCGGAGTCCAGTGGACGCTCCTTCCTTGGAGGCTTTGAAACAGGAGGGAAAGGAAGGGGCCTGAGGCTATTAGGAATTGCCAGAGTTGAAGTTCAAAACACCTGGAGGGAGGGCCAAAGCTTGCCCAGGCCTGCTATAGACAGGACTTGGCTATTGCTTGGAGGAGTGAGCAAAGAAGCTCTGCTCCAGGTGGAAGACGTGGGAGGGGGAGCGGGGTGGGTGGGGAAAGGGTCCCGCCGAGGCTCACCATTGCCCCCGATGACTTGCAGCTCCGGGTACTTGTGCTTGATGTAGTGGATCATGCTGATCTGATAGACCGAGTTTCCTTGCGAAGAGTCCTTTTGGCACCGCAGGAAAGGGAAGGGAGAGACGAGAGGGACTCGTTAGCATGAGGCTCTATACAGAAAGGGGCACCCCCCCCCCCAAAGTCCTGCCCCACCAACACTCACTCACACACACACACAATTCTTTCAAGGAGGAGAAATGAAGGGAAGTTGGCCCCACAAGAGGAACAACAATATCCTTTTTTGTTTTGTCGTGTGCATTGCAACTATTGCAACTGGAGGAAAACAAGAGAAGCCCCCAGTCCGGATGGGAAGGCTCGGGCTTAGCTTCAGGGATTCCTTTCCCAATAATGAAAGTAGGGCAGCAACCATGACCCTAGGTCACAGTATGATTTTTGTTCCTGGCTTATCAATGCCACTATTTCCTCATTGGTTCTATACTAAAAACATGGGGAAAGTTTACTAAAGTGCAATTTTTTTGTCTTTGCAAAAGAGACATCCTCCTGCAGCAGCACAATTGGTGATAATTTTCCCATGAATCTTTCATCATTGAGTCTCAACCCATTCAACGTATGTTTGTGCCAGAAAAACAAAGTTTTTGGAGCAATAATAATAATAATAATAATAATAAACTTTACATATACCCCGCCACCATCTCCCCAATGGGGACTCGGAGCGGCTTACGTGGGGCCAAGCCCGGACAAAATATTACAGCAAAATAAAACCAAAACATAAACAACAAACAACATCATCAAAATTACATTGGTGGCTCTTTTGGGGTCACCTGACTCTCAGGGGTGGAGGGCGGCCACTCACCAGGACCACGACGTCGACCCCGGCCTGCGTGAGGAGGTCCAGGCGGTACTTGTCGTCCTCCCGGGTGCCGATGGCGGCGCCGCAGAGCAGCTGCTTCCGGGGGTCCTTGGAGGCCAGCGGGTAGTCCCGGTTCTTCTTGAGGTCCGTGCGGGCGATGATGGCCACCAGCTCATCCGCGTCGTTCACGATTGGAAGCTTCCCTGCAAAAAGAGGAAGAGGCTCAACGACTGGTCAACGGGGACAGTGTTACACTAGAGACCTAGAACACCTTTTCACCACAAACCACACTCTGTCCAGGTAATCCAGTCAGTAGAAGCTTATTGAAAGAAGATTCCAAAAAGAGGATAAAAGTTCAAAAGGTGATTTCCAAAAACAGCCGAGAGTCCAAAATCCTTTCAAATACAGTCTCCAGAGTAAATCCACAAATATATTCTGTTTTGGTTAGACCACATCTGGAATATTGTGTCCAGTTCTGGGCACCACAATTCAAGAGAGATATTGACAAGCTGGAATGTGTCCAGAGGAGAGCGACTAAAATGATAAAAGGTCTGGAGAACAAGCCCTATGAGGAGCGGCTTAAGGAGCTGGGCATGTTTAGCCTGAAGAAGAGAAGGCTGAGAGGAGGCATGATAGCCATGTATACCTATGTGAGAGGAAGCCACAGGGAGGAGGAGGGAGGAAGCTTGTTTTCTGCTTCCCTGGAGACTAGGACGCAATGGAGGAATGGCTTCAAACTCCAAGAGAGGAGATTTCATCTGAACATGAGGAAGAACTTCCTGATTGTGAGAGCCGTTCAGCAGGGGAACTCTCTGTCCCGGAGTGTGGTGGAGGCTCCTTCTTTGGAAGCTTTGAAGCAGAGGCTGGATGGCCATCTGTCAGGGGTGATTTGAATGCAATATTCCTGCTTCTTGGCAGAATGGGGTTGGACTGGATGATGGCCCACCAGGTCTCTTCCAACTCTTTGATTCTATGATTCTATGATTCTATATCCACAAACCAGATAGCATGAATCCAAGGCAGGCAACCTCGAACTAGAAGCAAGAAGAAACTTAGACGCTTGAATACATGAATTCCAAGAATAGAGGATCAAAAACCGAGAGCCGTTCACCTGAATGCAACATTGCTCTCACAAGGATTTTACTCGCAGGAACCACTTAAAAAGGCCTCAATTCCTCCCATAACATCATTCCTCACGCACCTGCTTTTCCGCTCCTTATCTCTAGGCCTCTGGGAAAAGCGAGTCTGTTTCTGTTGTGCACTCTGCCTCCAAAGTTCCAAGTGCCTTGACCTGGACAAACATTCATCTCCTGCATTTCTCTCAGCCAGAACTTCAGTTCTCATGAGAACTGATATCGCTTTCTCCAATCTCGTAGGAAATGCTAGGAGATTCCAAAACAACTCTCTCCAAGCATCATCCTCTGGGACCTCTGAATCTATCCCAGCACCTCCTTCCTCATCTTCTGACCACATTGTGTGGCCCAGAACTGGACGCAGGGCTATCATCCCAGGTAAGAAGGTCTGACCAAAGCAGAAAAAGAGAGGGGCCCCAAAGGCCATCCAGTCCAACCCCCTTCTTCCTTCCACAAGGAAAAGCAATATCCCTTTTGTCACCTTTTTTGCTCCGCTGCAGGATCTCGTTGGCTTCCTTTAAGGTGACGCCGGCGGGGGCCACCACCAGGTCGCTGCGCTTGGTCATCACCTGAATTTGGGGTCCGAAGGGAGACCATAACATAGGTTAGCCATAAGGTGATAGATAGCCCTTTCCTCCCCACTATCATCATCATTATTTGCACTATTATTGTTATTATTATTATAACGACTACTATCCGTACCCGGCCACGCATTGCTGTGGCCCTCAGAAAACAAGATTTCCAGACATGGAACAATCTGGGCTAGGGAACTCCTCCCACCAAAGCTTTCCTGCTGGCTTTAAGGTGCAAAGCTATTCAAAGGTAATTCAGGTGGGCAATTGCAACATTCACAATTGGCTCAAGTAGAAATTGAGGGGGGCGGGGCCAAGGAGTCATATTCATGCATGCGCTAGAATGTCTTTTTGTTTTTTGGGGGTTTTTAAGTCCTTTCTGCTGTGTTTTTGTTTGCATGAGTGATGGTCACTCATTGGTCTGAGAGGTGTCTCGTGTCCACATTTGGTGTCAATTCATCCAGTGGTTTCTGAGTTATGTTAATCCCACAAACAAACATTACTGTTGGGAATCAGTCTGTGTTTGTGTTCCAGGATCATGATGCTTATGATGTGAGTAATGATGGTGCCGAGGCTGAGGTGCAAGATGGAGACAGTTTGGTCAATGATTTCCAGGCAGACAATGACAGAGAGGCCCCAGTGCAAAGGGCAGTTTCTCATGAGAATATTCCTGCTGAGCCTTGCAATGATAATTCACTCCCTCTCTCCGTGACCTCTCAAGATTTAATAATAATAATAATAATAATAATAATAATAATAATAAACCTTTATTAATACCCCATTACATTTCCCGAAGGACTCGGTGCGGCTTACAAGTGGCCGAGCCCAAACACATCAGTAAAACACAACAACAACAGTACAATAATAAAAAAAAACCTCATAAACAAAGCAAAAAACATAAACAATAACACCGCGGCGCATTAAAAAAATGTAGTACTTACAATCTTTAAAATGTTGGCCATGATCAGGTGAAATAGGATAGATATTTTAGGGATAGGTGGGGAAAACAATCTGACACCTGGGAATTTTAATGAGCAGCCAGATAGGGAGCTGAAGGATAGACAGCTGGAGATCAGCCAGGATCGACAGCCAACTCATTGTTTACGTCACTCCAAAAGACTTTGTCTGATAAGGGGTAAATGTGGGGGAAAGCGAAACCAATTTCTAGGTTTTGAGATATAAGGTTTGCTTCAAGGGGAAACCTGTTAGATTAGGCATCATTTGGAAACCAAGTTCATGTGCCATGGAAATCCTATTCATGGGGTCTTGTTCATGTGGAGAATTTTAGCCGTTTGGATTGTCTTTGCTTCCTGTAGATTCCTGCCTGGATAAACACTGCCTGGGAACTGCTTTTATATGTTGTGTGGACATTGCTTTGTGTTACTGCATTTTACTGACTTATTACTTTTTGGGACCTTATTTTCTTACAAGCATTTATTTTTACTATTTACTAAGCTTCAATAAAAGAGGATTTGTTTCTTCACTCATCGTGTGGTGTGCTTTAAAGTCAGAGGGCTTTTTCCTGACCTGGAGTGCAACAATTACATTTTTATTTATATAGATTACTAGCTGTCCCCTGCCATGCGTTGCTGTGGTCCAGCCTAGTGATCTGGAACATAAAGTAATGAGAAAGTGTTGGTTTCCAATATATGTAATTCCTTTCTGCTTGTGGGTAAACAGTATTTCTTGCTGTTTCATTGTTAGTGTTGATGTGGAGAGTGTCTGGTTTGCCTACTCTGGAACATGCAACATATCATTGTCCTTCTCTAGGGGTCCCTTTCAAATCTATAATACTATCTCTCTCTCTGTGTGAATCATATCTATCTATCTATCTATCTATCTATCTATCTATCTATATCTATGGCTGGGTGGCTCTTTGTCAGGAGGGCTTTGATTATGTTTTCTTGCCCTGATGAAGGGAGTTGGATAAGTATTTTCTGTTGGTCATGGGGGTTCTGTGTGGGATGTTTGCCCTGATTCTGTCGTTCATGGGGTTCAGAATGCTCTTTGATTGTAAGTGAACTGTGAATCCCAGTGACTACAACTCCCAAATGTCAAGGTCTATTTCCCCCAAATGCCATCTGTGTTCATATTTGGGCGTATTGAGTGCTTGTGCCAAGTTTGGTCCAGATCCATCATCGTTTGAGTCCATAGTGCTCTCTGGATGTAGGTGAACTACAACTCCCAAACTCAAGGTCCAGTATTTTCTGTTGGTCATGGGAGTTCTGTGTGCCAAGTTTGGTTCAATTCCATTACTGGTGGAGTTCAGAATGCTCTTTGATTGTAGGTGAACTATAAATCCCAGCAACTACAACTCCCAAATGACAAAATCATAATTTTTTGAGTGATGGTCACTCCTTGTGTTGTGAGACATTTTGCTGCCAAATTTGGTGTGATTTTGTTCATTGGTTCTTTTGTTTTTAAGGTACTCATTACGCACAGAGCATTTTATATATATATATATAGATTATGGTTACAATTATTATTACATTTATTATTATTTTACTGACACAAAAACACAGTATGTCACAGCAAATGAGATCTATATGCTGAATTTCGTATCACAAAATCACAAGTCGAAACCTTTCTCCCAAGGCCTGACAGGAACATTCTCATGAGAATCTGCCCTTTGCACCGAAGCCTCTCTGTCAGTGTCTTCATGAAACTCATTGACCATGCCCCACTGCCGTTCTGAGAAAATACTCCTTCTTTGGTCTTGCCCCCTCCCCTCATCCTTCGGCATACGCGACAGTGTATCTGCTATGGTATTTTGTTTTCCCTTGTGGAATTTCAGCTTGAAATCGAATCTGCTGAAGTATTGAGCCCACCTTATTTGTTTTGCGGATAACTTTCGGGGCGAGGTAATATATTGCAAGTTTTTATGATTGGTCCACAACTCAAAAGGCTGCTGGTGGATCCCGGCTTAATGTCAGCTCACAACAGCCGTTCCCAATAATGACACAGGACTCCGATCCGTAATCAATTAGAAACCTTTACTGCTGGATGTTCAGACACAAAGAAAGCCGGGATTGACCAGCAGCCGCCGGTCATCCCTTTTATACACTCCCCCACATTCGAAACCCTCCTTCCCGCCAAGCCAGGAATCCCGCGCAACGCTCCCGCCAAATGCCAACTGCTATCCCCGAGGTCACCAGCTGCACAGTTCTTATCAGAGTCCTATGTCAGGATCCTGGTTTTTAGCACCAAAACCGAAGGCCTGGAAACTAGCACCTGACAATTATTATTGGGTTTATTATTGACAGCATTGCACCTAATTCCACAAATACAGTCCAAGCCACACATGGTGACATTTCCATCCCTGCTATCATGACCGTACCCTTTTGGGGCCGTCGGGCTTTCCTTGGTGCTTACCTCGCTCAAGGGGGTGCCGTAGTCCTTCTCGGAGAGGAAGTCGATGTCGCGGGAGGTGACGATGCCCACCAGCGTGCTGCCCATCTTGCCGGCCTCGGTGACCGGGATCCCCGAGAAGCCGTGCCGCACCTTGGCCTCGAAGACGTCGCCCACCGTGTGCGAGGGGCTCAACACCACCGGGTCCGTGATGAAACCCTGCTCAAACTTCTGCACCCAAGAGAAGGCACACAACAATGCATCAAAGGGTGTCGTCGGTGCTGGAGCACCTTCTCGGTCAAACGTCATGGTTAGGGAATTCTCCCAAAAACAATAGCACGGCATCTGTCTTGTTACATCCCGAATAGACTACTCTCTACGTGGGGTTGCCCTTGAAGACTGTTCGGAAACTTCAACTAGTCCAGCGAGCGGCAGCCACATTGCTCACCGGAGCGACATACAGGGAGCATACCACCCCCCTGCTGTGTCAGCTCCACTGGCTGCTGATTCAGTTCCGAGCACAATTCAAGGTGCTGGTTTTGACCTACAAAACCCTGTACGGTTCCGGTCCAGTGTATCTGTCCGAACGTATCTCCCTCTACGTCCCACCCCGGAGTCTGAGATCATCTGGGGAGGCCCTGCTCTCGACCCCACCACTCTCACAAGTGAGGCTGGTGGGGACGAGGAGCAGGGCTTTCTCAGTGGTGGCTCCTCACCTGTGGAACTCACTCCCGGGGGAAATCAGGGCATCATCATCCCTCCTCGCCTTCAGGAGGAGGGTGAAGACGTGGCTATGGGACCAGGCCTTTGGGCACTCAGGCAATTAAATTAGACAATCAGGCGAGTAAGACCAACAGGATTGATGAAGTGTAACGTAAAACTGGATCTATGAGTGAGCGAACGCTGACCATGTAAGAGGAGAAACTGGGTTTGTATAGGTTTTATTGATTTTATGGTTATAATGCATGAACTGTTGTTAATTGTGAATTGATGTAATTTTGTGTATGACTGTTTTATGATGCAGGCATCGAATTGTGCCTTTGCTTTTGTAAGCCGCCCTGAGTCCCCTTCGGGGTGAGAAGAAAGGCGGGGTAGAAGAACCCCAAATAAATAAATAAATAAATATGTTCTGCAGTTGTTGGTGATGGAAGGGTTAATGTGAGTATTAGTTCTAGAGGGTTTGGTAATCTGTAAGTGGGAGTTCATGGGTGAAAGCAATTAGGGGTGGAGGTGTACAGGAGATGGGTTGCAACTGGGTGTTACTGGACTTAAGGAGCTAACCTTGAGACTGATCTTTGGGAGAAAGGTATTTGTTGCATTTTGGTGGTGGATGCTGCTGGTTTTCCCCCCAGGTCTGTTGGATTCTTGGGTATCCTGACCTGTCTCCTGTATTCTTGGAATCCTGGAACCTTGAATCTTTGGACTGGCTTTTGACTACGGTATAGACTCTTGCTCCCTGGACTCTGTTATTGAACTCTCGGCATTTGACCACTGGACTGGACCCTGGACCCTTTTGGCTACGAAGTTATTTTTGCTATCAGTTTTTGTTTATTCTGTGGCTGAGTGCTGTCTTTGTGTTTTATGTTTTGGTCTATTAAAACAGCCAGCAAGTAAGTGCTGTTTTAATTAAACTGTTTGATAAAACTGGGGGTTTGGTTCATCTCTACCTAAATAAGGCAGAGTCCTGGCAACGTGACAGCATCCAAAAAGGCAAACAGGATACTTTTTGCATTTTTGGATGATGCAAAAATGGCTAGTTTCACAGATTTTATCTCGTGTCACAATGCTGACAGCAATAGCACATTTGGTTCAGACGGCAATTCCTGTCTCGTGCCTTGGATTTACATTCATGCTGATATTCCTGTAACTTTTCGTGACTTTGATTTAATGCTCAAGTTTTGTTCCTGTATTTTTATGTGTCTTTGGTTTTGTGTTCCTGGATTATTTTGGAATCACAGACTCTTGTTCCCTTTGAATCTTGTCATGGTTTTGGACATTGAAGTTTGGATTCTTGTTTTCCATGTTTAAGTGACTCTTTTTGTGGAAAATACTTTATACTACTCTTGATCATTTTTTCTCCTTTTGCTGAAGCTATTTTTGTTCTTCAATAAACTGCTTGCTTAGACAGAACTCTGGTGTGTGACATTGATTCAGAGGTGCTTTCCCAGCCCTGGTGTGCGACCTGTTGTTTTGTTTTGGGTTGCTGCGAGTTTTCCGGGCTGTATGGCCATGTTCCAGCAGCAAATGTGTCCAAATGGATGGTGACTATGTGTTCAAACGGTATGTTGAATGGTAGTTTTGTGTAGAGGACAGCTCAGGCTAGGATCTGGAGCAACTTCTGCTGTGAGAGGTTCATTCAGAACGTTTTTATGACACAGGAGGCAAAACTTTTTGACCCACCTGGGTGTGTGTGTATATACACACATGGCTGCCCACCACAGAATGGAGGGAGATGCTCACCTTCACCTTTCGGACCTCGTTGGCCTGGAACTCAGGGGTGCAGTTGTGGTGGATGATGCCAATGCCGCCCATCAGCTGCAAAGGGAGCAGAGGTCAGAAGGAAGGAAGGAAGGAAGGAAGGAAGGAAGGGTCAACAGAGAGTACCACTCCCAAATCCATGGGACCAGCCTGTTGGGACTCAGCCTGTGATTGAACCTGAGCCTGGGCTTGAACCTGTGAATGTGCTTCAGTCTCCTGATGTTTCTGTGTCTGATGTGGGGAATGAGGAGGGAAGTCAGTCCCCTGTTGCTTCTGATGTGGGGGATGCTGGGACTGACTCTGAGGGGCAAGATGGAGACACTTGGTCAATGAGTTTCATGAAGACACTGACAGAGAGGCTTCGGTGCAAAGGGCAGATTCTCATGAGAATGTTCCTGTCAGGCCTTGGGAGGAAGGTTTACTCCCTCCGCCTGTGAGCTCTCCAGATTCTAGTTTGGAAAACAGTCTGGCACCTGCTAAAGTGAATGAGGAGTCAGATAAGCAGAGTCGGCGGCTAGAGATTAGGCAGAATCGACAAGAGGCCCAATGTTTACATAGATCCGAAAGAATTGGTCAATTAAAAGTCAAAGACTGGGGGAAAACGAAACCAGTTCGTGGGATTTAAGATTTTCCGGTAGAAAATCTTGTCAGATCAGGCATTGTTTGGAAACCTAGCTCAAGCCTCATGGAATTCCTGTTCAAGTGATCTCGTCTTCATGGTTTTTTCTAACCTTTCAACTTGACTAGCAGCCTCTGCTCTGTCCTTGCTCCTTGGTTGATTTCTGTCTGGATAATCAGTGCCTTGGATTATATTCTATGCTTTTTGAATATTGCTTTTGACTGCTACGTTTGGGCACTGTGTCTTCTTGCTGCCTTTAAATGCTTTATTGCTTTTTGGAATCTTATCTATCTTTACAAGCATTTATTTCTACTGGCTTTTTTGCTAAACTTTAATAAAAAGGTTTGTTCCTTCACTCAATGTGTGGTGTGTTTATAGTCAGAAGGGCCATTTCCTGTTCTGGAGTGCAACACAGCCAACCCTTTGGGTCTAGTGCAGCCCACCCACCCAACAGGGATTCACATCATAGAATCATAGACCTGGAAGGGACCTCTAAAGGCCATCTAGTCCATCCTTTTCTGCCATGGAGGAAAAGCACAATCAAAGCTCCCCAACAGATGGCCCTCCAGCTTTTGGTTGAAAGCCTCCAAGGAAGGAGTTTCCAACAGACTCTGAGGCAGAGAGTTCCACTGCTGAACAGCTTTTAAGGTCTTCCTAATGTTCAGACGGAATATCCTTTCCTGTTATTTGAACCTATTGCACCGAGTCCTAGTCTCCAGGGCAGAGAAAACAAGCCTGCTTCCTCTTCCTTAGGGCACCCTTTCACATTTTTAAACATGGCTTTCATGGCTCTCTTCTCTCAACCTTCTCTTTGCAGGCTAAACAGACTCTGATCTTTAAGATGCTCCTCAGAGGGATTATTCATGGTCTCCATAGTTGGTGGTCCACCTGACCACAAGGAAGACCTTTCTGCAGACACCAGGAAAGCCTTGTTGATCAGTTCCATCAAGCCTTTGTGCATTCAGCAGCAGGGGAGAGGGGCAGGTATTGGGGCTGGGGGGCTTTCATGGACCCCTAGCCCTGAAGGCTTCACATGATGGGGTTCTAATGACAGGAGAGGAGATTCCACCTGAACATTAGGAAGAACTTCCTGACCACACAATCTGTTCAACAGTGGAATTTTCTGCCTTGAATCTGCTATCAGTTTCTCCTGCAATCTGGCAGAGCGCCTGAGAGCCTGGTTTGCTTTCTTTTGCTGACTGAAAGACTTCTCATATCTACTGGCTCGTTATTTTCTGCAGCTGGCCCAGATGCCGAACCTTTCTCAGGCTCAAAGCATTGGGAATTCTCTGGTAGCAATTCAGGCCATCATCCCCAAACCCTTCAGGAACATTCCCCTCAGAAGGGACACTTTGAACAGGAATCCCATTGTCATTCTCTGCATCTAGAGCCTCCTCATCATTAGACACATGAACCTCATTGTCACGCCCAACATACAGAGTACCCTCATCATTAGACACAATCACAGGCTGGACTCCAACAGGCCCCTCCATACTCCCCCCCCCCCAAATTCAGGGGTCTCACCGCCATGGCGATGGCCATGTCCGACTCCGTGACCGTATCCATCGGGGATGAGATGAGGGGGGTCTTCAGGGTGATCTTCCGGGTCAGCGCCGAGGTCAGGTCCTGCGCAGGACGGGAGGAAGAACATCATGCCCATCAATCTATTACATCCTACTTTATTTACATCAAGCATAGGCAAACTTCGGCCCTCCAGGTGTTCTGGACTTCAATTCCCACAATTCCTAACAGCCGGTAGGACTCTAATTCTCTTGGGGATACAATGCCACACTGGCCACGTATAATCACCATCAGGAAAACCAATACCCTAAGCCACTCCGAGCCCTAGGGGAGTGGCGGCATATACGTTTGAATAACAAATAAATATATATAAATAAGTATAAATAAATAAAATGATTTTGGTTCCTGGATGATTGTGATGAATTGCCTACCTTTAGACCAGAATAAGCTCAGGAAGTAGGCTGAATGTTTTCAATGCATCGAGTTGTATTATATGTGCTTTTAATGTAATGTGTTAACTACTTCATGTGCTGTATTCACTTTTATTTTATTTTATTTACCATATATATATATATATATATATATATATATATATATATATATATATAAGGCCTGTTTGATCAAGAAAAAATTTGTTTCTAAAATCGATTTGTAATTGGGGTGTTTTTTTGTTTCGATATTTAAAATATTTACAAAACTTTCCAAAAAAAGTTTTGGTATTTACGAAATTTTGTAAATATTAACGAATTTTTAGAATATTTTTTGTATTTTTTAAGAATAATATTAAAATAATATTAAAAAATATTTAAAATGGAAAATTAACCAAAAACTGGCCCTGATGTAGAGCTAACACAGGCAGGAGACAGGGCAATCGAGAGCACACACCAACAGAAGAGTCTTTTCTATTTTTAAAATATTTTTTGTATTTTTTAAGAATAATATTAAAATAATATTAAAAAATATTTAAAAATGGAAAATTAACCAAAAAATGGCCCAAATGTGGACCAAACACAGGCAGGAGACAGGGCAATCGAGAGCACACACCAACAGAAGAGTCTTTTCTTTTTTAGAATATTTTTTAAGTAAGAATAATATTAAAAATAATATTAAAAAATAATATTAAAAAATATTTTAAAATGGAAAATTAACCAAAAAATGGCCCAAATGTGGACCAAACACAGGCAGGAGACAGCAAATGAGAGCACACACCAACAGAAGAGTCTTTTCTTTTTTAGAATATTTTTTAAGAATAATATTAAAATAATATTAAAATAATATTAAAAATAATATTAAAAATATTTTAAAATGGAAAATTAACCAAAAAATGGCCCAAATGTGGACCAAACACAGGCAGGATACAGCAAATGAGAGCACACACCAACAGAAGAGTCTTTTCTTTTTTAGAATATTTTTTAAGAATAATATTAAAATAATATTAAAAAATAATATTAAAATAATATTAAAAAATATTTAATATTAAAAATATTTTAAAATGGAAAATTAACCAAAAAATGGCCCAAATGTGGACCAAACACAGGCAGGACACAGCAAATGAAGCAAGCAGCACTCACAGCAGCAAGGAATGAATCCAATCCAGTTGCTAGCCATTAGCCAAGCCAAGCCAATGCAAACTCCCTCGCCCTCTGCAGCAATGAGCCGGGCCGCGCCGCGCGGAGCCGCTTTGAAAGGGCTCGCCGGCCAATCAAAAACAAACAGCCACGGACCCACAGTGCACTGCTTGGGAGCGCCGGATTGGCTCCCACTGGCACCAGCACTCCAGCAGCCTCCACCCCATTAACGAAACGAGCGGAAGCTCGTTAAATCTATGGGGGTTGCTGGTTCGATATTTTAAAACCCTTCCGGGTTTGGAAATGTGTTTTGATATCGCTTCAAAAATGCCTAAAATAACGAATTAATAACGAATTAACGAATTAACGAACGAAACCGGACAGGCCTAATATATATATTAGGGTTGGGCGGTTTCGTTCGTTAATTTCGTAATTAGTTATTAATTCGTATTTAAATTAGCTTACGATCCGATATTGAGCCATGCAGGAGTAATTAAAAATCGAAACGAATTTTTTCAATTTATTTCGTAATTGTTTCGTAATTGATTCATAATTGTTTCGAAATCGTTTCGTAATTATTTCCGTATGTCTGGTGCAAGTTTTAGAATTGTTGTTTGTTTTATCAGTGATAAAAAATATAATTATCACACCAACAGTCAACAACAGAGGGAGAGGGAAGTTTCAGAAGTTCCCCCGTCCCATTTGGAGGGTTTTTTAGTATTGCGCAATCGCGCCCGCCATTAACGAATCGTTTCGTAATTGTTTCGGAATCGTTTCGTAATTGTTTCATAATTTTACGAAATTTCGTATATTTCGAACTTTTTTAAAGGAAAATTTCGGAATTCTTTTAAAAAACGAAACGCAAAACCCCATAAAAACGAATCGAGTTTAGAAACAATTTTTTCCGTGGTTACCCAGCCCTAATATATATATATCGCCTTTCTCAGCCCGAAGGCAACTCACTGAATCTCTACCCTGCCTTTTCTCTCTTAATTGAGGATTCATATTGCATTTGAATATGTCGCCGTTCCCCATCTTCAGTCCATGGGGAGAGAAACAACAACAACACAACAACAACAGCGTGTGCCCACTGCAAATAGCTGACAACGATGGCTAATAATTCATTGACCCTGTTTGTATCCGAAAGGGATCCCGGCATCCCTCCCTGGCCTGACCTTCACCCGCTCAGATCCCAGATTATCCAACAAGTGCATTTGGACTAATTAGCGCTGACGAACTTACTCCCACCACCCAAACCCTAAAGAGAAGGTTGTTAAAAATAACACTGTGTCACACAATTTCAGTTCCTGGGTGGGAGCCCTCGGTGGTGTCGCATCCCAGATCAGGAAACGAGACCATAAGATTAAATCCACCACACTGGACTGTGGGAAAAACAATCCTCTTCATTGATGAAAAATGGTTACAAAAGAAAGGTAAATGCAAAGTCAAAATGCCACAGTAGAAACACAGCAGTCAGGAAAATCTCTGAACTTGAGCAAAATTCCAAGAGCCACAATACAAAAACCAGGAACCTGTTAGCATATCACTAACCGTACTTGAAAACTAGAAGCCTCTGGGAATGCAGGCCATGAAACACAGGAAATCTGCCAAGGTACTGCCTCAGTCTAAAACGATGCTTGATCTAGCTAACCAGACGGGGAGAGGCCTCTTAAACTAAAGAAACTATTTCTTGAAACGCCTCCAGACTTTGAAGCCTCCCTCTACCGTAATCTATTTGACCTTCGTAGAAACTGCGATTCACTCCTGTTTTCCAAATCTGTTCTCTTCGGTCCTCATTAACAAACCCATGTGTGAGTCCCTCTGGAGAGCTATCACTGCTTGATTCCAAAACATTCTCATCAGGAAGTTCAGTTTCACTTTCCCTGCCAATCAACAGTTTCAACCCCATCAGGGAAAGATACATGTTCAGAGGCCTGTTCAGTTGCATCAGGAAATACAATTTCTAGATGACACCAACTACCTAGATAAGTCACAGTCTGGTTTCAGGCCTGGTCACGGTACCGAGACAGCCTTGGTCGCCTTGGTGGATGACCTCCGTAGAGAGCTGGACCGGGGGAGTGTGACCTTGTTGGTTCTCTTGGACATCTCAGCGGCTTTCGATACCATCGATCATGGTATCCTTCTGGGCCGACTCTCTGGGATGGGTCTCGGGGGCACGGTTTTGTCATGGCTCCGGTCCTTCCTGGAGGGTCGTTCCCAGATGGTGAAGCTGGGAGACGCCTGCTCGGACCCCTGGTCTTTGACCTGTGGGGTCCCGCAAGGCTCTATTCTGTCTCCCATGCTTTTTAACATCTACATCAAACCGCTGGGAGAGGTCATCCGGGGTTTTGGAGTTGGGTGCCACCTCTACGCAGATGACACGCAACTCTACTACTCATTTCCACCCAATTCCAAGGAGGCCTCTCGGGTGCTGGACGAGAGCCTGGCCGCTGTGTCCATCTGGATGAGGACGTACAAGCTGAAGATCAATCCCAACAAGACAGAGGTCCTCCTGGTCGATCGCAAACCGGATCGGGGTATAGGGTGGCTACCTGTGCTGGATGGGGTTACACTCCCCCTGAAGTCGCAGGTCTGCAGTCTGGGAGTCCTCTTGGATTCATCGCTCACGCTTGAGGCTCAGGCGTCGCCGGTGTCCGGGAGGGCTTTTGCACAATTGAGACTCGTGCGCCAGCTGCGACCGTACCTCGCTAAGGCTGATCTGGCCGGGGTGGTCCATGCCTTGGTCACCTCTAGATTGGACTACTGCAATGCGCTCTACGTGGGGCTGCCTTTGAAAACGGCTCGGAAATTCCAACTGGTCCAATGGGGAGCGACCAGGATGTTAACCGGGGCTCCTTACAGAGAGAGGTCAACCCTCCTGTTCAAGGAGCTCCACTGGCTGCCGTTTATTTTCCGAGCCCAATTTAAGGTGCAGGTGCTTACCTACAAAGCCCGGAACGGTTTGGGACCACCCTACCTGCGTGACCGCATCTCCGTTTATGAACTCTCACGCTCATTTTGTTCATCCGGAGAGGCCCTGCTCATGATTCTGCTCGTGTTGCAGGCGCGTTTGGTGGGGACGCGAGACAGGGCCTTTTCTGTGGTGGCCCCCCGACTCTGGAACGCCCTCCCCAAAGATCTTAGACAGACCCCTACTTTGGCAGACTTTAGAAAGAACTTGAAGACCTGGCTGTTCCGATGAGCCTTCCCAGAATAGGAAATCTCCAATACCAAGTCCCAGAAGCACTTTATTAGAATTAAGATTGTTGCACACTGCACATGCACTTACCCTCTAATCCTTACATATCACCTGTCACATCAGCACTTTTGATCCTGTGCCCATTACTCTGGCCTGGCCCAGTTTTATTGTGTCTTAGTGTATTGTTTATTGCTGTTGTTTAATATTGCTTTAACTGTTTTTAATTTGCTTTAGGTGTTGTACTGTTGTGTTGTGTATTGAGTCTGGGTCTAAGCCTTTCCCCTCCTTTTATTCTTCTTTGGCCAATGGACTCTTTATTTTTGGCCCCTTGGCCCCTGGTGTGATGCTGGATCAGGGCGCAGCAGACACAAACTAGGCTGAATTGGTTGAGACTCAATGAGATACACATTGAAAAAGTAGAGCAAAATGCGCTGCCGGGTGACGTCCCTCAAACAGAAACAAGTTCAGGCAGTTTAGTCAACTTTTCCCCATGTTTTTATGACAGACCCAATTAGAAGATGACATTGATAACCCAGGAAAGGAGATCAGAGTGTGTGCCGTAGAGACTCGAACTCACCACCTCGTCCGCCGTGAAGTCAATGAAGCCGGGAAGGATCAGGAAGTCGCTGCGGAAAGGAAGGGAGAAAACGGCGTTACCTCTCACCCAACGGCCACGGAGACAAAGTCAACCAGGAAAAGGAAAAATGCTTATTTATTTATTTATTGGTTCTCCCATTACGAACCTGCCAGGAGTTTAAGATCGTCTGGGGAGGCCCCGCTCTCAGTCCCGCCTTTGTCACAAGTACATCTGGCGGGGACAAGAGACAGGGCCTTCTCAGTGGTGGCCCCTTGCCTATGGAACACTCTCCCAAGGAAGATCAGATCAGCTTCTTCGCTCCCAACATTTCGGGAAAAAACTCAAGGAATTGGAACAACTACATGATGAAAGTAGACAATGTTTGTGTAATGAGAATTTATTGATTTACTAGCTGTACCCGCCACGTGTTGCTGTGGCCAACCTTTCCTCCCTCTTTCTTTACTTCTTTCCCTCCTTCCTTTTCTCCCTCTTTCTTTCCTTCCCTCCCTTTTCTTCTTTCCCTCTCTCCTTCCTTCCTTCTCTACCTCTTTCCTTCCTTCCCCCTTTTTCTTTTCCTTCTCCTTTCTCTCCTAGAATCCTGGAATCAGAGTTGGAAGAGACCTCCTGGGCCATCATCCAGTCCAACCCCATTCTGCCAAGAAGCAGGAATATTGCATTCAAAGCACCCCTGACAGATGGCCATCCAGCCTCTGTTTAAAAGCTTCCAAAGAAGGAGCCTCCACCACACACCTGGGGCAGAGAGTTCCACTGCTGAACGGCTCTCACAGTCAGGAAGTTCTTCCTAATTCAGATGGAATTCTCCTCCTTTTTCTTCTCTTCACTTCCCTTCCTTCCTTCACTTTTTGCTTCCATCTTCTTTCTCTCTTTCCTCTTTCCTTCCCCCTCCTCTTTTTTCTTCCTTCTCTACCTCTTCCCTTCCTTCCTTCACTTTTTGCTTCCATCTTTCCTTCTCTCTTTCATTCCCTCCCTCTTTCTCTCCTTCTTTTCCTGTTTCCTTTGCTCTTTTCTTCTTTCCCTCTCTTTCTTCCTTCTCTACCTCTTTCCTTCCTTCTCCCTTTTTCTTTTCCTTCTCCTTTCTCTCCTTCCTTCACTCCTTCCTTCCTTTTTGCTTCCATGCTTCCTTCTCTCTTTCATTCTCTCCCTCTTTCTCTCCTTCTTTTCCTGTTTCCTTTACTTCCCCCTTTCTTTCCTTCCCTTTTCTTCTTTCCCTCTCTCCTTTCTTCCTTCTCTACCTCTTTCCTTCCTTACCCCTTTTCCTTCTCCTTTCTCCCTTCACTCCTTCCTTCCTCCCTTCACTTTTTGTTTCCATCCTTCTTTTTCTTTCTGTCTTTCCTTCTCTCCCTCTTTTTGTCCTTTTTCCTTCTCTACCTCTTCCCTTCCTTCCTTCACTTTTTGCTTCCATCTTTCCTTCTCTCTTTCATTCTCTCCCTATTTCTCTCCTTTTCCTGTTTTCTTTGCTCCCTCTTTCTTTCCTTCCCCTTTCTTCTTTCCCTCTCTACCTCTTTCCTTCCTTCCCCCTTTTTCTTTTCCTTCTCCTTTCTCTCCTTTATTTATTTCAATAGATTATTATTATTATGTGTTGCTTTACAAATATATTATTATTATTATTATTATGTGTCGTATTGCAAAGATATTATTATTATGTGTTGCGTTGCATTGCAAAGATTATTATTATTATTATTTGTTGCATTGCAAACACATTGTTGTTGTTGTTATTATTATTATGTGTTGCATTGCAAAGATATTGTTCTTATTATTATGTGTTGCATTACAAATATATTATTATTATGTGTTGCATTGCAAAGATTATTATTATTATGTGTCGCATTGCATTGCAAAGATTATTATTATTATGTGTTCCATTGCAAAGATTATTATTTTTATTATTATTATTTGTTGCATTTCAAAGACATTGTTGTTGTTATTATTATTATTATTATTATTATTATTATTATTATTATTATTATGTGTTGCATTGCAAAGATTATTTTATTTATTTCGAGGTTTTATATACCAAACCTCTCACCTTCAAAGAGGGATTCGGACCGGTTCACAACATGTGTTAACATACAAAAAATATACAATAACAACACAATGCCACTTCATTACACGATTAAAATATCAGCACCATACACATTAAAATATTATCATCCCAGTTAAAAGAGCCAAATCGTTCAACACCATCACAAGATATCATTATTATTATGTGTTGCATTGCAAAGATATTATGTGTTGCATTGCAAAGATTACTATTTTTATTATGTGTTGCACTGTAAAGATATCATTATTATTACTATTATTATTATTATGTGTTGCATTGCATAGATTAATATTATTATGTGTTGCATTGCAAAGATTATTATTATTATTATGTGTTTCATTGCAAATATATTATTATTATTATTATTATTATTATGTGTTGCACTGCAAAGATATCATTATTATTATTATTATTATGTGTTGCATTGCATTGCAAAGATTAATATTATGTGTTGCATTGCAAATATTATTATTATTATTATGTGTTTCATTGCAAATATATTATTATTATTATTATTATTATTATTATGTGTTGCACTGCAAAGATATCATTATTATTATTATGTGTTGCATTGCATTGCAAAGATTAATATTATTATGTGTTGCATTGCAAAGATTATTATTATTATTATGTGTTTCATTGCAAATATATTATTATTATTATTATGTGTTGCACTGCAAAGATATCATTATTATTATTATTATTATTATGTGTTGCATTGCATTGCAAAGATTATTATTATTATTATTATTATTATGTGTTTCATTGCAAATATATTATTATTATTATTATTATTATTATTATTATTATGTGTTGCATTGCAAAGCTGAGGGGTGGGCTGGATGACCTCTGGGTACCCCTTCTAGCCATGATAAGATTGCCTTAAGATCACCATAGTTCAGAAAACAACGCAAAAGCCCACACCAAAAAAAGGATATAAATTAAATAAATCCATCATCCCAAAAGCTAATAATAATAATAATAATCTTCCAAGGTCCAACTTGCTAGTATCGGCCGCTGCCTTAGCATCTGCATTGTGCTGGTTTGTCTCTAAAATGTCTACGCGATTTAGAAAATCTCCAAACCTTGCACAGGATGCCTTGACAGGAGTGCACAGAAGCCACATCACAAAGCAATATTTCCTTTCAATCTGAATCATGCAAAGCCTTGTTTTGCATGCGCAGGCATTTGCTTTTGCAAAGAGTTCCCTGGTTGCTTTTGGACCAGCTGCTTGCGCCCTTAATGCAAAACATCCCATTTCCCAAAGGGGTTTGTTGCAAAAAATTATGCCATAATGAAGAATGTAATCTGCATTTGAGAACAAATTATGTCCTTGCTAAAGTTTGAAGGGACTGCAATGCACGAGCGCTGCATGCAAGATAGGGCTCCCATTTCCTGCCATCGATTGAGAAGTGCATTTTGACGGGCAGCACAATGCTGACCCTGAGCTGAACGTCGGCCAGCAGTGTGACGATGCAGCAAAGAAGGCCAATGCTGTTTTGATTTATGAACTGCATTAATCGAACTGCAGCAATACTATCTGCTAACAAAGCCTCATATCCCCAAATCTGCCTTATTGCACTAATTGCAAACTTAAATTGAGCCTTTAGAAATGATAGTCGATGCATCCCAAAAAGACAAGAAAATGCCATTACAGCAAATAGCATGTATAATTTTCATTATCTCCCCCTTCCAAATGTTAGAGGTTTGGAACCAAAGGAAAAATTAATTTGGGGGGGGGGGGGGGGGGGGGCAGCATGAAAAAATGGGATTATTATTATTATGTGTTGCATTGCAAAGATATTATTATTATGTGTTGCATTGCAAAGATATTATTATTATTATTATTATTATTATTATTATTATTATTATTATTATGTGTTGCATTGCAAAGATATTATTATTATTATTGTGTGTTGCATTGCACTGCAAAGGTTATTATTATTATGTGTTGCATTGCAAAGATATTATTATTATTATTATTATTATTATGTGTTGCTTTGCAAAGATATCATTATTATTATTATGTGTTGCGTTGCATTGCAAAGATTATTATTATTATGTGTTGCATTGCAAAGATATTATTATTATTATTATTATTATTATTATGTGTTGCATTGCAAAGATATTATTATTATTATGTGTTGCTTTGCAAAGATATCATTATTATTATTATGTGTTGCGTTGCACTGCAAAGGTTATTATTATTATGTGTTGCATTGCAAAGATATTATTATTATTATTATTATGTGTTGCATTGCAAAGATATTATTATGTGCTGTATTACAAAGATTATTATTGTTATTATTATGTGTTGCACTGCAAAGATATTATTATTATTATTATTATTATGTGTTGCATTGCAAAGATATTATTATGTGCTGTATTACAAAGATTATTATTGTTATTATTATGTGTTGCATTGCAAAGATATTATTATTATTATTATGTGTTGCATTGCAAAGATATTATTATTATTATTATGTGTTGCATTGCAAAGATATTATTATGTGCTGTATTACAAAGATTATTATTATTATTATTATGTGTTGCATTGCAAAGATATTATTATTATTATTATTATTATGTGTTGCATTGCAAAGATATTATTATTATTATGTGTTGCTTTGCAAAGATATCATTATTATTATTATGTGTTGCGTTGCACTGCAAAGGTTATTATTATTATGTGTTGCATTGCAAAGATATTATTATTATTATTATTATTATGTGTTGCATTGCAAAGATATTATTATGTGCTGTATTACAAAGATTATTATTATTATTATTATGTGTTGCATTGCAAAGATATTATTATTATTATTATTATTATGTGTTGCATTGCAAAGATATTATTATTATTATGTGTTGCTTTGCAAAGATATCATTATTATTATTATGTGTTGCGTTGCACTGCAAAGGTTATTATTATTATGTGTTGCATTGCAAAGATATTATTATTATTATTATTATTATTATTATGTGTTGCATTGCAAAGATATTATTATGTGCTGTATTACAAAGATTATTATTATTATTATTATGTGTTGCATTGCAAAGATATTATTATTATTATTATTATTATGTGTTGCTTTGCAAAGATATCATTATTATTATTATGTGTTGCGTTGCACTGCAAAGGTTATTATTATTATTATGTGTTGCATTGCAAAGATATTATTATTATTATTATTATTATTATTATTATTATTATTATGTGTTGCATTGCAAAGATATTATTATGTGTTGTATTACAAAGATTATTATTGTTATTATTATGTGTTGCATTGCAAAGATATTATTATGTGTTGTATTACAAAGATTATTATTATTGTTATTATGTGTTGCATTGCAAATATATTATTATTATTATTTTATTATTTTTTTTATTTTATTTTTTATAAATAACTAAGGGAGAGGCAGAAATATGTCCAATTTTTTGCATTGTTCATGCTGACCTGAAACCCGGGCTGCAAGCCATGAATCGGATGAGAAAGTTGGGGAAGTTCGGCCGGAGAAGAGGAGCGAAGCTGGCGGCCAGGATTCAATGTATGTATATTTCATCATATATCTGAGAGGCGGTCCCAATTAGGAGGAGGGGCAAGGGTCGCTTTCTGTTGCTCCGGGGACTGGCATGCAAAGGAGTCAGGGCATCCCAGGACTTCCTGAGGGCTAAGAGATGCTTAGCAGTGGTTGGACTAGATGGCCTTTGGGGGTCCCTTCCCAATTTATTATTACTATATCTATGGCTGAGTGACCATCTGTTGGGGATGATTTGATTGTGCCTCCAAATTTATTATTCTATGACAGATATATCATAGAGCAATGTATGTCTATCTATATCAATCAACAGATATATTATTCTATGACATATATCTTAGAACAGTGTGTGTCTATCCACCTATATCTATCATCTGTTGGAGGTGATTTGATTGTGCTTTTCCTGCCAAGCAAAAGGGGGTTGGACTGGGTGGCCTTTGGGGGTCCCTTCCAAATTTATTATTACTATATCTACGGCTGAGTGACCATCTGTTTGGGATGATTTGATTGTGCCTCCCTGCCAAGCAGAAGGGGGTTGGACTAGATGGCCTTTGGGGGTCCCTTCCAAATGTATTATTCTATGACAGATATATAGTAGAACAATGTATGTCTATCTATTGTGTCTCCCTGCCAAGCAGAAGGGGGTTGGACCAGATGGCCTTTGGGGGTCCCTTCCAAATTTATTATTGCTATATCTATGGCTGGGTGACCATCTGTCGGGGATGATTTGATTGTGCCTCCCTGCCTATGACAGAGATATGTCAGGTATATTATCTGTCCATATCTATTGCTGGATGGGCATCTGCCAGGAGGGCTCAGATGGTGTGTCCCTGCCTGGCAGAAAGAAGAGGGTTGGACTAGATGACCTTTGGAGGCCCCTTCCCAATTTATTATTCTACGACAGATATATAACAGAACAATGTGTGTCTGCCTATCTGTCTATATATATGGCTGAGTGACCATCTGTCGGGGATGATTTGATTGTGTCTCCCTGCCTAGCAGAAGGGGGTTGGACTAGATGGCCTTTGGGGGTCCCTTCCCAATTTATCATTTTACAATAAATAAATATATCTCAGATATATTATCTACCCATATCTATGACTGGATGGGCATCTGCCAGGAGGGCTCAGGTGGTGTGTTCCTGCCTGGCAGAAAGAAGAGGGTTGGACTAGATGGCCTTTGGGGGTCCCTTCCAAATTTATTATTCTACGACAGCTATATAATAGAACAGTGTCTGTCTGCCTATCTATCTATATATATGGCCGAGTGACCATCTGTCGGGGATGATTTGATTGTGCCTCCCTGCCTAGCAGAAGGGGGTTGGACTAGATGGCCTTTGGGGGTCCCTTCCCAATTTATTATTCGACGACAGACTTTCCTTCTTTCCACAGAGGTTGGAGATGGAATAACAACAACAACAACAACAACATTTATTTATTTATTTGCAACCCACCCAATCTCATCCTTAGGGAGGGGTTTATTATTATTGTGTCCCAGCTTTGGGTGTGTGTGTGTGTGGTCCGACTAGATGTCCTTTGGGGGCCCCTTTTGGTCATGTGACTTGAGATATCCCTTCCTTCCTATTGTTGTTGTTGTTATTGTTGTTGCTGTGTATTTTATTTACTTACTTGTAGGTGAGCCCGTCGGAGGTGGCGAAGAGCTGCTGGGCGGTGAGTCCATCCTCGGGGACGTATCCGGTCCCGCCGCTGATCAGGTATTCCGCCAGGCTGCAGGTATCATGGGGGGGGGGGGGGGCAGGAAGTGTGGGGGGAAGTAGAGGGAGAGGGAGGTCCCCAAGGAGGAAGCAATAAGAGGGGGGGGGGAGAAAGGAAGAAGAGAGGATGTTAGCCCAGCAAGAGGACCACCGCATCACCCCAAAAGGCCCCCTACCCATAGGATCCCACCCCCCTTCCTCCTCTCCTTCCTTCTCTTCCTGCCCGCCACGTTTCCCTCTTTCCATCTTTTCCTTCCTCTTTCCCTTCCTCCCATCCTTCCTTCCCTCCTCCTACGCTTTCTTCCCTTCATCCGACTTCTTTTCCGCCTTCCATCTTTTCCTTCCTTCTCTTCCATTGCTCTTCCTCCACATTTTCCTTCCTTCCATCCTCGCTACATTCTTTTCCTCCTTTTCCTTTACTTCCTCTTTCCATCTTTCCCTTCCTCCTCCTACGTTTTCTTCCCTCCATCCAACTTTTTTTCCGCCTTCCATCTTTTCCTTCTCTTCCATTGCTCTTCCTCTACGTTTTCCTTCCTTCCTTCCTCGCTACATTCTTTTCCTCCTTTTCCTTTACTTCCTCTTTCCATCTTTCCCTTCCTCCTCCTACGTTTTCTTCCCTCCATCCAACTTTTTTTCCGCCTTCCATCTTTTCCTTCCTTCTCTTCCATTGCTCTTCCTCTACGTTTTCCTTCCTTCCTTGCTACATTCTTTTCCTCCTTTTCCTTTACTTCCTCTTTCCATCTTTTCCTTCCTCTTTCCCTTTCTCCTCCTACGTTTTCTTCCCTCCACCCAACTTCTTTTCCGCTTTCCATCTTTTCCTTCCTTCTCTTCCGTTGCTCTTCCTCTACGTTTTCCTTCCATGCTACATTCATTTCCTCCTTTTCCTTTACTTCCTCTTTCCATCTTTCCCTTCCTCCTCCTACGTTTTCTTCCCTCCATCCAACTTTTTTTCCGCCTTCCATCTTTTCCTTCCTTCTCTTCCATTGCTCTTCCTCTACGTTTTCCTTCCTTCCTTGCTACATTCATTTCCTCCTTTTCCTTTACTTCCTCTTTCCATCTTTTCCTTCTGTCTCTTTCTCATCCTCCAGTTTTTCTTCCTCCCACTTCCTTCTCTTTCCTTTCCTTCTCTTCTTCCTCCCACTTCTTTTCCTCCCTTCCATTCCCCCTCCCTCTCACTTCCTTCTCCCTTTCTCCTTCCCTCTCACCCACCCTTCCTCTTTCCTTCCTTCCCACTCTTGCTTCCTTTCCATCCTTCCTTCCCTCTCTCTTCACCCATGATTTCCTCTCTTCCTCCCCCGCTTAATTCCCTCCTTTTCTTTCCTTTCTATTTCCATCTTTTCTCCTTCCCACTTCCTCCTCTTTCGCTCTTCCTCCTCCCACTTTTCCTCTTTCCATATTTTCCTTCCTTCTCCTCCTCCACGTTTTCCTCCCTCCCTCCCATGCTAAGTTCCTTCCCTCCTTTTCCTTCCTATTTCCCTCCCACTTCCTCCACGTTCCTTCCTTCTCTTCCTCATTCCCACCCTTCCTTCTCTTACATCTCTTCTCCTCTGTTTCCCTCCCTCCCACTTCCTTCCCTTCCTCTCTCCCCTTCCTTCTTTCCATCTTCCTCCTCTTTCCTTCCTTCCTTCCTCCTCCCTCCTTCTTCCTCCTTCCTTCTCTTACATCCTTACGTTTCCCTCCCTCTCTCTTCCTTCTTCCTCCTCCCCCTTCCTTCCTTCCTCTTCTCCTGTTTCCCTCCCTCCCACTTCTTTCTTCCCTTCTTCCTCTTCCCCTTCCTTCTTTCCATCTTCCTCCTCTTTCCTTTCCTTCCTTCCTTCTCTTCCTCCTTCCCACTCTCCCTTCCTTCTCTTACATCCTTACGTTTCCCTCCCTCCATCTTCCGTCTTCCTCTTTCCTTCCTTCTCTTCCCTCCCCCAGCTCTCCCACTTCCTCTCTTCCCCTTTCTTTCTTTCTTTCTTTCTTTCTCTTCCTCTCTCCCCTTCCTTTCCATCTTTTCTTTCCCTCCCTCCTATGCTTCATTCCTTCCCTTCTTTTCCTTCCTTCGTATTTCCATCTGTTCCTCCCTCCCACTTTCTCCTCTTTCGCTCTTCCTCTTTCCATATTTTCCTTCCATTCCTCTTCCTCCTCCACGTTTTCTTCCCTCCCATGCTTAGTTCCTTTCCCTCCTTTTCCTTCCTATTTCCCTCCCACTTCCTCCACGTTCCTTCCTTCTCTTCCTCTTCCTCCCTCCCACTCTTTTTTCCTTCTCTTGCATCCCGTTTCCTTCCCTCCCTCTTCCTTGTCCTTCCTCTTTCCTTCCTTCTCTTCTCTCCTTCCCCATTTCCCTCCCACTTCCTCTCTTCCCCTTTCGTCCTTTCTCTTCAACTCTCCCCTTCCTCCTCCCCTCCCCTCTACCTTTCCCTCCCTCCCATGCTTCATTCATTCCCTCCTTTTCCTTCCTTTTCTTCCCCTCCCTCCCTTCCTCCCTTCCCCTTTCTTCCTTCCTCCTTTCTTCCCTTCCCTTCCCTCTCTTCTCCCTCCCATGCTTCATTCCTTCCCTCCTTTTCCTTCCTTTTCTTCCCCTCCCTCCCTTCCCCTTTCTTCCTTCCTTTCCCTTCCTCCTTTCTTCCTTTCCCTCTCTTCTCCCTCCCATGCTTCATTCCTTCCCTCCTTTCCCTTCCTTCCTTTTTCCATCTTTTCCTCCCTTCCTCTTTCCATATTTTCCTCCCTTCCCTTCCCTTCCTCTTCCTCCTCCACGTTTTCCCCATTTCCCTTCCCCTTCCTCCCTTCCCTCCTTTCCCTTCCTTCCTTCCTTTTTCCATCTTTTCCTCCCTCCCTCTTTCCTCTTTCCATCTTTTCCTCCTCCACGTTTTCCCCATTTCCCTCCCCCTTCCTCCCTTCCCCTTCCTTCCTTCCTTTCCTTCCTCCCTTCCCTTCTCTTCCCTCCCTTCTCCTCTTTCCTTCCTTCCTTCCTTTCCTCCCTCCCCCTCCCTTTCCTTCCTCCCTGCTTCCATTCTTTCCTTCCCTACCTGGGCGGCTCCCCTTCGCCCATGGCGGTGCCTGCACCAGCTCCAGGGGGCTCTCCTTCCTCCAGGCCGGGCCTCCTCCTCTTCCCCTTCCCCTTCCCTTCCTCCTTCCCTTCCCTTTTCCCTCCCAGCTCCGGGTCTTTCTCGTGCGCCACGCACGGGGGAGGGGCCAAAACAGGCCCCGCCCTCCGCGCCCACCGCGCACATTCTCCCCTTTTCTCCTGAAAGCGAGTCAGGGCGGGGACTAGCCCAAGCCACGCCCCTTTGTGGGCGGGGCGTGTGAGCAGCAGCACCACCCAATGCAGGCTCGCCCCTCCTTTGTTTTGGACTACAACTCCCAGCGTTCCTAGCTGCCTCGCGAGCTTAGAGGGGCTTCTGGGAGTTGGAGTCCCAAACCCCTTGCCAAGAGAGGAATCACTGCCTTGCTCTCCTTCCCTTCTTTTCCTTCCATTCACTTTCCTTCCTTTCCCTTCTTTCCTTCCTCCTTCCTTCCTTCAATCCTTTCTTTCCTCACGCCTTTCCCCCTTTTCTTTCTCTCCTTTCTCCTTCCTTCCTTCCTTCCTTCCTTCCTCTTCTCCTCCTCCTCGCTTTGCTTTCCTTCTCTTCCTTCCATTCAGTAACCTTTGTATGTTTTCCTTTCTTTCTTTCTTTCCTTCCTTCCTTCCTTCCTTCCTTCTTTCTTTCCTCACGCCTTTCCCCCTTTTCTTTCTCTCCTTTCTCCTTCCTTCCTTCCTTCCTTCCTTCCTTCCTTCCTTCCTTCCTTCCTTCCTTCCTTCCTCTTCTTCTCCTCCTCGCTTTGCTTTCCTTCTCTTCCTTCCATTCAGTAACCTTTGTATGTTTTCCTTTCTTTCTTTCTTTCTTTCTTTCCTTCCTTCCTTCCTTCCTTCTTTCTTTCCTCACGCCTTTCCCCCTTTTCTTTCTCTCCTTTCTCCTTCCTTCCTTCCTTCCTTCCTTCCTTCCTCTTCTTCTCCTCCTCGCTTTGCTTTCCTTCTCTTCCTTCCATTCAGTAACCTTTGTATGTTTTCCTTTCTTTCTTTCTTTCTTTCTTTCTTTCTTTCTTTCTTTCTTTCTTTCCTTCCTTCCTTCCTTCCTTCCTTCCTTCTTTCTTTCCTCACGCCTTTCCCCCTTTTCTTTCTCTCCTTTCTCCTTCCTTCCTTCCTTCCTTCCTTCCTTCCTCTTCTTCTCCTCCTCGCTTTGCTTTCCTTCTCTTCCTTCCATTCAGTAACCTTTGTATGTTTTCCTTTCTTTCTTTCTTTCTTTCTTTCTTTCTTTCTTTCTTCCTTCCTTCCTTCCTTCTTTCTTTCCTCACGCCTTTCCCCCTTTTCTTTCTCTCCTTTCTCCTTCCTTCCTTCCTCTTCTTCTCCTCTCTTTGCTTTCCTTCTTCCTTCCATTCAGTAACATTTGTCTCTTTTCCTTTCTTTCTTTCTTTCCTTCCTTCTTCCCTTTCTTTCCTCACGCGTTTCCCCCTTTTCTTTCTCTCCTTCCTTCCTTCCTTCCTGCCTCTTCTTCTCCTCTCTTTGCTTTCCTTCTCTTCCTTCCATTCAGTAACCTTCTTTGTCTGTTTTCCCTTCTTTCTTTCTTTCCTTCTTTCTTTCCTCACGCGTTTTCCTCTTTTTTTCTCTTCTTTCTCCTTCCTTCCTTTCTCCCTCCTCCATTTCTCTCCTTCCTTCCTCCTTCCTTCCTTCCTCTTCACCTTCCTTCCTCTTCTTCCTCTCTTCTTTCCTTCCTTCCTTCCTATCTTTTCCTTCCTTTCCTTCCTTCTTTGTTTTCTTTCCTTCTTTTTCCCCTTTCCTTTCCTCTCTCTCTCTCTCTCCCTCCTCCTCCTTCTTTTTCTTCCTTCCTTCCTTTTCTCTTTTCCTCCTTTCCCCCTCTTTCCTTTCCTCCTTCCTTCCTTCTCTTCTCCTCTCTTTGCTTTCCTTCTCTTCCTTCCATTCAGTAACCTTTGTCTCTTTTTCATTCCTTCCTTCCTTCTTTCTTTCCTCACGCTTTCCCCTTTTCTTTCTCTCCTTTCTCCTTCCTCCTTCCTCTCCTCCTCTCTCTTTCTTCCTTCTTTTCCCTCCTTCATCTTTTTTCCTTCCTTCCTTCCTTCCTTCCTTCCTTCCTTCCTTCCTTCCTTCCTTTTCTTTCCTCGCGCCTTTCCCTTTTTTCTTTCTCTCCTTTCTCCTTCCTTCCCTCCTTCTTCTCCTATTTTTGCTTTCCTTCTTTTCCTTCCATTCAGTAACCTTCTTTGTCTGTTTTCCCTTCTTTCCTTCCTTCTTCCTTTCCTCACGCGTTTCCCCCTTTTCTTTCTCTCCTTTCTCCTTCCTCCCTTCCTCTTATTTTCCTCTCTTTGCTTTCCTTCTCTTCCATCCATTCACTAATCGTTCCTTCCTTCTTTGTTTTATTTTCCTCCTGCCTTTTCCCCTTTCCTTTCTTTCTCTCTCTCCCTTCCTCCTTCTTTTTCTTCCTTCCTTCCTTTTCTCTTTTCCTCCTTTCCCCCTCCCTCTTTCCTTTCCTTGTCTTCCTTCTTTCCTCTTCTCATGTTTCCCCCCTTTCCTTTCTGTCTCTCCTTTTCTCTTTTTCTTCCTTCCTTTTCTCCTTCCCTTATACACCTTTCCCTTCTCTCTTTCCTTCTCTTCCTTTCATTCAATAACCTTCTTTGTCTGTTTTCTCTTCTTTCCTTCCTTCTCTCCTCTCCTCATACTTTCCTCCCTTTCCTTTCTGTCTCTCTCCTTTCCTTCTCTTCCTTCCATTCACTAACCTTCATTCTCTGTTTTCCTTTCTTTCCTTCCTTCTTTCATTTCCTCCCCTCATGCTTTTTTTCTTTCCTTTCCCTCCTTTCCCCTCCTTCCTTCCTCTTCTTTTCCTCTCTTTGCTTTCCTTCCCTTCCATCCATTCACTAACCTTTTCCTCCTTTCCTTCCTTCTTTGATTTCATTTCCTCATGCCGTCTCTCTCTCCTTTCCTTCCTCTGCTTTTTCTTCCTGCCTTCCTTCCTTTTCTCTCTTTTTCCCTTTTCCTTTCTGTCTCTCCCTTCCTCTTCTTTTTCGTCCTTCCTTCCATTTCTCTTTCCCTCATACGCCTTTTCTTTCTCTCTTTCCTATCCTTCTCTTCCTTTCATCCACTAACCTTTTTTCTTCTTTCCTTCCTTCTTCCATTTCCTCTCCTCATGCTTTTACCCTTTCCTTTCTCTCTCCCTTTTTCTTTCCTTTCTCCTTTTCCTTTCCTTCTCCTCCTTCCATTCACTAACCTTCTTTATCTCTTTTTCTTCTTTCTATCTTTCTTTCCTTCCTTCTTTCCTCATACTTTCCTCCCTTTCCTTTCTGTCTCACCTTTTCTTTTCCTTCCTTCCTTCCTTCCTTCCTTCCTTCCTTCCTTCCTTCCTTCCTTTTCTCTTTCCCTCCTACACCTTTCCCTTCTCTCTCTCCTTTCCTTCTCTTCCTTTCATTCACTAACCTTCTTTATCTCTTTTTCTTCTTTCTTTCTTTCATTCTTTCCTTCCTTCCTTCTTTCCTCATACTTTCCTCCCTTTCCTTTCCTTCTTTTCCTTCCTTTCTTCCTTTTTCTCTTTCCCTCCTACACCTTTCCCTTCTCTCTCTCCTTTCCTTCTCTTCCTTCCATTCACTAACCTTCATTCCCTGTTTTCCTTTCTTTCCTTCCTTCTTTCATTTCCTACCCTTGTGCCTTTTCCCCTTTCCTGTCTCTCTCCCTTCCTCCTTCTTTTTCTTCCTTCCTTCCTTTTCTCTTTTCCTCCTTTCCCCCTCCCTCTTTCCTTTCCTTGTCTTCCTTCTTTCCTCTCCTCATGCTTTCCCTCCTTTTCTCTTTTTCCTCCTCCCTTTTTCTCCTTCCCTCATACACCTTTCCCTTCTCTCTTTCCTTCTCTTCCTTCGATTCAGTAACCTTCTTTGTCTGTTTGCTCTTCTTTCCTTCCTTCTTTCCTCTCCTCATACTTTCCTCCCTTTGAAAATTACAATCAAAGCACCCACAACAGATAGCCACTCAGCCTTTGTAATAATAATATCAATAATAATAGGAGCAACCCCAAAGGCCATCCAGTCCAACCCCATTCTTTCTGTCAGGCAGAAAAGGCCCAGCCCTTGCAATAATGATAACAAGAACAAACTCCAATATGCTGATGACAATGTCATCTGTGCGCATTCAGAAGACGACCTACAAGCCACTCTAAACACCTTCGCAGAAGCATACGAGAAGCTCGGCCTGTCACTGAACATCAAGAAAAGCAAAGTGCTCTTCCAGCAGTCACCATCCAATCCCTCTCCAATGCCAGGAATACAGCTTAATGGTGTAACATGAGAAAATGTGGACCATTTCCGCTCCCTTGGCAGCCACCTCTCCACCAAAGTCAACATTGACACCGAAATACAACACCGCCTGAGCTCTGCGAGTGCAGCATTTTTCCGAATGAAGCAGAGAGTGTTTGAGGACCGTGACATCCGTAGGGAGACCAAGGGGCTTGCCTATAAAGGTATTGTCCTCCTAACCCTGCTACACGTCTGCGAAACGTGGACTGTCTCTAGATGTCAACATTTACACTGAAATACAACACCACCTGAGCTCTGCGAATGCATCATTTTTCTAAATGAAGCAGAGAGTGTTTGAGGACTGGGACATCCGTAGGGAGACCAAGGGCTTGTTTATAAAGCCAGGGTCCTCCCAACTCTACTATACGCCTGTGAAACGTGGACTGTCTACAGATGTCACATGCCACTCCAGGAATGATTCCATCAGAGCCTGAGCTCTGCGAGTGCAGCATTCTTCCAAATGAAGCAGAGAGTGTTTGAGAACCGGGACATCCGTAGGGATACCAAGGTGCTTGTTTATAAAGCTGTTGTCCTCCCAACCTTGCTATATGCCTGTGAAACGTGGACTGTCTACAGACGTCACATGCAACTCCTGGAATGATTCCATCAGCGCTGCCTCCAGAAAATCCTGCAAATCTCTTGGGAAGACAGGCGGACAAACGTCAGCATGCTGGATGGAAGAAGAAGCAAAGACCACCAGCACTGAAGCGATGGTCCCCCTCCATCAACTCCGGATGTTGTCCGGACGCCCGACCACCGTCTCCCAAAGCAGTTGCTCCACTCCGAACTCAAGAATGGAAAACGGAAATGTTGGAGGACAGGAAAAGAGATTGAAAGATGGGCTCAAAGCCAACCTTAAAAACTCTGGCATAGACACTGAGAACTGGGAAGCCCTGGCCCTTGAGCGCTCCAGGTGGAGGTCAGCTGTGACCAGCAGTGCTGCAGAATTTGAAGAGGCACGAATGGAGGGAGAAAGAGAGAAATGTACCAAGAAGAAGAAGCCAACCCCGACCGGGACTGCCTTCCACCTGGAATCCGATGTCCTCACTGCAGAAGGGAGAACATGTGGGTCAAGAATCGGGGTCCACAGTCACCTACGGACCCACCGCCAGGACACCGATCTTGGTAGACTATCCTACTTGGACAACAAGGGATCGCCTAAGTACGTAAGTAAGTAACAATAACAATAGCGGAAACCCTAGCTCAACAACTTTCTGCCCTACAGGAAAAGCACCATCAAAGCACCCCCAACAGATGACCACCCAACCAACAGTCTGCATCATGTGTTTGGAGTGAGGCCAGATCTCATTCTGGCCAACTGGCCACGAGATGCACTTATGAGGTTATTTGATTACACGCTTCCTTCCTTTGCTTTCCTCTTCCTCACATGACTTCCAGACTCAAGACCCTCTGCCCAGCTCCTTCTGAATGGAATGATAGAACAACAGAGTAAGAGACCCCAAAGGCCATCCAGTCCATCCCCTTCTGCCATGCAGGGAGGCACCATCAAAGCCCTCCTGACAGATGGCCACCAAGCCTCAATAATAACAACAACAATAATAATAGATGATGATGATGATGATGATTATATACTAGCTATCCCTTGCCACGCATTGCTGTGGCCCACTCTGGTGGTCATGGGGGTTCTGTGTGGGAGGTTTGGCCCAATTCTATCGTTGGTGGGGTTCAGAATGCTCTGTCATTGTAGGTGAACTACAAATCCCAGCAACTAGAACTCCCAAATGTCAAGATTCTATTTCCCCCAAACTCCACCAGTGTTCACATCTGCGCATATTGAGTATTCGTGTAGAGTTTGGTCCAGATCCATCATTGTTTGTGTCCACAGTGATCTTTGGATGTAGGTGAACTACAATTCCAAAACCAAAGGACACTGCCTACCAAAACCTTGCAGTATTTTCTGTTGGGCATGGGAGGTCTGTGTGCCCAGTTTTATTTATATAGATGTCTGGCACAAGCCAGTCAAGAGGGTCCCAGTGGTGATGGGCATACTTGGTGCAGTGCCTCAAGACCTTGGCCTGCACTTAAACACAATAGGCGCTGACAAAATCACCACCTCTCAACTACAAGATGCCACCTTAGTGGGATCTTCACGCATTATTATATACACCACATAGTCCTAGACACTTGGGAACAGTACGACGAATGATCCAGTACAACAGCCAGCAGAGTGACCTTGTTTGCTGTGGACTCATCTTGTTGTGTTTCAAATGATGATGATGATGATAGGAGTTGGAAGAGACCTCAAGGGCCATCTAGTCCAACCCCCTTCTTCCAAGCAGGAAAAGCACAATCAAAGCACCCCCGACAGATAGCCATCCAGCCTCTGTTTAATAATGGTGATGATGATAGATCCAAGCACAATATGTAAACAATCCAACCATTGGGTTGTTGTAGGTTTTTTCGGGCTATATGGCCATGGTCTAGAGGCATTCTCTCCTGACATTTCGCCTGCATCTATGGCAAGCATCCTCAGAGGTAGTGAGGTCTGTTGGGACAATCTGGGACATCTAATCACCTCTCAACAAAAGATTGCCCCAAGCACTTCCAGACCATCAACCTCAGCAAGATGGAGTGGATGAGGGATTAGAGGACACCCAACCCCAAATTGGGAACAAGTCGTCCAGGAATACCTGGCCGCTCTAAATGAGTCCAAGTCCCCTTTCAGGGCCAGATCAACTCCACCCCAGAGTATTGAAGGAACTAGCGGAAGTCATTTCGGAACCATTGGCAACCATCTTTGAGAGTTCTTGGAGAACGGGAGAAGTTCCAGCAGATTGGAGGAGGGCCAATGTGGTCCCAATCTTCAAGAAGGGAAAAAAGGATGACCCAAACAACTACCGTCCGGTCAGCCTCACGTCGATACCGGGCAAGATTCTGGAAAAGATTGTTAAGGAAGCGGTCTGCAAACACTTAGAAACAAATGCAGTCATCGCTAATAGTCAACATGTTGTTGTTCATTCGTTCAGTCGTCTCCGACTCTTCGTGACCTCATGGACCAGCCCACGCCAGAGCTCCCTGTCGGCCGTCACCACCCCCAGCTCCTTCAAGGTCAGTCCAGTCACTTCAAGGATGCCATCCATCCATCTTGCCTTGGTCGGCCCCTCTTCCTTTTGCATTCCACTTTCCCCAGCATAATTGTCTTCTCTAAGCTTTCCTGTCTCCTCATGATGTGGCCAAAGTACTTCATCTTTGCCTCTATATTCCCTCCAATGAGCAGTCGGGCTTTATTTCCTGGAGGATGGACTGGTTGGATCTTCTCGCAGTCCAAGGCACTCTCAGAACTTTCCTCCAACACCACAGTTCAAAAGCATCTATCTTCCTTCGCTCAGCCTTCCCTAAGGTCCAGCTCTCACATCCGTAGGTGACTACAGGGAATACCATGGCTTTGACTAGGCGGATCTTTGTTGCCAGTCTGATGTCTCTACTCTTCACTATTTTATCGAGACTGGACATTGCTCTCCTCCCAAGAAGGAAGGAAGCGTCTCCTGATTTCCTGGCCACAGTCTGCATCTGCAGTAATCTTTGCACCTAGAAATACAAACCCTGTCACGGCCTCCACGTTTTCTCCCTCTATTTCCCAGTTGTCAATCATTCTTGTTGCCATAATCTTGGTTTTTTTGACGTTTAGCTGCAACCCGGCTTTTGCGCTTTCTTCTTTCACCTTGATTAGAAGGCTCCTCAGCTCCTCCTCGCTTTCGGCCATCAGAGTGGTGTCATCTGCATATCTGAGGTTGTGAATGTTTCTTCCAGCAATTTTCACCCCAGCTTTGCATTCATCCAGCCCCGCACATCCTCGCATGATGTGTTCTGCATACAAGTTAAAAAGGTTGGGTGAGAGGATGCAGCCTTGCCGTACGCCTTTCCCAATCTTGAACCAGTCTGTTGTTCCGTGGTCAGTTCTGACTGTGGCTCCTTGGTCCTTGTACAGATTCCTCAGGAGAGAGGGAAGGGGGCTTGGGATGCCCATCCCACTAAGAACTTGCCACCATTTATTATGATCCACACAGTCAAAGGCTTTAGAATAGTCAATGAAGCAGAAGTAGATGTTTTTCTGAAACTCCCTGCCTTTCTCCATTCTCCAGCATCCGGATATTGGCAATTTGGTCTCTCGTTCCTCTACCTTTTCTAAACCCAGCTTGAACATCTGGCAACTCTCGCTCCATGTCTTGCTGGAGTCTTCTTCCTTGCAGGATCTTGAGCATTACCTTACTGGCATGTGAAATAAGGGCCACTGTACGGAACTTTGAGCAGTCTTTCGCATTTCCCTTTTTTGGTATGGGGATATAAGTCAACATGGATTTATCAAAAACAAGTCATGCCAGACTAATCTGATCTCTTTCTTCGATAGAGCTACAAGCTGGGTAGATGCGGGGAATGCCGTGGATGTAGCGTACCTGGATTTCAGGAAGGCCTTCTTTGACAAGGTCCCCCATGACCTTCTGGCAAGGAAACTAGTCCAATGTGAGCTAGGCAAAACTACGGTGAGGTGGATCCGTAATTGGTTAAATGGACGAACCCAGAGGGTGCTCACCAATGCTTCCTCTTCATCTTGGAAAGAAGTGACAAGTGGAGTGCCACAAGCAGGGTTCCGTCCTGGGCCCGGTCCTGTTCAACATCTTTATTAATGACTTAGATGAAGGGCTAGAAGGCATGATCATCAAGTTTGCAGACGACACCAAATTGGGAGGGATAGCCAATAGTCCAGAGGACAGGAGCAGGATTCAAAACGATCTTGACAGATTAGAGAGATGAAGGGTCAAAACTAACAAAATGAAGTTCAACAGTGACAAATGTAAGATACTCCACTTTGGCAGAAAAAGCGAAATGCAAAGAGACAGAATGGGGGACAATGCCTGGCTCGAGAGCAGTACGTGTGGAAAAGATCTTGGAGTCCTCGTGGGGAGGAAGTTAAACATGAGCCAGGAATGTGATGTGGCGGCAAAAAAAGCCAATGGGATTTTGTCCTGCATCAAGAGGAGCCTAGTGTCTAGATCCAGGGAAGTCATGCTCCCCATGCTCTATTCCGCTTTGGTTAGACCACTTTACCTGGAGTATTGTGTCCAATTCTGGGCACCACAATTCAAGAGAGATATTGACAAGCTGGAATGTGTCCAGAGGAGGGCGACTAAAATGATCAAGGGTCTGGAGAACAAGCCCTATGAGGAGTGGCTTAAGGAGCTGGGCATGTTTAGCCTGAAGAAGAGAAGGCTGAGAGGAGATATGATAGCCATGTATAAATATGTGAGGAAGCCACAGGGAGGAGGGAGCAAGCGTGTTTTCTGCTTCCTTGGAGACTAGGACGCGGAACAATGGCTTCAAACTACAAGAGAGGAGATTCCATCTGAACATGAGGAAGAACTTCCTGACTGTGAGAGCCGTTCAGCAGTGGAACTCTCTGCCCCGGAGTGTGGTGGAGGCTCCTTCTTTGGAAGCTTTTAAACAGAGGCTGTATGGCCATCTGTCAGGGGTGATTTGAATGCAATATTCCTGCTTCTTGGCAGGGGGTTGGACTGGATGGCCCATGAGGTCTCTTCCAACTCTTTGATTCTATGATTCTTAGCTCTTCCGGAAAAGGATATTATCCTGGCAAGGAAATGAAACCCAAATGGTTTGCCAATACGTTTCCATTAAATGTTCTGCTGCAAGCAAACAATGGCCACCATTGATGGGGAGGGGGGGTGTCCTGGTCAGCAAACAAGGCTCCTCCAATGTGTGTCTGGAATGGAAAAGGAAAGCACATGGGCCGGAGCTCAGCTGACCACAGATAACCACAACCCCATGACTTCCCCATGGATGCAATGGGAGGGGATTTGGCCCATCCAAATGGGGCTCCAGACCCTGCATGGGTTTTCCTCTCCCAACCCAAAGGCATTCCTTGGGCATCTAGCATTGCAACGGAAGAAGACCTCAGCCAACTATTTGCAGAACACAGCACAGCATGCATCTACATGGGCAAACTCTGGGTGTTTTGGATTTCAACTCCCACAATTCCTAACAGCGAGGAGTTGGAGTCCCAAACACCCGGAGGGCCAAAGTTTGCCCATGCCTGATCAATACTGTAGAAGGAATGCAATCCGGGGATACTAGAACAGCATGGCTCAAGGTGATGGGCATGCAAAGATACAGGATGGGAGACAACAGTCCTTGTGAGGAGGATCTTGGAGTCTTGGACTCATAAAATCCTCGAATCCTAGAGTTGGGAGAGACCTGGTGGGACATCCAGTCCAACCCCATTCTGCCCAGAAGCAGGACAATCACATTCAAAGCACCCCGACAGATGGCCATCCAGCCTCTGTTTAAAAGCCTCCAAAGAAGGAGCCTCCACCACACTCCCCTGGGGCAGAGAGTTCCACTGCTGAACGGCTCTCACAGTCAGGAAGTTCTTAGAATCATAGAATCAGAGTTGGAAGAGACCTCCTGGGCCATCATCCAGTCCAACCCCATTCTGCCAAGAAGCAGGAATCACATTCAAAGCACCCCTCACAGATGGCCATCCAGCCTCTGCTTCAAAGCCTCCAAAGAAGGAGCCTCCACCACACTCCCTCCGGGGCAGAGAGTTCCACTGCTGAACAGCTGTCATAGAATCATAGAATCTTAGAGTTGGAAGAGACCTCCTGGGCCATCCAGTCCAACCCCATTCTGCCAAGAAGCAGGAATGTTGCATTCAAAGCACCCCTGACAGATGGCCATCCAGCCTCTGCTTCAAAGCTTCCAAAGAAGGAGCCTCCACCACACTCCCTCTGGGGCAGAGAGTTCCACTGCTGAACAGCTCTCAGTCAGGAAGTTCTTAGAACATAGAATGATAGAGTTGGAAGAGGCCTCATGGGCCATCCAGTCCAACCCCATTCTGCCAAGAAGCAGGAAAATCACATTCAAAGCACCCCCGACAGATGGGGAATATGTAAACATGAGCCAAGGGTGTGATGCAGCAGCTCAAAAAGCCAACAGGATTGCATCCAAACGAGTCCAGTGTCCAGATCGAGGGAAGTCCTGGTGCTTCTGTCTTCTGCTTTGGTCAGACTTCTTTACCTGGAATCAAACTGTGTCTAATTCTGGGCAAAGAGGGATATTGACTCTAAGCTGGATGGTGTCAAGAGGAGACTCAAAGGTCTGGAGACCTTGAAAGGGTGTCAGAAGAAGTGTTGTCGAGCAATTTAGAGTGGCTGTGGATACCGAGATCCAAGCCACTGTGGGTTGCCTGGTGAGAAAAGGAGCCAGTATTCCAGAATAAATCTCTCCAGAATAAATCTCACCCTTTCAAGGGTCTGGGGAACAAACCCTATGAGGAACGGCTTAAGGAGCTGGCCATTTTTAGCCTGAAGAAGAGAAGGCTGAGAAGAGATATGATGAGAGCCATGTATAAATATGTGAGAGGAAGCCACAGGGAGGAGGAGGGAGCAAGCTTCCTTTCTGCTTCCCTGGAGACTAGGACGCAATGGAAGAATGCCTTCAAACTACAAGAGAGAAAGGAGATTCCACCTGAACATGAGGAAGAACTTCCTGACTGTGAGAGCCGTTCAGCGGTGGAACTCTCTGCCCCAGAGTGTGGTGGAGGCTCCTTTAGAATCATAGTTTTCTGCTTCCCTGGAGACTAGGACATGGAACAATGGCTTCAAACTACAAGAGAGGAGATTCCACCTGAACACAAGGAAGAACTTCCTGACTGTGAGAGCCGTTCAGCAGTGGAACTCTCTACCCTGGAGTGTGGTGGAGGCTTTTAAACAGAGGCTGGATGGTCATCTGTCGGGGGTGCTTTGAATGGGATGTTCCTACTTCTTGGCAGAATGGGGTTGGACTGGATGGCCCACCAGGTCTCTTCCAACTCTGAATATGAGGAAGAACTTCCTGACTGTGAGAGCCGTTCAGCAGTGGAACTCTCTGCCTTCCCCGGAGGGAGTGTGGTGGAGGCTCCTTCTTTGGAAGCTTTTAAACAGAGGCTGGATGGCCGTCTGTAAGGGGTGATTTGAATGCAATATTCCTGCTTCTTGAGTAAACAGGGGTGTGTTTTGCAGGCTTGGAGGTGCAACAAGCCCAGCCTGTCTCCCCGATTGTGATCAAGAACACAACTGAACATTTGGACAACAGCTGCTGCCCTCTTGTGGCCTGATGGGGCATTAGCAATGGATTGCTGATTAATTGGGATTTCTATTCTCTGTGCCTCTTAAATCCCCCTCGTTCCACTTGCAAAGCCAAAGAGCATCTCTCCATAAGGAATTGCTCTCTCACCCAGTGGTTTTAAACGTTTAATCTCTGCAACCGGCCCTACCCACTGTGATCAACTTCCTGTGTTCAAATATTGTGTTTTTATAAATATTGTGATTTTCCCTTACCTTTTCCACTTGAGCAACTGAAGGGGAAAAGGGAAAGAGCCTGAGGCTGTGAGGAATGGTGGGAGTTGAAGTCCAAAACACCTGGAGGGAAGGCCAAAGTTCTGATGTGTTTATTTATACTGTTTCTCGTATTTTATCTTGTTTTATTATATTTTATTGTTGTAGTTTTATGTTGTATATCTGCATTGTTGTATTCCTGGGCTTGGCCTCATGTAAGCCGTCCCGAGACCCCTTGGGGAGATGGTATAAATAAATAAATTATTATTATTATTATTATTATTATTATTATTATTATTTCCCCATTGGGGCCAATGGTTCTTGGACGAGAGTCTCTTTAGGACCTTTGCAGCATCCTTGGGCTACTAGCTGCCTCCTGAGCAGAACAGCTTGACCAGGGTGGGTCGGTGCTGCTTGTGTTATTGGATCCCACAGCAGCATTGGACACAGTCGACCACCATCTCTTGACCCACTGCTTCGCTGCTGTTGGAGTGAGTCGGGGGAGGGCTTTGAATTGGCTCCCCTCCTTCCTTCACAACCGTGGACAGCGAGTCTGGTCTCTGAGAGGTCCCCCCTCTTTCTCTCTCTTGTGGGGTTCCTCCTCAGGGGGCCATTCTCTCCCCTCTGGTGTTTAACATCTATATGCGACCACTGGCTCAGCTGGCTCGAGGTTTTGGGCTGGAGTGTGACCAGTACGCCGATGACACTCAGCTGGTGCTGAAGATGGAAGGCCGACCGGACTCTGTACCCAATTGTTTCCATCCGTGCCTCATTGAGGCCGTGACTGGATGGCTGCGTGCCAGCAGGTTGAGGGTGAATCCAGCAAAGACGGAGATCCTATGGCTGGGTCGACCGGGCAGTGGGGACGTCCAGCTGCCTACCCTGGATGGCAAGGAGGCACTACGCCCGTTACCGTTGGTCAAGAGTCTGGGAGTCCTTTTGGACCCTCTGCTGAGGATGATGGAGGCCCAGGTCTCTCTCCGCCGTGAGCAGAACCGCCTTCTTTCTTCCACCTGCGGCAGGCTAGACGGCTGGCCCCCGCCCTGTCCAGGGACGACCTGGCTACGGTCATCCAGGCCATGGTCATCTCAAGACTGGACTACTGCAACGCCCTCTACATTGGCCTTCCTCTGTCGGTGATCCGGAAGCTCAAGTTGGTACAAAATGCAGCTGCTCGGCTTCTTGCAGGAATTCCGATGAGATGCCACATCACCCCAATCTTCCTGCAGCTGCATTGGTTACCCATTGAGCACCGGATCACTTTCAAAGGGATGGGACTCCCCTTGAAGGCCTTGCATGGTCTGGGGCCGATGTACCTGAGGGCCGCCTCACCCCCTCCCAACCCCAGAGATCCCTCCGTTCTGAGGACCAAGATCTGTTGGAAATTCCCAGTGTCAAGACCTTGCGCCTAACAGCAACCAGACGCAGAGCCTTCACAGCAGTGGCACCCTCACTCTGGAACACTCTGCCACCTGAAGTCCGTGCCTTGCGGGACTTACCAGCTTTCCGCAGGGCATGGAAGACATACCAGTTTCGACAGGCCTTTGATCTTTGATACTGCTGTTTTTAAATTGTTTTAAATTGTTTTTAAATTGTGTTAGATTTTAGTCATTCTTGTAAGCCGCTCTGAGCCCCAGGGGAGTGGCCGCATAGACATTTGAATGATAAACTAACAAAATGAAGTTCAACAGTGACAAATGCAAGATACTCCACTTTGGCAGAAAAAATGAAATGCAAAGATACAGAATGGGTGACGAGGCTTGGCTCGAGAGCAGGACGTGTGGAAAAGATCTTGGAGTCCTCGTGGGGAGGAAGTTAAACATGAGCCAGGAATGTGATGTGGCGGCAAAAAAAGCCAATGGGATTTTGGCCTGCATCAATAGGAGCATAGTGTCTAGATCTAAGGAAGTAACGCTATCCCTCTATTCCGCTTTGGTTAGACCACGTTACCTGGAATATTGTGTCCAATTCTGGGCACCACAATTCAAGAGAGAGATTGACTCTAAGCTGGAATGTGTCCAGAGGAGGGCGACTCAAATGATCAAGGGTCTGGAGAACAAGCCCTATGAGGAGCGGCTTAAGGAGCTGGGCATGTTTAGCCTGAAGAAGAGAAGGCTGAGAGGAGATATGATAGCCATGTATAAATATGTGAGAGAAGCCACAGAGGAGGGCGAATAAAATGATCAAGGGTCTGGAGAACAAGCCCTATGAGGAGCGGCTTAAGGAGCTGGGCATGTTTAGCCTGAAGAAGAGAAGGCTGAGAGGAGATATGATAGCCCTGTATAAATATGTGAGAGGAAGCCACAGGGAGGAGGAAGATGATGCAGGGTCTGGAGAACAAGCCCTATGAGGAGCGGCTTAAGGAGCTGGGCATGTTTAGCCTGAAGAAGAGAAGGCTGAGAGGAGATATGATAGCCATGTATAAATATGTGAGAGGAAGCCACAGGGAGGAGGGAGCAAGCTTGTTTTCTGCTTCCTTGGAGACTAGGACGCGGAACAATGGCTTCAAACTACAAGAAAGGATATTCCATCTGAACATGAGGAAGAACTTCCTGACTGTGAGAGCCGTTCAGCAGTGGAACTCTCTGCCCCGGAGTGAGTGTGGTGGAGGCTCCTTCTTTGGAAGCTTTTAAGCAGAGGCTGGATGGCCATCTGTCAGGGGTGATTTGAATGCAATATTCCTGCTTCTTGGCAGAATGGGGTTGGACTGGATGGCCCATGAGGTCTCTTCCAACTCTTTGATTCTATGATTCTATGATTCTAAATAAATAAATAAAACATAAATGAATAAACAAGTCCCAGGGATCCATAGCCTGGAGTTTTGGCAGTCCCAGTGGTGCCAATCTGCATTCGTCCTGTTGTGCAGATGCCACCTTGGAACGTGCAAACGCAGGGCGATGGGCTGCGCGGTGTCCCTCCTGCCTGGTGGCGGATTGAGGGCGAGGGGAGGGACCGGCCCAATTAGCCATCAGGGATTAGAGAGCCACCTCCATCCATCCATCCATCCGTCCGGCTCAAGGCTCTCTTTCCAGGAGCAGAAATAGCCCTCCTCTCTTCTTGCTCTCTCTCTCTGCAGGAGCCGCTTTGCGGGCCAAGGTTGTGCCCCAGGAAGGGCCTTCGCGTGCTGCCTTCCCAGACCTTTGCACACAAGATTCCCTTGCACACATGCACGTCGCACAAACAGGGAGTGTTGCCACACAGCGTTGCATTTGGTTCCCATGCTTTGGAAGCTCCAAGCTGCAGCATTGGGTCCAAAGGCACCACGGTTATATTACACGATGCAACACCTTGACTTTTGTTCCTGGGTTGTCAATGGCATTTCTTAATTGGTTCTACCATCAAAAAAACATGGGGAAAGCAGCACATTCTATTATTATATTTATTATATTATAATCATAATTATTATATTACACTAAGTAACATGCTTTTTGTGCCTAGGTTATCAATGACATTTCCTAATTGGTTCTATCCTAAAAACATGGGGAAAGCAGCACATTACATTACATATTATTATTATTATTATTATTATTATTATTATTATTATTAGGAAGAAAGGAAGGAAAGGGGGAGTGAAGGAAGGAAGGAGGGAAAGAAGGAGAGAAGAAAAGAGGGAAGAAAGGATGGAAGCAAAAAGTGAAAAGGAAGGAAAGATATAGAGAAGGAAGGAAGGAGAGAAAGAGGAAGGAAAAGCAAAAGAGGGAAGCAAGGAAAGAGGTAGAGAAGGAAGGAAGGAGAGAAGGAAAGAAACAAGGGAAGGAAGGAAGGAAGGAAGGAAGGAAGGAAGGAAGGAAGGAAGGGGGTAGGGAAGGAAGAAAGGAGAGAGAGGGAAGGAGGGAAAGAAGGGAAGAGAGAAGGAAGGATTGAAGCAAAAAGCGAAGGAAGGAAAGAGGTAGGTAGGGAAGAAAGAAAGGAGTGAAAGAGGAAGGAAAAGAAAAAGGGGGAAGCAAGGAAAGAAGTAGAGAAGGAAGGAAAGAGAAGGAAGGAAAGAGAGAGGGAAGGGAAGAGAGAGTGAAAGAGGAAGGAAAGAAGAAGGGGAAGGCAAGGAAAGAAGGAAGGAAGAAGAAGGAAAGAAGGAAGGAAGGAAGGAAGGAAGGAAGGAAGGAAGGAAGGAAGGAAGGAAGGAAGGAAGGAAGGGGGTAGGGAAGGAAGAAAGGAGAGAGAGGGAAGGAGGGAAAGAAGGGAAGAGAGAAGGAAGGATTGAAGCAAAAAGCGAAGGAAGGAAGGAGAGAAGGAAAGAAACAAGGGAAGGAAGAAAGGAGAGAGAGGGAAGGAGGGAAAGAAGGGAAGAGAGAAGGAAGGATTGAAGCAAAAAGCGAAGGAAGGAAAGGTAGGTAGGGAAGAAAGAAAGGAGTGAAAGAGGAAGGAAAAGAAAAAGGGGGAAGCAAGGAAAGAAGTAGAGAAGGAAGGAAAGAGAGAAGGAAAGAAACAAGGGAAAGAAGGAAGGAAGGAAGGAAGGAAGGAAGGAAGGAAGGAAGGAAGGAAGGAGAAGGAAGGAAGGAAGAAGGAAGGAGGTAAAGAAGGAGAGAAGGAAAGAGGGAAGGAAGGATAGAAGCAAAAAGTGAAGGAAGGAAGGAAAGAGGTAGAGAAGGAAGAAAAGAGAAAGAAGAATGGAAAGAAAAATGGGGAAAGGACAGAGAAAGAAGGAAGGAGAGAAGGAAAGAAGAAAAGGGAGGGAGGGAAGGAGAGAGGGAGCGAAAGAAGGAGGGAAAGAAGGAGAGAAAGAGGGAGGGAAGGTTGGCCACAGGAACACATGGCGGGTACAGCTAGTAATAATATAATTTATGTAATATTGTTGTATTATTATAACATACTTCACTATGTAACACAATTTTTGTTCATGAGTTATAAATGTTCTAATTGGGTCTGTCATAAAAACATGGAAACAGTCATATTCATTGGAAAACTATTGCAAAATGGAAACATTTTGCAATCGTTTTCCAATGAATATCTCATCATTGAGTCTCAAATGATTGAACAAAGTTTGTGCCACAAAAGTGAAGTTTCTGGAGTAGAACAACGACTTTCAAAGGAAGGACTGCACAACTGAACAGGAAATAACACTTTCGAACCAGGAACAGAACATTCTTCCATGGCGTTAGGAGATGCCAGGATCCCCTCTGCACAAACGCGACCCATGCCAAGGTAAATCCCCGGGCAGAGAAGGGTAAGACCCTGGCCAAACTGCAACTCCCATCACTCCCCAGCCTTGAGAGTGCTCCCAATCTGCATTCCTCCTGCAGTGTAGACAGAGGCTCCCTGAGTGTCTCTGGACTTTGCCTGCAATGTGCGGAGGTTTTGTTTATATATTTATTATCCAAATCCAGGAATGACCTCAATCGGAGGGTCTCTGGCCAATTTCCCTCCAGCATCTGCCACATGTGTGGATGGCTCCACGCCCACCAAATGCCCAGTAAGCCTTTAAAAGGCCTTACGTAAGGAAGGAAGGAGTAAGTAGGAAGCCCTTGGGCACACAGGACTAAGTAGCCATCACAAATGGATTGGGGGGGGGGGGTGGACATTGTGTTCCAGATGCATCTGCCAACAGATGGAGGATCCAATGCCAATTAAGGAAGGGGCAGTGACACCCTCCCCGGGCATCGGCCACTTTGAGTCAACGGCTATATCCACTGCCCCGGCCACTTCTCCCTTGACCGCAGAAGTCTCTCTTGTGGGGTCCAGCAAAGGAACTTCCCTCTGGACCCCCTCCCTCTTTGCACCTCCCACAGACAGACAGATAGATAGACTGATAGATAGATAGATAGATAGATAGATAGATAGATAGATAGATAGATAGATAGATGGGTGGGTGGATGGATAGATAGATAGACAAATAGACAGATGGATAGATGGATGGATGGATATAAAAAAAGAAAGAATGATGGATAGATGGATAGACGGATAGACAGATAGACATAGATAGATAGACTGATAGACAAGACAGACTGACAGACAGACAAATAGATAGAGGGATATAAGGATGGATGGATATAAAAAAAGAAAGAAAGTTAGATAGATGGACAGACGGATAAATAGATAGATAGATAGATAGATAGATAGATAGATAGATAGATAGACATAGATAGATAGACTGATAGACAAGACAGACAGACAGACAGATAGACAGACAAATAGACAGACGGATAGAAGGATGGATGGATAGAAAGAAAGAAAGAAAGATGGATAGATGTACAGACGGATAGATGTACAGACGGATAGATAGATAGATAGATAGATAGATAGATAGATAGATAGATAGATCTGTAGATAGATAGATAGATAGATAGATAGATAGATAGATAGATAGAGATAGATAGACAAATAGATGGACAGATAGATAGACAGATAGATAGACAGACAGATACATAGATAGAGATGATACATAGACAGACAGACAGACAGACAGACAGACAGACAGACAGACAGACAGACAGACAGACATAGATAGATAGATAGATAGATAGATAGATAGATAGATAGATGATAGATAGAGAGATAGAAGGATGGATATAAAAAAGAAAGAAAGAAAGATGGATAGATGGACAGATGGATAAATAGATAGACAGATAGACAGACAGACAGAAGGATAGACATAGATCGACAAACAGATAGATAGACAGATACATAGATAGATAGATGATAGATAGATAGATAGATAGATAGATAGATAGGTAGATAGATGTATAGGAGGACAGACGGTTAGACAGATAAATAAATAGACAGATAGACAGAGACAGGTTGATAGATCGATCAATCAATTGATTGATAGATAGATAGACAGATAAACAAGAATGATAGCTAGCTAGGTACATAAAGAAATAGATGATAGAAGCGAACCAGAGATAGATGATGAGAGGGATGGGGATAGAAGATGATAAGATATAGATAGATGAGAGAAAGAGAGAGATGAATTAGAGGTGGCTGACAGATGAGAGAGAGAGAGAGAGAGAGAGAGAGAGAGAGAGAGGTGGATCGTGGATATGCACTGGAAAGAGATGATAGATGGATGGATGGATGGACGGACACACAGACAGAAAGACAGATAGATAGGAATAATAGCTGGTTTTAGGAATGGGGACAGCTTTTGGTTGCCTTGGTGGGTGACCTCTGCAGAGAGCAGGACAGGGCAAGTGTGTCCCTGCTAGTTCTCTTGGATCTCTTGGTGGCTTTCGATACCATCGGTCATGGTCTCCTTCTGGGTTGGCTCTCCAGAATGGCTATTGATCTATTCTGTCCCTCATGTTTTTGAACATCTACATGAAACTGCTGGGTGAGGTCAGCTGGAGGGCTGTAGTTTGAGGATGTTTGCCACAGACCCCGGTGTCTTCCTGGGATGCCTTGCAAGAATGGGCTGAGTAGGTGTCCCCCAAAAACACCTTCTGAGACCGTCCCTCCAATAGCTCTGGTCCTTCCTGGAGGGACGGACACAGAAGGTGTTGTTGGGGGACTCCTGCTCGGCCCCATAGCCTTTGTCCTGTCCCGCAGGGCTCAGTATTGTCCCCCATGTTGTTTAACATCTGCATGAAGCTGTTGGGAAAGATCATCTGGAGTTTTGGAGTTGGATGCCATCTGTACGCAGATGATGTCCAACTCTTAGTGCTCCTTCCCACCTGCTGCTAAGGAGGCTGTCCAGGTCCTGAACTGGTGCTTGGCAGCTGTGATGGTCTGGATGAGGACGAACAAATTGAAATTGAATCCAGACAAGACAGAGGTCAGTTGCAAGGCCGAACAGGGCATAGGGTTACAGCCTGTGTTAGATGGGGTTCCACTCCCCCCTTGAAGCACAGGTTGATAGCTTGGGTGTGATCCTGGACTCATCGCTGAGCCTGGAACGCCAGGTTTCATGGTGGCAAGGGGAGCTTCTGCACAGTTACAACGTGTGTGCCAGTTGCACCTGTACCTTGGGAAGTCAGATTTGGCCACAGTGGTCTATGCTCTGGTTTCATCCCATATATTTATCTATTAGTAGGTTGTTGTAGGTTTTTTCGGGCTATATGGCCATGTTCTAAAGCATTCTCTCCTGACGTTTCGCCTGCATCTATGGCAAGCATCCTCAGAGGTAGTGAGGTCTGTTGGAACTAGGAAAAAGGGTTTATATATCTGTGGAATGACCAGGGTCAAAGGACTCTTGTCTGCTGGAGCTAGGTGTGAATGTTTCAACTGACCACCTTGATGAGCATATAATGGCCTGACAGTGCCTGGAGCAAACTTTTGTTGAGAGGTGATTAGATGTCCTTGTTTGTTTCCTCTCTGTTGTTGTGCTGTTGTAATTTTAGAGTTTTTTAATACTGGTAGCCAGATTTTGTTCCTTTTCATGGTTTCCTCCTTTCTGTTGAAATTGTCCACATGCTTCTTGTGGATTTCAATGGCTTCTCTGTGTCATCTGACATGGTGGTTGTTAGAAACAAAAACGGACATCTAATCACCTCTCAACAAAAGATTGCCCCAGGCACTGCCAGGCCATCAAATGCTCATCAAGGTGATCAGTTGAAACATTCACACCTAGCTCCAGCAGACAAGAGTCCTTTGTCCCACCCTGGTCATTCCACAGATATATAAACCCTTTTTCCTAGTTCCAACAGACCTCACTACTTCTGAGGATGCTTGCCATAGATGCAGGCGAAATGTCAGGAGAGAATGCCTTTAGAAAATGGCCATATAGCCCAAAAAAACCTACAAAAACCCAGTGATTCCGGCCATGAAAGCCTTCAACAATACATATTTATTATTATTATTATTATTTACTATACTTGTATGCCGCCTTTCTCTGCCTTATCGGTGTCGCAACTCAGGATAGGTTCACCTTGCTCAAAGCACCACACCACACCAAGGCTGAAGGTTTTGTAGTTTATTGAAGAAAGAGCAAAGTCTTTAACATAAAAGTAAGGTGTCAGAAGTTCAATGGCAAAAGCAGAGTCTTAAATGCAAAGTTTCCAAACTTCAATGGCAAAGAACATGAAGCATAATCCAACAGACCTCACTACTTCTGAGGATGCTTGCCATAGATGCAGGCGAAATGTCAGGAGAGAATGCCTTTAGAACATGGCCATATAGCCCAAAAAAAACCTACAAAAACCCAGTGATTCCGGCCATTGATCAAACAAGATTCCATGGCAGCGTGACAGAGTCCCAAGGAGCCAAGAACAGGTCAAAGTCCCAAGAAGCCAAGAGCATTGCCCAAAAGCCAAGGTAATCCGGAGAAGTTACCAGGGTGTTTGCAGAGTTGCACTGACAAAGAGTTGACGTCAAACAGCTCGTTTAATATGCTTTCCCAGCATGAACGCATTCCTTTGAACTCTAACCTCTCTCTTGTTAGCAAGCCTCGCACTGCAGCGAACCCTGAATTGCAAGCAATCCTCCCTCTCTAAATCTGCAGAGCCTTCAAGGTCAAATAACTCATTACCCTGGGACTGGGAATCGGCAGGCGGAGAGCTCGCCTCCACCACCTGCACTTGGGAAGTTTCACTACGATCAGAAACATCTTCCAAAACAGTGCTTCCCAACCTTCCTAATACAGCGACCCCTTCATACAGTTCCTCATGTTGTGGTTACCCCGCCCCCCCCCCCAACCATAAAATAATTTCCGTTGCTACTTCATAATTGTAATGTTGCTACTGTTATGAACCATCACGTAAATATTGGATATGCAGGATGTATTTTCATTCACTGGACCAAATTTGGCACAAATACCCAATATGCCCAAATTTGAATACTGGTGGGGTTGGGGGGGGGGGGGGAGAATGATTTTGTCATTTGGGAGTTGTAGTTGCTGGGATTTATAGTTCACCTACAATCAAAGAGCATTCTGAACCCCACCAACGATGGAATTGAACCCAACTTGGCACACAGATTTCCAACGACCAACAGGAAATACTGGAAGAGACCTTGACATTGAGTTTGGGAGTTGTAGTTCACCTACATCCAGAGAGCACCGTGGACTCAAACAATGATGAATCTGGACCAAACTTGTCACGGATACTCAATATGCTCAAATGTGAACACTGGCGGAGCTTGGGGAAAATAGATCTTGACATTTGGGAGTTGTAGTTGCTGGGATTTATAGTTAACCTAGAATAAAAGAACACTCTGAACCCAGTCCATGATGAATCTGCACCAAACTTGGCACACTACCTACATGGCCAACAATAAATACTGGTGGGGTTGAGGGTGTTTTGAATTCTGGGAGTTGTAGTTCACCAACAGCAAAAAGGAAGAGAAAGACAGGCGGAGAGATCTTCAGCCTTCTCTGCCAAAGGGTTCCTAAGACCATCAGAAATATGTGTCTTCTGGTGGTCTTTGGTGACCCATCTGAAACCCCCCTCGTGACCTCTCCAGGGGTTCTGACCCCTAGGTTGAGAAACTGTTCTAAAACAACATCCCTTGCCATGGGAAACTGAAACTCCTCGTCTTCAGTATCAACATCGTCTGTATCAACAACAGGAATATGTTCAGGAATCTGAAACCCATCGTCCTCTTCTTGAGACTCACAACAATCGGCGACTCAAGGCGGTTTGCAACAAGTCAGTACACATAACAACAAAATACAAATTACACATTAGAACAGTAAAACCACAAGAGAAAGAATAAAAACAATAAAAACCAACCTCATTACCATCAGCGTCTCCTAGTTCAATAATGTTAAATAATACAGACTACTGCAACACGCTCTACGTGGGGTTGCCTTTGAATCATAGAATCCTAGAATCCTAGAGTGGGAATAGACCTCCTGGGCCATCATCCAGTCCAACCCCGTTCTGCCAAGAAGCAGGAATATTGCATTCAAATCACCCCTGACAGATGGCCATCCAGCCTCTGTTTAAAAGCTTCCAAAGAAGGAGCCTCCCCCACACTCCCTCCGGGGCAGAGAGTTCCACTGCTGAACGGCTCTCACAGTCAGGAAGTTCTTCCTCATGTTCAGGTGGAATCTCCTCTCTTGTAGTTTGAAGCCATTGTTCCATTGCATCCTAGTCTCCAAAGAAGCAGAAAACAAGCTTGCTCCCTCCTCCTCCCTGTGGCTTCCTCTCACATATTTCTACATGGCGCTCATCATGTCTCCTCTCAGCCTTCTCTTCTTCAGGCTAAACATGCCCAGCTCCATAAGCCGCTCCTCATAGGGCTTGTTCTCCAGACCTTTGATCATTTTAGTCGCCCTCCTCTGGACACATTCCAGCTTAGAGTCAATCTCTCTCTTGAGTTGTGGTGCCCAGAATTGGACACAATATTCCAGGTGTGGTCTAACCAAATTGAAATAGAAGACGGGGAGCATGACTTCCCTAGATCTAGACACTAGGCTCCTCTTGATGCAGGCCACAATCCCATTGGCTTTTCTTGCCGCCACATCACATTCCTGGCTCATGTTCCCCTTCTTCCTCCCCACGAGGACTCCAAGATCTTTTTCACACGTCCTGCTCTTGAGCCAGGCCTCATCGTCCCCCATTCTGTCTCTTTGCATTCCGTTTTTCCTGCCTAAATGGAGTATCTTGCATTTGTCCCTGTTGAACTTCATTTTGTTAGTTTTGGCCCATATTGGAAGCTCCAATTGGTCCAAAGTGTGGCAGCCAATTACTCACTGGAGCAGGGTACTGGGAGCATACAACTCCCTTGTTGCTCCAGCTCCACTGGCTGCCAGTTTGCTACCAGGCATAATTCCCAGTGCTGGCTTTAGCCTATCAAGCCCTAAACGGTTCTGGCCCAGTTTAGCTGTTCAAACGTATCTCCTCCCATGAACCAGGATGGATGTTAAGATCGTCCGGGGAGGCCCTGCTCTCGGTCCCACCTCCATTGCAGGTGAGGCTGGTGGGGACAAGAGACAGGGCCTTCCTTCTCAGTGGTGGCCCCTCACCTGCGGAACTTCCTCCCTAGTGAAATTAGAGCAACCCCCCCCCCCCCCCCCCAAAAAAAAAAACCTTGTAATAAGGTAGTTATGGGAGCAAGCTTTTGGAGAGTAACTGCACTGCAATGAAAAAATACAAAATAGTGCAATGACAATTGGAACAGCTTCGGATTGTGATTTTGGATGATGTGATTTTTTAACTAGTTGGTTTTTTGGTTTTAATGTTGAGATGTTTTTGTTTGTTTTAATGTTGGTTTAATGGATTTGTTTATTTTATTGTATGTTTGTGTGTAGCATCAAATTGTTGCCTTTTTGTAAAGCCGCTCTGAGTCCTCAATGGGGTGAGAAGGGCAGGGTATCAAAGTGGTAAGTAAATAAATAAATTCTCCATCAGCCCACTCAGGTCTATGAGGTTGGATGACCATCTGTTGGGAGGGATCAGGTGGTGCCTTCCTTTATGGCAGTTGGGGTCAGACTGGATGGTCTTTGGGGGTCCCTCCCAACTCTGCTGGAAGACAGATTCCCTTCCAACTCAAGAATTCTATGATTCAGGAGCTGGATGACCATCTGTTGGGAAGGATCAGGTGGTACCTTCCTTTGTGGCAGATGGGGTCAGACTGGATAACCTTTGGGGGTCCCTCCCAACACTTTCAGTGCTTGATTCTGGAACCCGACTTCTCCATGAGCCCACTAAGGGGCTGGATGGCCACCTGTCTGGAGGGCTTGGGTGGTGTCTTCCTTTATGGCAGAGAGGGTCAGACTGGATGACCTTTAGGGGTCCCTCCTTGCTGAAAAAGAGACTGCCTGGGCATCCCTTCCAACTCTAGGATGCTGATTCAAGAGCTGGATTGCTACCTGTTGGGAGCGATTGGGTGTTGCTTTCCATCCCAGCACAAGCGGGTCAGTCTGGGTGGCCTTGAGGGGTCCCTCACAACTCTGATGGAAGACAGATGGCCTGGGCATCCCTTCTAACTCTAGGATACAAGGATTCAGGAGCTGGATAGCTCCCTGTTGGAAGGGATCGGAGGGGGGCGGGCTCCTTCCTTTATTGCAGAATGGGGGATGGACTGGATGGCCTTTAGGGGCTCCTCCCAACTGTAGAACACTATGATTCAGGAGCTGGATGGCCACCTGTTGGGAGGGATCGGGTGTCACCTTCCTTTCTGGCAGACATGGGACAGACTGGATGGCTTTTGGGGGTCCCTTCCTACTCTTGTAGTGCGGTAGCCCTACTTCTCCATGAACCCGTCAATGTCTACGAGGCTGGATGGCCATCTCTCAGGAGGGATTGCATTGTGCCTTCCTGGCAAAAGAGGTTTGGCCTCAATGATCTCTAGGAGTCCCTTCCAACCATAGTCCTTGCAGTCCAGTAGAGTCCCTCACTTCTAGGAGTGTGTTTAAACATTGGGAGGGGTCTCCATAGGGAAGCATTGAGATACGAGGTCTCCATAGGAAAGAATAAGAAAGGGTCTCCATAGGAAAGTATTGGGAGGGGTCTCCGTAGGAAAGCATTGGGAGGGGTCTCCATAGGGAAGCATTGGGAGGAGTCTCCATAGGAAAGTATTGGGAGGGGTCTCCGTAGGAAAGCATTGGGAGGGGTCTCCATAGGGAAGCATTGGGAGGGGTCTCCAAAGGAAAGCTTTGAGATACGAGGTCTCCATAGGAAAGCATAAGAAAGGGTCTCTATAGGAAAGTATTGGGAGGGGTCTCCATAAGAAAGCATTGGGAGGGGTCTCCAAAGGGAAGCATTGGGAGGGTTCTCCAAAGGAAAGCTTTGAGATACGAGGTCTCCATAGGAAAGCATAAGAAAGGGTCTCTATAGGAAAGTATTGGGAGGGGTCTCCATAAGAAAGCATTGGGAGGGGTCTCCAAAGGGAAGCATTGGGAGGGGTCTCCAAAGGAAAGCTTTGAGATACGAGGTCTCCATAGGAAAGCATAAGAAAGGGTCTCTATAGGAAAGTATTGGGAGGGGTCTCCATAAGAAAGCATTGGGAGGGGTCTCCAAAGGGAAGCATTGGGAGGGGTCTCCAAAGGAAAGCTTTGAGATACGAGGTCTCCATAGGAAAGCATAAGAAAGGGTCTCTATAGGAAAGTATTGGGAGGGGTCTCCGTAGGAAAGCATTGGGAGGGGTCTCCAAAGGAAAGCTTTGAGATACGAGATCCCCATAGGAAAGCATAAGAAAGGGTCTCCATAAGAAAACATTGGGGGAAAAGCATTGGGAGATGTCTCCATAGGAAAGTATTGGGAAAGAACTACATAGGGGAGATGTCTCCATAGGAAAGAATTGGGAAGAGTCTCCATAGGAAAACATTGAGAGAAGTCTCCATAGGAAAGCATTAGGAGAGGTCTCCATAGGAAAGCATTGAGGGGGGTCTCCATAGGGAAGCATTGGGAAGAGTCTCCATAGGAAAGCATTGAGATAGTCCTCCATAGGAAAGCGTAAGGAAGGGTCTCCATAGGAAAACGTTGGGAAAAAAGCATTAGGAGAATCATAGAATCCTAGAATCCTAGAGTTGGAAGAGACCTCCTGGGCCATCATCCAGTCCAACCCCATTCTGCCAAGAAGCAGGAATATTGCATTCAAAGCACCCCTGACAGATGGCCATCCAGATACGAGGTCTCCATAGGAAAGCATAAGAAAGAGTCTCCATTGGAAAACATTGAGAGAAGTCTCCATAGGGAAGCATTGAAGGGGGTCTCCATAGAAAAGCATTGGGGGAAAAGCATTAGGAGAATTCTCCATAGGGAAGCATTGGGAGAGGTCTCCATAGGGAAGCATTGAAGGGGGTCTCCATAGGAAAGCATAAGGAAGGGTCTCCATAGGGAAGCATTGAGAAGAGTTGCCAAAGGAAAGTATTGAGAGAAGTCTCCATAGGAAAACATTGGGAAAGGTCTCCATAGGAAAGCATTAAGAGAAGTATCCATAGTATTGGGAAAGGACTCCTTGGGAAGGTATTGAGAGAGGTCTCCATAGGAAAGCATAAGAAAGGGTCTCCATAGCAAAGCATTGAGATACGACATCCACATAGGAAAGTATAAGGAAGGGTCTCCATAGGAAAACATTGGGAAAGGTCTCCATAGGAAAACATTGAGATATGAGATCCCCATAGGAAAGTATAAGGAAGGGTCTCCATAGGGAAGCATTGGGGGGAAACGCATTGGGTGAAGTCTCCATAGCAAAACATTGGGAAAGGTCTCCTTAGGAAAGTATTGAGAGAAGTCTCCATAGAAAAGCATAAGGAAGGGTCTCCATAGGGAAGCATTGAGATGTGAGGTCTCCATAGGAAAGTATAGGGAAGGGTCTCCATAGGGAGGCATTGAGAAGAGTTGCCAAAGGAATGTATTGAGAGAAGTCTCCACAGGAAAGCACTGGGAGAGGTCTCCAAAGAAGAACATTGAGGGGGTCTCCATAGGAAAACATTGGGGGGGGGGGAAGCATTGGGAGAGGTCTCCATAAGAAAGCATTGAGAAGAGTCTACAAAGGAAAGTATTGAGAGAGGTCCCCATAGGAAATCATTGAGGGGGGGAGGCATTGGGAGAAGTCTCCATAGAAAAACATTGAGCTAGTCCTCCATAGGAAAGCAAGAGGAAGGGTCTCCATAGGAAGACCTAGGAGAGAGGTCTCCCTAGGGAAGCCTTGGGAAGGGTGCCCACAGGAAAGTATTGGGAGAAGAGGGTCAGGCTGGATGGCCTTCGGGGGTCCCTCCCAACTCTAGGATGCTAGGATTCATGAGCTGGGCGCGCCCCCCCCCACCTGTTGGGAGGGCTCGGGGGTGGCCTCCCTTTCTGGCCGAAGCGGGACAGACTGGATGGCCTTGGGGGGGTCCCTTCCGGCTAGGGATTCCCCAGAAGGGGGTTCGGGGGGGGGTCTCACCTCTCGCTCTCGAACCCGGCCTGGAGGAGCCTGGCGGCGTGCCTCTGGACGGCGGTCTCGTGGCCATCTTAGGCTTCCACCCCCCTCCCCCGCCCCCTCCGCCCCCGCCGCCCCGTCCCCAAGGGGGCGGGGCCCATGGGGGGCAGGGGGCGGGTCCCAGGGGCCCCACGATGCGGCTGTAGTCGTAGCCCCCTCCTCCCGGGGAGGGGCAGGGCGAGGGGGGCGGCGAGGGGGGCGGCGGGGAGGACGGGGAGCGGGGACCCTCCATGGGCGCCCCACAAGCCTCCTCCTCCGCCCGGGACCCGCTGGGCGCGCTCTTCCTCAGCCCGGAGGCAGCACAGGTGAAGGGGGCTCCTCCCCCAGCCACGCCCCGCCCCTCCCCACCCCTCCCCTCCCCGGGCCCAAGGCCAGCCAGGAGGATCCCGGGCGAGGCTTCCCTAGAGTCATATCATCGTAGGCTTGGGCCATCTCGGCCAGGCCTGGTCAAACTTCGGCCCTCCAGGTGTGGTGGGCTTTGGCTCAGGGCCTGATGGACCCCACCCAAGTCCTGCTCCACTTGCTCTCTTCCGTTGACTCTCAGTGTGGCACTCCAGGACAGGGATAACCCTCTCACTTCAAAACACCACACGCTGAATAGGAATACCATCCTTTTTTTTATTGAAGGTAAGTAAAAGCAGCAAAGCAAAAAAGCACTTTAAAGGAATAGGAAAATCCAATTAGGTAAGAAGATAAGCAGGAACCAATTACTCCAAGGCAGAGTTCAGCAGAGCCCCAAAACAAAGTCCACAACTCTCTGTGTGTTCATTTGTTCAGTCGTCTCCGACTCTTCATGACCTCACGGACCAGCCCACGCCAGAGCTCCCTGTCAGCCGTCACCACCCCCAGCTCCTTCAAGGTCAGTCCAGTCCCTTCAAGGATGCCATCCATCCATCTTGCCCTTGGTTGGCCCCTCTTCCTTTTTCCTTCCACTTTCCCCAGCATCATTCCCTTCTCTAGGCTTGGCTGTCTCCTCATGATGTGGCATTCAAAGGACTTCACCTTGTCTCTAGTCTCCTTCCCTCCAGTGAGCAGCCGGGCTTTCTTTCCTGGAGGATGGGCTGGTTGGATCTTCTGGTGGTCCAAGGCACCCTCAGTACTTTCCTCCAGCATCACAGCTCAAAAGCATCTCTCTTCCTTCGCTCAGCCTTCCTTCTGGTCCAGCTCTCACATCCAAAGGTGACTACACGGAATACCATGGCTTGAACTATGTGGATCTTGGTTGCCATTGTGATGTCTCTACTCTTCACTCTTTCCCCGAGATTGGTCCTTGCTCTCCTCCCAAGAAGGAAACATCTTCTGATTTCCTGGCTGCAGTCTGCGTCTGCAGTAATCTTTGCACCTAGAAATTCAAAGTCTGTCACGAACTCCATGTTTTCTCCCTCTCTTTGCCAGTTCTCAATCAGTCCGGTTGCACTAATCTTGGTTTTTTTGATGTTTAGCTGCAACCCAGCTTTTGCACTTTCACCTTGGTGATAAGCCTCCTTGGCTCCTCCTCACATTCAGCCATCAAAGTGGTATCATCTGCATATCTAAGGCTGTTAATGTTTCTTCCATCCATTTTAACTCCAGCCTTGCATTCATCCAGCCCCGCACATCCTCACATGATGTGTTCTGCATACACGTTGAATAGATTGGGGGAGAGTAGACAACCCTGCTGCGTGCCTTTCCCAATCTTGAATCAGTCTGTTGTTCCGTGGTCAGTTCTTACTGTTGCTCCTTGGTCCTTGTACAGATTCCTCAGGGGAGAGACAAGCAGCAAAGCAAAAAAGCACTTTAAAGGAATAGGTAAATCCAGTTAGGTAAGAAGATAAGCAGGAACCAATTGTGTCAAAGTTTTTCATGGCCGGAATCACTGGGTTGTTGTAGGTTTTTTCGGGCTATATGGCCATGTTCTAGAGGCATTCTCTCCTGATGTTTCGCCTGCATCTATGGCAAGCATCCTCAGAGGTAGTGAGGCCTCGCATGATGTGTTCTGCATACACGTTGAATAGTCTGTTGTTCCGTGGTCAGTTCTTACTGTTGCTCCTTGGTCCTTGTACAGATTCCTCAGGGGAGAGACAAGGGGGCTTGGGATGCTCAGACCACCAAAATATAGATATAGATATATTGTTGTTGTTGTTTATTCATTCAGTCACTTCAGCCTCTTGGTGCTCTCCTGGACCATCCCAGGCCAGAGCTCCCTGTTGGCCATCACCACCCCCAAGGGCTCCTTCAAGGTCAAGCCAATCCCTTCAAGGAGACTATCCACCCACCTTGCCCTTGGTCGGCCCCTCTTCCTTTTTCCTTCCATTTCCCCCAGCATCATTGTCTTCTCCAAGCTTTCCTGTCTCCTCATGATGTGGCCAAAGGACTTCATCTTGGCCTCTCATCTCCTTCCTTCCAGTTGCCTCTCATCTCCTTCCATCTCCTTCCAACCAGTCCATCCTGGAGGATGGACTGGTTGGATCTTCTCTTGGTCCAAGGCACTCTCAGAACTTTCCTCCAACACCACAGTTCAAAAGCATCTCTCTTCCTCCTCTCAGCCTTCCCTATGGAGTGGCTTTAGGATGAGTGTAAGATGCTCACTCCCAGATGTTCCCGTAGCCAGTCTGGTTGCTGTATTGTACACCAGTTGGTTTCCAAACTTGGTACAAAGGTAGCCAATGTCAAGCGCATTGCAGAAGCCCAACCAGGAGATGATAAGTGCAAGCAGTACTTATCTTCAGGTCCTCCAAATCTAGGGAGAAGCGCAGCTGACACATCAGCCAAAGCTGGCAGTAAGCCCTCCTGAGCATTGTCACACCCCCCTGGACTGACGTTGGGAGGGACTCATCCAGGAATCCTTCCAACACAGCCTTTCATTGGGAGTGTGACCCCACCCAGAACTGGTTGACCCACCAGATTGGGACCCTTGAGGGCAAGCACCTCTGTCTTGTCTGGATTCAGAACTAAATAGGGAATGGCCTTTATAACCCAGGAACAAAAATCTTGTTACACAGTGTTATTCCAGGTGGGGTCTGACCAAAGGGGGAGAGAGTGGGACCATGACCTCCCTAGAGAATATAGACACTATCCTCCTTGGATGCAGCCTTGGATCACCTTGGCCTTCTGTGCTGCCGCATCACAGCATTGGCTCATCCTCAGCTTGTGCTCCACTAAGACTCCTGGAGGACTAATGGGTCTAAATAGGGGCTCTGTGGCCACCTGATCAGGAAGCAGAGCACCATTCAGGCTCCTGTTGTGGGCAATGCATCCCCTGAACCATCAAGGGTTGGACTGGATGCCCTTTGGGGTCCCCTTACAGCTTGGTGGTTCTCTGATTCTATCACCCAGTACTGCAAAATCCACAGCACTGGCCATTGCTGACCTTTCTGTTGCCAGGAGTGAGGAGGCAAATATTTGCTTGACCGGTGGCCTCCCGTCTGGGTCCAGCTGACCTCTCCTTGTCCGGCTTGACCAGAGCAGGTAGCATGTCCTCAGGTGGCCTCTCAGGCTTGGAAAGGGTATAGCTGAGCAGAAGGGCACAGAAAGGGCAAGCCAACTCTCATTATGTTTTGAGCATTGGATTTTGATGCTACTGGAGACCTGGGTTCAAATAATCTCTTGCTTTGCATTGAAACCCATTGGTTGACCTTAGGCAAGTCGCTCTCTCTCAGCCTCATCAAACCAATGGAAATTTCAACCAATGTTGCCAAGTTTAGAGGGTCGCCATCGATTGGAAAGGACTTTGGCTTCGTCCAAACAAACGGTTGCCTCCTATTTGCAAAGAACACCACACAAAATGAAGGCTGGATGGTCATCTATTGGGAAGGCTTGGATTGTGTCTTCCTGCCTGGCAGAAAGGGGTGGACTATATAGCCTTGGCGGGTCCCTTTCAACTCTAGGATCTGATCTAATTTGATGATATGATATAGTTTGGATCCACAGGAAAGGCCTGAGTGAGAGAGAAAAAGGAGAGAGATGGATGGATGGAAAGAAGAGAGTCTGGAGATAGATAGATAGATAGATAGATAGATAGATAGATAGATAGATAGATAGATAGATAGAGGAACAATAGATAGATTAGAGATAGAGATAATAGAAAGATTGATAATGTAGTTGGATAAAGAGGGAGAGAAATAGGGCAGATGATAGATAGATAGATAGATAGATAGATAGATAGATAGATAGATAGATAGATAGATAGATGATAAGAGAGAGAGACTGAAGATCGTTATGGAACAAAATAGATATAGCGATGATAGATCAAGTGAACAATAGAATATAAATAGGTGGATAGAAAGTGAGAAAGGATAGATGGATAGATGATAAGAGAGAGAGATTGAGGATGAATATGGGACAAAAAGATATAGATAGACAGAGACAGGGAGGATAGATCAAGTGAGTGATAGAGAATATAAATAGATGGATAGAAAGAGAGAAAGGATGGATGGATGGATGGATGGATAGATGGATAGATGGATAGATGGATAGATGGATAGATGGATAGATGGATAGATGGATAGATAGTAGACAGATAGATAGACAGATGGATAGATAAATAGATGGACAGATGGATAGATAGATAGATAGACAGATGGATGAATGGATGGATAGACAGATAAATAGATGTGATATCGAGCAAGAATTTGGAGGGGCTCGTCTTGAAGACAGAGGCCGGCCAGATCCACCAAAGAGGACCCTTTTACCCTGGCGAGAAAGAAGCACGCAAAAGAAATTTTCCAAAATTTCCCCAAATAAATCTCACCAAAATTGAAGAAAATGCCACCAAGTTGTTTTATTTCGTTTCAGCTGGAGTGGATGTCAAATTGCAATCATTTGCCAAAACTGACATGTTTTGCAAAGGGAAATGTTATAGTTCTTATAGAAAATATAGGTTGTCAGATTCAAATTTCCCGCTCCCGCCCCCCTCACTGGCTCCTTGTTGATTGGATGGAGTCATCAGCTGGCTGGAAGGTGCGGCTGGCTTAGCGGCGCCTTAGCCAATCAGAGAGCTAGCGCCGCTTCAGCCTCTCAGCCAATGGGAAGGAAGGAGGCAGTCCAGGTGAGGAAACAATGAACTGGGAGAAAACATGAATGGATTAAATGACTAAAGTTTGAATAATCATGGGCAATAGCTTTTTTTAAGCCTCTGAGCCCACTTGACTATTGTCCTGGGTTGCTGGAAATAGATTAGGAAGCCCATTTCTTTGTTGTCCTTGGGTCTGAAAGATGGGATTTCTTGATGATATCTTGAGCCAGTATCGGCCAGAGGATTTGTCACAAAGGAAGGAGACTGAGGTGACCAAACACCTTTTGTGAGAGATAATTAGAATGTCCATAGAACCCATTCCTCAGATGGGCAAGCCCTGAAGTTGAGTTATTTGTTTATCAGTCATGCCAAATGTGTTTGGTGAGTCCTTTTGTGTCTAGGGATTCGCTGGCCCGGGATGTGAAAGAAGGTTTCCTGGGACCCTGAGGTGCCGGGTTCAGAAGAGGTGACATTTCATATTTCATATAGGGATATGGGGAAGGGGAAGGCATACAAGGGGATTGTAGGGGATACATTCATATAGAGGGAAAAGGAAATCATATCAGCCCTTCCCACCCACCGGAGTCCATTGAAAAGTTCATAAAGCATATTTAGAGTCCATTGGGTTTGGGGAGGAAAAGTTCCCAAAAAGTTCCAAAGGTTTTCCAAAAGTTGGCAAAAGTTCAATAGGAGTCCAAAAGAGTTCATGAGAAAGGGGGAAATGTTCTTAAGAGTCCATTGAGTTCACACTGGGATCATTGCGAGTGCTGAGAATTGGGGTCCATTCATTTGGGAGAAGAAAACTATAAATCCCATCTTGTCAAAGGGCCAGGATGGCTTGTCCACTGCCCGGGGATCCCAAGGGGTGACCGCAGCAGGTTCCCAAGGTCGACAGGCTTCTGGACATCAGCAAGACGGTGGCAGGAACAGCGTTGCGACATGGAGCCATCGATCACTATCAGTTGGTCTCTACATGAAGTTTTGGGGTGAAAAGTTTATTCCTGGAGTGTAGGGGTCCATAAAGCAAAAAGCGAGATAGCAGTTACCCTTAGAATTAATCTAGGAGAAGAATGGCACCGGGCTGGAAGCGATTCGTTCACCCGCGGATACGGGGGCCCAATAGGTTTCCGTATCCGCGGTTCAGAGAAATGCAGTTTCAGCCTCCCCGGGACGCTGGAAATGGACACAATGTATCACTACAGAGAGGAAAAAGTGACAATTAGAAGATACATTTTTGGGGGATTTGTTACAATATTAGGTGAAGGGGAAGAAAGCAAGGCAAGAAAATGGTTTTTAGTTGAGGCTGCTGCTGTGGCCACATTCCCAGCGCTTCTGGCCCAATTGGACATCCAGGAACTGCGGAACTCCCTGTTGCAGTTCAGATCAGCTTGAAGGCAGGGGGTTGCCTGTTGTTCACCATCAGATGGATGGATGGTCGGATGGGTAGATTACAGATAGGGAGAGGAAATGGCATCAAGGTAGATACAGACAGGGAAGTTGGATAGAGAGAGCAGGGGAAGCTGCAGAAGACCAATTGTTTGTCCTTCTGGCTGTCCTTGGGGTTATTCCCAGAGCGTAGGGGTCCAGAACACAAAAAAAGCGAGATAGCAGTTAGCCTTAGAATTAGTCTAGGAGAAGAATGACACCGGTTTGGAAGTGATCCGTTGACCCACGGATATGGGGGCCCAATGGGTTTTGGTATCCGCGGTTCAGAGGAACGCAGTGTCAGCCTCCCTGGGACACTGGAAAAGCATCCCAGGTGAGCCAGCAGTGATCTGCTGCTTAGGAGAGGGAAAGTTCATGCTGTAAGGTGTTAGAGGCAGTAAATGGACACAATGTATCACTACAGAGAGGAAAAAGTTTCAATTAGAAGATACTTTATTGGGGGATTGTTACAATGTTAGGTCAAGAGGAAGAAAGCAAGGCAAGAAAATGGTTTTTAGTTGAGGTTGCTGCTGTGGCCACGTTCCCAGCGATTCTGGCCCAACTGGACATCCAGGAACTGTGGAACTCCCTGCTGCAGTTCAGATCAGCTTGAAGGCAGGGGGTTACCTGTTGTTCCCCATCAGATGGATGGATGGACGGATGGGTAGATTACAGATAGGGAGAGGAAATGGCATCAAGATAGATACAGACAGACAGGAAAGTTGGATAGAGAGAGCAGGGAGAGGCTGTAGAACAGTGGTTCTCAACCTTCCGAATGCCGTGACCCCTTAATACAGTTCCTCATGTTGTGGTGACCCCCAACCATAGCCCTAACAATATGAGTCGCCATGTAAATAATGATCTACAGGATGTACTTTCATTCACTGGAGCAAATTTGGCACAAATACCCGGTATGCCCAAATCTGAATACTGGTGGGGTTGGCGGGGGGATTGATTTTGCCATTTGGGAGTTGTAGTTGCTGGGACTTATAGTTAACCTATCAACAAAGAGCATTCTGAAACCCACCAACAATGGTATTGAACCAAAGTTGGCACACAGAACTCTCATGACCAACAGAAAATACTGGAAGGGTTTGGTGGGCATTGACCTTGAGTTTGGGAGTTGTAGTTTGTCTACATGCAGAGAGCACTGTGGGCTCAAACATGATGGATCTGGACCAAACTTGGCACGGATACTCAATATGCCCAAATGTGAACACTCGTGGGGTTTTGGGAAAACAGACCTTGAGATTTGGGAGCTGTACTTGCTGGGATTTGTAGTTTACCTACAATCAAGGAGCATTTTAATCTCCACCAATGATAGAATTGGGCCAAACTTCCCACACAGAGACCCCCATGGCCAACAGAAAATACTGTGTTTTCTGATGGTCTTTGGCAACCCCTCTGACACCCTTTCGCGACCCCTCCAGGGGTCCCGACCCCCAGGTTGAGAAACACTGCTGTAGAAGGCCAATTGTTTGTCCTTCTGGCTGTCCTTGGGGTTATTCCCAGAGCATAGGGGTCCAGAACACAAAAAAAGTGAGATAGCAATTAGCCTTAGAATTAGTCTAGGAGAAGAATGACACTGGTTTGGAAGCGATCCGTTGACCCACGGATATGGGGGCCCAATGGGTTTCCGTATCCGCGGTTCAGAGGAACACACTTTCGGCCTCCCTGAGACACTGGAAAAGCATCCCAGGCGAGCCAGCAGTGATCTGTGGCTCAGTTGAGGGAAAGTTCATGCTGGAGAGTGTTAGAGGCAGTAAATGGACACAGTGTATCACTACAGAGAGGAAAAAGTTACAATTAGAAGATACATTTTTGGGAGATTTGTTACAATGTTAGGTGAAGGGGAAGAAAGCAAGGCAAGAAAATGATTTTTAGTTGAGGCTGCTGCCGTGGCCACGTTCCCAGCGATGCTGGCCCAATTGGACATCCAGGAACTGTGGAACTCCCTGCTGCAGTTCAGATCAGCTTGAAGGCAGGGGGTTGCCCGTTGTTCCCCATCAGATGTATGTATGGGGGGGAAAAGCGAGATAGCAGTTAGCCTTAGAATTAGTCTAGGAGAAGAATGACACCGGTTTGGAAGCGATCCGTTGACCCACGGATATGGGGGCCCAATGGGTTTCCGTATCCGCGTTTCAGAGGAACACAGTTTCGGCCTCCCCGGGACACTGGAAAAGCATTCCAGGTGAGCCAGCAGTGATCTGCTGCTCGGGAGAGGGAAAGTTCATGCTGGAGAGTGGCAGGGGGTTGCCTGTTGTTCCCCATCTGTATGGATGGTTGGATGGGTAGATTACAGATAGGGAGAGGAAATAGCATAAAGATAAATACAGACAGACAGGGAAGTTGGATAGCAAGAGTGGGGAGAGGCTGCAGAAGGCCATCTGTTTGTCCTTCTGTCTGTCCTTGGGGAGGTGGGCAGCCTGGGGGTCTCCCATGAGGCTTCCTCCTGCCTCGAAGGGCCCTTGGGCTCCTGGCAACCAGAGACGTGGCAAGGAGCCTCCTCTTCCCTTGGGCTTTGCTGGGGATGTTGTTGTTTCCAGGGCTGCTCCGCTTGGGATTAGCGACAAGCGAAAGAGAGAGAGAGAGAGAGAGAGAGAGAGGAAGCGGGCCCTGAGCCCAAGCCTCTTAGCCCAAAAGCCACTTCCAGGCAGGCAGGCAGGCCAAGGGTGACTCATAATACGGAGGGGGGATTACGTAACAGACCCCCCCTCATCTTTGAAACAGAGGCTGGCTGGCCATCTGTTGAGGGTGATTTGATTGTGCTTTTCCTCCCTGGCAGAAAGAAAGGGGTTGGACTAGATGGCCTTAGGGGTCTCTTCCAACTCTAGTGGAATACAGACTGCATTGGACTTTTGAGTCCAGTCTTTCTGGCCCTTTCTGCAAGGTCCACACACTGGGGAAAATAATAATAATAATAATAATAATAATAATAATAATAATAATAATACTAGGCCCACCAGGGTAGGGGGACAACAGCCTTGCGAACACGACTTTACCCACTACTTTACCCAGGAAACCACCAGAAGGCTAATAATAATAATAATTATTATTATTATTATTAGTAGTAGTAGCACTTACTTACTTAGGTGATCCCTCATTGTCCGAGTAGGATAGTCTTCCAGGATCAGTGTCCTGGGGGTGGGTCCGTAGGTAACCATGGAGCCCTATTCTTGATCTGCATCTTTTCCCTTCTGCAGTGAGGGCATCAGTTTCCAGGTGGAAGGCGGTCCTGGTCGGGGTTGGCTTGACGCGCCTTCCCCTTGGCACGTTTCTCTCTTTCGCCCTCCATTCGTGCCTCCTCAAACTCCACAGCACTGCTGGTCACAGCTGACCTCCAGCTGGAGCAGTCAAGGGCCAGGGCTCCCCAGTTCTCAGTGTCTATGCCAGAGTTTTTAAGGTTGGCTTTGAGCCCATCTTTCAATCTCTTTTCCTGTCCACCAACATTCCGTTTTCCGTTCTTGAGTTCGGAGTAGAGCAACTGTTTTGGGAGACGGTGGTCGGGCTTCCAGACAACGTGGCCGGTCCAGCGGAGTTGATGGCGGAGGACCATCGCTTCAATGCTGGTGGTCTTTGCTTCTTCCAGCACGCTGACGTTTGTCCGCTGGTCTTCCCAAGAGATTTGCAGGATTTTTCGGAGGCAGCGCTCATGGAATAGTTCCAGGAGTGGCATGTGACGTCTGTAGACAGTCCACGTTTTGCAGGCATAGAGCAGATTTGGGAGGACAATAGCTTTATAAGCAAGCACCTTGGTCTCCCTATGGATGTCCCGGTCCTCAAACACTCTCTGCTTCATTCGGAAAAATGCTGCACTGTTGTATTTTAGTGTCAATGTTGATGTCTGTAGACAGTCCATGTTTCACAGGCATATAGCAGGGTTGGGAGGACAATAGCTTTCTAAACAAGCGCCTTGGTCTCTCTATGGATGTCCCGGTCCTCAAACGCTCTCCGCTTCATTTGGAAAATGCTGCACTCACAGAGCTCAGGCGGTGTTGTATTTCAGCCTCATGTACGTCTGTAGACAGTCCACGTCTCACAGGCATATAGCAGGGTTGGGAGGACAATAGCTTTATAAACAAGCACCTTGGTATCCCTATGGATGTCCCGGTCCTCAAACACTCTCTGCTTCATTCAGAAAAATGCTGCACTCACAGAGCTCAGGCGGTGTTGTAATTCAGTGTCAATGTTGACGTCTGTAGACAGTCCATGTTTCACAGGCATATAGCAGGGTTGGGAGGACAATAGCTTTCTAAACAAGTGCCTTGGTCTCTCTATGGATGTCCCGGTCCTCAAACGCTCTCCGCTTCATTTGGAAAATGCTGCACTCACAGAGCTCAGGCGGTGTTGTATTTCAGCCTCAATGTTGACGTCTGTAGACAGTCCATGTTTCACAGGCATATAGCAGGGTTGGGAGGACAATAGCTTTATAAACAAGCCCCTAGGTCTCCCTATGGATGTCCCAGCCCTCGAACACTCTCTGCTTCATTCAGAAGAATGCTGCACTCGCAGAGCTCAGGAGGTGTTGTATTTGAGTGTCAGTGTTGACTTTTATGGAGAGATGGCTGCCAAGGTAGCGGAAATGGTCCACATTTCCTAATGTTACCCATTAAGCTGTATCTCTGGCATTGGAGAGGGATTGGCCGGTGACTGCTGGAAGTAGCAGTAGTAGTGGTAGTAGTAGTAGTCTATGTCCCTAGGCTAAGGACTCCTGTGAGTCTCTGCTGCCACCAAGCGACTATAGATGGCACTGCAGCCTCTGAGTGCGAACTGTGCTTGGACAAAGATGATAATGGCAATAACAATGATAATAATAACACTGTGCTATTGTTCCTGGGTTATAAATGTCATTTCCTTATTAGTTCCATCATAAAAACACAGAAAAGGTTGACTAAACTGCAAAAACTTTGTTTTTCCGGGAGGGACATCGTTCAGCACATTTCACTATAGTTTTCCAATGAATATCATAGAATCCCTACAAGGAGCACTGCCTGAACATCAAGCAAAAAGTGGGCGCTAGAAACAATATCATACGAAAGCTGACTGGCACAACCTGGGGATCACAACCAGACACAGTGAAGGCATCTGCCCTTGCGCTGTGCTACTCTGCTGCTGAGTATGCATGCCCAGTGTGGAACACATCTCACCACACTAAAACAGTGGATGTGGCTCTTAATGAGACATGCCACATTATCACGGGTGTCTGCGCCCTACACCACTGGAGAAATTACACTGCTTAGCCGGTATTGCACCACCTGACATCCGCCGGGAAGTTGCAGCCACTAGTGAAAGGACCAAGGCAGAGACATCTCCAGCCCATCCCCTGTTTGGGTATCAGCCAGCACATCAACGACTTAAATCAAGAAATAGTTTTCTAAGATCTACAGAGATACACCTCAGCAAGCGAGAGTCCAAAAGTGGCAGGCTCAAACCCAGACCTCAACCAATGGCTGATACCAAATGAGAGACAGAAGACGGGGCGACTTGGAAGGCGAGGAACAGGCTGTGCTCTGGCCCCACGAGATGCAGAGCCAACCTCAAGAAATGGGGCCACAACATGGAGTCCACAACATGTGAGTGTGGAGAGGAGCAAACCACTGACCACCTGCTGCAATGCACCCTGAGCCCTGATCCACATGATGCACCAGGGAGGACCTCCTTGTGGCAACAGCAGAGGCACTCCAAGTGGCCAGAGACTGGTCAACGGACATTTAATCAACTACCAAGCTTGCAAACTTTGTGTTTTGTTTGTTTGTCTGTTTTTAAATGCAATACAACTGTTTGGTTTGCTCCTGACACGATAAATAAATAAACCTGGAACACGCACAGCAACCCAGTGATTCCAGCCATGAAAGCTTTCAACAATACAAGAATCATCTGTTTAAGGATCCCATTTCCTTCTCTGTCCATAC